>OY284473.1:15590727-16190727 GCA_958336335.1 Dilophus febrilis
AGTTCAAAGAAAAAAAGAATAACAATTTATTATTTTTTTTAAAAATCTTTCAATATATTATGATATACATATACTTAATAATATTAATAATAATAAATACAAATTTTTGTTTGTTCAAGTGTATCTGAGTAAAATTCGAATTCACTTTGTTTTGTTTTTAATTCTTCTGTATAAATATTTTTTACATATTATTCAATATGTATTATAAAAAAAATTAAGTATGTCCATAATGATGTTATTGTCTCAACTTAAATATATACATGTATAGATATAAATATATACAAAATAGTCATATAGTTCAAATAAATATAAATATGTTATTAATGATGATGTCACATAATTTGTTTTATATCTTACACACATAAGAATATTTTTTATAATTGAATGAGGTTAATAACATACTGAGTGTTTTACATATATATGTCTTTATTATTTTAAAGGGTTTTTTTTGGTATTATATAATTATGAATTATATAAATATATACTACTATTGAATATGATTTTTTAATTTAACTTTTAACATAAACAATTATATCATAGAATATCTTAAAGATGTTTAACCAAAATTCTTTATACTATTAAATATAAATAAAAGATAAGGAATATACCCAGATTATCGCAATCATCTGCTTTGTTTATATTAAAATGATATATATATATATATATATACCAATACGGGTGATATATATGCTAATTCTTTGTTAAAAATGGTGGTTTAATTCGCTTTGTTTATTTTAAAGTTTTAATTATATTAGAAAATGTCGCTAAATTATAGCATTTACAACAGTGCCTCCTTTTACTTTCGTTTGTTTATGCAAGTGTGTGTTGTTTGTATTTGTTTTAATAGGATTAATTTGCTTGAGGAAAAAAAGAAAGATATATATTCTGCAAATACTTACCCACATACACATTAACATTTGCACATTCAATAAGATGAGATAATATGATATTTGATTGTATTAAAGTGGTAAGTAAGTAAGTTAGTAAGTAAAAATTTAATATTTTCTGTTTATGTTTATATTTTGTTTATATTGTGTTTATGTTTACGTTATCTTTATAACAGACTATGACGTGATTATGTGAATTATATATTTTTTGTTACCCACATACACATTAACATTAGCATATTCAATAAGAAGCGATAATATGATATTTGTGTATTGAAGTGGTAAGTAAGTTAGTAAGTAAGTAACATAAGTAAAAATTTAATATTTTCTGTTTATGTTTATATTGTGTTTATGTTTACGTTATCTTTTTAACGTACTATGACACGATTATGTGAAATATATCTTTTGTTTTTGTTTTGTTTATCGATAAATCGCTGTATTAAATTTTTGAATTATTTTATGAATGTTATTTTAGGTCAACCAATACGATGTTTACCTATAATTTTCGAGATAATATGCCCGATAAACAAAATATATGTTATTTCGATGCTCAGGGTTACAAATCAGATTCCAATAGATTTATTATCAAAGAGTTAGCAATTGTAAATGAAGGGAATCAACTTAAGCATTATATTTTCAAACCACCGTGTGGATTACAGAAGTTGACAGTATCGGAGAAACGTCAAGTTTGTTGGCTATACAACAATCACCATAAATTAAATTGGAATATGGGAAATGCAGATTTTAATATGGTTCAAAAATATTTAACAACCGCATTAAAAACCCAATTACTGTTAGGAAAAGGTATAGAAAAATGTGCATGGATTAATGAAATGCTTGGCGGTACAGCAACAGTACAGAATTTAGAGGATATGGAATTTCCCTTGAATTTCAGACAATTAAGAGATCGATACGAAAATATAAAATGTTGTAATGCTCATGAAAATAGTGATGCAAATACAAGCTGTTCAAAACAAAATGCATTTTTATTAAAGAGACACTGTGAATATATGATCAAAATAAAAAAACATTGACGCAAAATAAAATGTAAATGTATTTTATTAATATTATAGAATTATATTGATTAGATTTAAGCATAATTGTGTATCCGAGTAAAATTCGAATTCACTTTTGTTTGTTTTTAATTCTTCTATATAAATTCATAATTTTGCTGATCTCTTTCGTATTTCTTTCAATAAAACCACATTGACATGTATCTGGACCATCTCTTGCATCATCATTAGACCATGGACACGTGATATAATGTTTTCCATATTTTGAACTTATCATTTCTATGTCCTTATGATAAGTTAAAAATGAATAATATCGAAATATTTTATCTTTATGCTCAGTTAATAATAACCACTTATATTCATTTAAAAACTGTTCAACACATATTTTTAACATCTTAAGATATTATATACAAAATGGTGCTGCTGCTACTGTATGTTCACATTCAGTAAATATATAAATTATACTATTGCATTTTTATGAATCCACGAATTATGTTCTTTTGAAAAACCAAGCCATTTTACAAGTACAGTGTCCCCTCTCCTCTTTAATATTTTTTCAACAAGGTAAACATCCGGATATTTTACTTTTAGTAATTCCATTTCATAGAACCCCCCTTTTATAGGTTGATTTTGATAATCTTCTAACAGGTAGGTTACAGGATTTGTATTTTGAACATTTATAACTTTAAAAATTTCCGTTGTCCAATTAGGTGTATACCCCTTTTCAAATATATGCTTATATTTACTAATACGAACAAAGTCACCGATTCGAAATTTATTATTTCTTGGATCAATTCGTATTTTTATGTTATTGTAAACGTTATCAAGTAAATATTTTTCATATTCAAGACAAACCATATTCGGTTTCATTTTTATTGTTCTATGCCGTGTATTATTATATTTTTGTATTAACTGTGGTAATATATTAATCCAACGATGGTTACCATTTAAACTGAATTCTTTCCACATCCAATTTTTTAATGTTCGATTAAATCGTTCAACAATTGATGCCTTCATTATGCTATATGTTGAGTAATGATTGATTTTATAATTTTGCATTAATTTTTTAAAATGTATATTATAAAATTCTTTTCCAAAATCAGTTTGTAGATTTTTTGGTATACTGTGTTGTGGTACATTAAGCTGTTTATTATCAACGGGTACCTGTTTGTTATCAACGGGTACCTGTTTGTTATCAACGGGTACCTGTTTGTTATCAACGGGTACCTGTTTGTTATCAACCGATAACCGTTTGTTACGAACACCTTGACTTTGCTGTTGTTGTTGTAATATTGATTGAAATGCTCTAGCAAGAGTTATACCTGTTTTATTTTTAAGTGGTACGGCCCAAGCATATTTTGAAAAACAATCAATGACTGTTAATATGAAGCAATTTTTTTTGTTTATTTGTGCATATGTACCCATTTCTATTAAATCAGCCTGCCGTAAATCATCAATTAATTTTAATATCACACGACGACGTTTAAAATTTTTACGTGGTGTTTTATGTATCTCATCTACAATGCTTTTTCTTTTATGTTCATGATTATTAATATTCTTGTTATTAGCTCCGTTTATTTTTGTTTTTATTTTAGTCATAACTGTTGTTTATTTTTTTTTTGGTATGTCTTTAGGGTAAATATCGTATGGTATGGTATGTACTATATTATAGATCGCTTCGATTTCTTTATTTAAATGTTTAAGCATAATCTGAAATTGTTCATCAACGTAATGTTTTGTTGATGCATCAAAATCACTGACTGGATTAGATACATTCATGAGTCGTTTATTATTTAATACATAATTGCCTTCTATATCTTTATTAAAACCATACCCAGGGAAACCCATGGGTCCTGCAACACCTGGTGGACCTCTACGACCCTCAACACCAGCCGTATTTTTTTTTGAATAACGACCAAACTTATCAACAGACATTTTAAATATGATCGTTTATACTTAAATGATAATGATATTTATTGCATATTAATTTATTTTCGTTATTCAATAATGTTTGCTTCTCGTAATTCTTCTACGATGGATAAAATTTCATTATTATGATTGGTATTCCCGGCTTGTTCCGATGCAATGAGTAATCGCAGTCTATCAACTAACTCATTCGGGTTATCCCAATAAACATAATCAAATAATTTTTTATTATTATTATTATTATTATTAGTATTATGTGTATCCTTTAAATCCATTTTTGAAATTGTAGTTGTATGCAATCCTTTTCCCTGATGTATTAATTTTGAAATAATACGGGTATATTTGTAACCTTTGTTACCTAAGATTTGTCCATTAGGATTAAAATGCCGTTTGTAGGAATTGGTTTCAAGTAAAATCTCTTTGTATGCACGTAAATCGTTTTCGTTATAATCTTTAGGTGTTTTCATAGTAATTAATTGATATAAACCATCACTATTCGGGTATACTCGTTTATTGACAATTAAATTGTCGTTATCGATTTTAACCGCTGCATTGCCAATTTTCCATCCTTTATGTACATTGTCATAATATAATCCATACATATAATCTGTTTCAGAATTGTGTGCAATATATTTTTTCAGATAATATTCGGGTATACCTTCGAGGCGATGTCTATGTAAATATTTCCTAATTTCATTAGGTATATTAGTGTTATCAATTTGTGGCAATAATGCATCATCTGATTCGACCTCATTTTTCACTTCACCATAATCATCATCAATAATATTATCATCATCATCATTAATATTATTATCTTCATATAAAACATCATCATTAACAACACTATGTTTATTGTGTGATGTGGCAACCAATTTCTCTTTTTTAGCCAACTTGTTTAATGAATTAGTTATAGGTTTAAAAGTGTTTTTAAGCATAGTTTCAGATTCCATTCGTTGTAATTTAACATCATTATATTTTTTTCTAATAAAATTCTGAGTATTTACAATATCTTTTACCAGATTTTCATTCATTTTATTTTATTATTATTATTATTATTATTATTATTATTATTATTATTATTATTATTATTATTATTATTATTATTACAAGTGATCCATCGGTTGATTCACAATTAAGAATAAACAATATTAGCCATGTCAGTGGTCTTATATTTCTATGTATGTATCAAATCCTTTTCTGTACCGCCCCATACACATTTCACTTTCCTTATCTATAACTAAAAAACTATACCTTTCTGACCAACATTGTTTGCACATTTTTTTAAACGCATTATATGACATATCCATATTTACATGATCATTATAAATGTGTTTTAAATTCATATCATCTTGTATGAAAATTATTATGAAATTTGCATTGTCTCGAATAAGTTGTTTTGGTATGCGTGAATATGTTTGACATAGGTAAAAACTGTCAATGTAGTGATGGCGCCCCATACAAAAATATGATCGCATATGGTTTTGTTTATCGCAAGCAACATCATCAAATATAAATATTGAATTTGGTTTTGAATCGTTTGGTGATATTACATCATCATTATTCGAATACGTATAATAACCGATGCCGGATATAGATGTAATTAATTTTCTTAAATATTCATATTTCGGTTGATGTAAAGACTTTGAATATACATACACATTTTCGAATTTCAATCCATTCGGATGTTCAAGTAAACCAATCATAACATTTGTTTTACCACAATTTGATGGTCCAACAATAATACCTCTAATACTATTAGGTAAAAGAAAGCTATGCCGTCTTTTATTTTGAATATTATTATTATTGTTAATGATTTCAACGTTACGGATCGGTAATGTCTTTTGCTGCTTTATGAAACGCATGGCTAATCAAAACTAATATCTGAACGTTACTACCTATGCATATATATAAGCTTGTGTGTTTGCCTTTTTTAGGTTAGTTGTAAAAGTATTATGATATGATTGAGTATAACAGAAATAAAAAAAAAGTTATTAGAAATCACGGTGCTCACAAAGGAAGTGGTTTATTAAATAATTTAATTAACAAGTTACCAATAGAGTTACATTTACCAGGCTATCAATATTGCGGACCTGGTACAAAATTAACAGAGAGATTACGTCGAGGTGACCCAGGCATTAATTTGTTAGACAAAGCTTGTAAAGATCACGATATCGCATATTCAAAACATCGTGAAACAAAAGACCGACATATTGCAGATCAAATATTAGCAAATAAAGCTTGGGAACGTGTAAAATCATTTGATAGTAGCTTAAGTGAAAGAGCTAATGCCTGGTTAGTTACAAATCTTATGAATACAAAAATTAAAGTTGGTATGGGCGTCAAACGTCAGAATAAAAAAAACAAAAAGAAATCCATGGGGTGTTGTAAAAATCTATCATCATCAATATCATTTAATAAGGTGATACGGAAAACAAAGCAATTTCTAAAATCGAGAAAAAATATAGAAAACTTAAATGATTCTATAAAGGGTGCTTTTAAAATAGCCAAATGTGCTGTGAAAGGAATAAAAAAAAGTAATATCAAATTAACTCCAAGAATTATTACAATACCAAAAACTGGTGGAGTTTTACCATTTTTAATCCCACTATTTGCTGGATTATCAGCTATTGGAGCCATATCTGGAGGAATAACTGGAATTGCTAAAGCTGTATCAGCAGTTAAACAAGCGCATGATGATTTCAATAAACCTACAAACACTAATAAAACATTGGAACCTATCGCAATGGGTCGGGGATTGTATTTAAAACCATACAAAACGGGGCTAGGACTTTATTTACATCAACCAAAAAACTATTAAAAATGCTACCCAATAGACCATTAAATGAATTGGATCTGTACAAATATACTAAAAATATTCCGCATTTCAGAGGTGTATTTATGCGTGATAGTTTACCAATGAAACCTAAAAAATATGAATGTGGCATCGTTAATTTAGATACATCTAGTGGTCCGGGTACACATTGGGTAGCATATTATAAAAACCATACAGATATTATGTATTTTGATAGTTTTGGGAATCTTCAACCACCAATTGAAATTATTAAATATTTTAATGATAATAATATAAAATATAATTACAATTCATATCAAAGTTATGATTCAGTAATTTGTGGACATTTATGTTTAAATTTTTTATATAATTGTTATTTTTCATATAAATAAATGGTTTTATGTTGAAATATGATTAGTACATTATTATAAAACATGACGTTAACACTTGCTCTTAATGGTAATTCTTCAATTCTATCAGCTGAATATTTTCCGCCAATAGAATTGGCAACAGATTATATTTGTGGGTTAATTGATTTTCAAACCTATAATTCGATACCAAATGTTGACAAAAATAATAATTTACTTCACATTGGTGACAGAGTTATTGAAATACCTATCGGATCTTATGAAATTGATGATATAAATGTTTACTTAAGAGCTCAGTTGAAAAAACATGATGATGATAATGTTAAGTTTGAAATTAAAGCAAATAACAATACATTAAAATGCTCCATTTATTCAGATTTAATAATATACTTCAATAGAGAAAGATCTATTGGTTCATTATTAGGATTTAGTCAACAAGTATTAGCGTCTAAAATAATGCATACATCAGATATACCTGTGAATATTATTAACGTAAATGCGGTTCGTGTAGAATGCAATATAATAACCAATTCATTCATAAATAATACGCCGGTTCATACGATTTATGAATTTTCGCCAACTGTTGGGCCTGGCTATAAAATAGTAGAAGTCCCCAAAAACATAATCTATTTACCAGTGAACGTGAGACGAATTTGTTCTCTTACAATTACGCTTGTAGACCAAAACGGTGATTTAATAAATTTCCGCGGTGAAAAAATAACACTTAGACTTCATTTAAAACCGCTATAATATTTTTAACATAATTTGCAATGTTAATTTATAATAATGATAATAATATAATAAATGGTGCAGCTAACAATATCATCAGTAGTCATCAAACAGTAAGACGCACATTACCAAGCACATCAAAAGCTAGAATTTCTAAAATAAATAAACAAAATTGTAAGCTTACTAAACATAATAAATCATATTTATCAGCAATTGGATTTAGATTGAAGTGCAAAGACGGAAAACAAAACAAAGAATGAGTGACATAATAAACGTATTACAAACTGTTAATTATGATAATAGTTTAACAAAATTTGAATATCACACCTATGCACCATTTTTAAACGCTTTCAGCAATAATGATGAAATTCGAATTTCAATACAAAATCAAGATTTATATATTCTACCAAGTGAAAGTTTTATTTATATTGAAGGGAGTCTAACAACACGCAATAATGAAGTATCAGAAACGGCAACATTGACCAATAATATGTTTGCATTTTTATTTAATGAAATACGATATGAATTAAATGGTATCGAAATTGATAGAACAAGAAATCTGGGTATAACGTCAACATTAAAAAATTTGATTTCACTTAATGAAAATGATAGCAAATTGTTATATAATGCGGGTTGGTCAATTAACGGACACAATGTGCATGAAACAAGAGGTCATTTTAATTACTGTGTACCATTGAAAATGCTATTGGGGTTCGCCGAAGACTATAAAAAAATTATTATGAATGCAAAGCATGAATTGATATTGATTCGTTCTAGAAACGATTTAAACTCAATTAATTCAAATGTAGCTGATGATGATGTTAAAATCACTGTGACGAAATTGCAATGGAGAGTACCACATGTAAATGTAAGCGATGAATATAAATTTGCATTGCTTAAGGTAGTTAAAAGTGGTCAAACGGTTCAAATGAGTTTTCGTAGTTGGGATCTGTATGAATATCCGATACTGCCAACAGAAACGTCTCATCATGTATGGATGGATGGTTAAAACAGCTACACAATTAGAAAAACCTAGATATATAATTTTAGCATTACAAACAGATCGAAAATATCAATTAAATAAAAATGCGAGTAGATTTGATCATTGTAATCTGGCAAATGTGAAAGTTAACCTAAATTCAGAATCATTTCCGTACGATGATTTAAATATTATGTTTAACCGAAACCAGTATGCATTGCTTTACTCAATGTATGGACGATTTCAAGAATCGTACTACAATGGAAAGTTAAATCAACCATTGTTAAAATTGGGGGAATATAAATCTATTGCGCCTATCGTCGTTATAGATTGCAGTCGTCAAAATGAATCAATTAAATCTGGACCGGTTGATGTTAAAATTGAATTTAAGACTACAGAAAATATTCCTGCCAATACATCAGCATATTGTTTACTGTTGCATGATAGAATCGTTGATTATAATCCATTGACAAGTGAAATAAAAAGGCGATTATAATAAAACAATTTCAATTTTCAATATTTTTAAAATTTATTTATAATATCATCTTAAATTATCATAATGTTTGTATTATTTATAATATTAATATTAATTAATTCATTAATTATAATACAAAAACCTTAAAATAAATATCCGATTATACTAAAACAATTACGATTTTTATTATTTTTAAAATCTATATAAAATATCATCTAAAATTATTATTATTATTATAATACAAAGACTAAATATTAATTAATTATAATACAAAAAACTTAATATTAACTAATAGTGTAATGACCCCACGCTAACGTTTTATGACTATCTTTTATGAGATATCTCTTACTATCTTTTGAACTCAAAGCGACTTTAACCTGAGAAATAGAGCACACTTGATGTTTATTCGATTTGATCAAGTTTTCTGTTACGGTTTTTTCACCACCAAAATTTAAACAATTTAAATAATCATCAAAATGTATCCTATTATGCACCACTGATTTTTTTACACCCTTTGCAATTTTGGTGTTATCTTTACCATCAACTCGTAATGCATACATTTTGGATCTTAATCCTACAAATTCAGTTAATATTTTGCCATTCAATTCGTCTTTCATTAGTCCAATTACTTTTTTATTAACAAGAGGAATGTTCCAAGTATTATTTAAAGGATAGTCACTGGTATCAAAATATTTAACATCGGCTAAACGCGCCCTAATATCTGTGAAAAAGACTTATCTATACTTAATTTCGTATATAATATTGGTCATATAAATAAATAAAATTTTGTCATTTGCAATTGTCAAATACGGGATCCTATATCTAAGCAAATATATAAAATGTATACTACTATTGAATATGATTTTTTAATTTAACTTTTAACATAAACAATTATATCATAGAATAATATATATATATATATATATATATATTTGAAATAAGAAAACTTATATTAAAATAAATATAAAATCAAATACATTGTATTAAATAAAATACGAACAAAGATGAATATAAGTGGTTTATTTATATAATACCAACAAAAAAAAATCATAGAGAAAATAGAATACTTTTATCGACCCTTTAAAATAATAAAGATATATATATGTAAAACACTCAGTATGTCATTAACCTCATTCAATTCTAAAAAATATTGTTATATGTGTAAGATATAAAACAAATTGTGTGACATCATCATTAATAACATATTTATATTTATTTGAACAATATGACTATTTTGTATATATTTATATCTATACATGTATATATTTAAGTTGAGACAATAACATCATTATGGACACACTTAATTTTTTTTATAATACATATTGAATAATTTTTAAAAGATTATAAATTTTGATCATTATTATTGAATTACTTTGAAAACACCTCCATTATATGTATTATATAAATTGAAATTGTATACACTTATATTAAACTTCTATCATTGTTAACACATATGTGCATGAACAATCATATTTAATTCTATGACGTATATGAATTAAAATAATGCTAATACATATTATATTCACTCGTTTCACGTTTGGTATTAGATGGATCATTTTTTTTTCTTTATCACAATACCACATTTACTCACAAACTCATGCAAACATGGGTTAATTATAATAATAATAGTAACGCCTAACTAACAAACCTATATTGTATGTAAGATATTAGAATATTATATATATATTGTGACATCATCATTAATACCATATTTATTGAAAACACCTACACTTATCTATCAAATATATATTAATATTATATCCAATTATATTAAACTTTGATCATCATTAACACTTATGTGCATGAGCAATCATATTTAATTCTATGGTGTATATGAATTAAAATAATTCTAATGCATATTAGATTCACTAATTTGGTATTAAATTGATCATTTTTTATCCCAATACCATATTGACTAACAAACATATATATATATAAGCTCATGCAAACATGGGTTAATTATAGTACCTCCTCCATGTACTACCAACCACCATTTTTAACAAAGAATTAGCATATATATCACCGTATTGGTATATATATATATATATATATATATATATCATTTTAATATAAACAAAGACGAAAGAAAAGGAGGCACTGTTGTAAATACTATAATTTAGCGACATTTTCTAATATAATTAAAACTTTAAAATAAACAAAGTGAATTAAACCACCATTTTTAAACAAAGAATTAGCATATCTATCACTGCATTGGTATATATATATATATATCATCTTAATATAAACAAAGACTAAAAAAAGGAGGTGTTGTTGTATATAAATAACCTTAATGTAAACAAAGCGAATTAAACCACAATTTTTAACATTTTTACACATATACATACACATACTTAAATATAACCACCATTTTGCATATATATAAACACACACATACACATTTTATATATCACAAGTATACGCCCATATTGTTGTTTCACTCACACACCCACTTTCACCAAATCAATGGCCTGATCTCCCTCACTCTGCAGCGCTCTTATGGGAAATCGTGAAAAATTCTCTTATGGGACTTTACATGGAGAAAGTGGTCCAGAATCGGCCTTGTTACACTACTGGCGTTACTATTATTATTATAATTAACCCATGTTTGCATGAGTGTTGTGAATACCTTGGATGCCACTTATTAATATACACCAAGAACTATTTTATTCTACTATATTTAATCATATTATTAATTATGACCTTTCTGGTCTAAAGTTAAATTCACTCTGTTTTACAATTATTATACTTATATATAAATATCATTTATTATTTTATATATATAATTCAATCTGGTTTTCAATAACCATAAATCATCACGGTACAATATATTATTTAAATTATTAATTATGTACAGTATGGAAGTTGCTGTGTTCCATATACACAACACCTTATTCCCTAGGAAAAGATAAACCATAAACAAATAAATGGTTTATCGTAAAACACAAAATGTTTCTATTTAATAAGAACCGAATTCAATTTATATAATTCAAAATATATAACAACTTTAAAAATTTTATCTTATTTAATTTGATAAATTCATGTTTCCCATTCATCAAATGTTGTTCATAATATTAATAAAAAAATTAAAAAAAATATGATGTAATTTTTTTACCACCACAATAAAATGTTGATTTCACATTACAATTACATGGTAACGTATAACCATTTTATGACAATAAACAGTGCTAATACTAACTTCAATCAAATAACACATTATTCGTTAAACAATTTAAGGCGATTATTATGTACTACTTTATTTTTCTTTTTAATTTGGATGGTTGTATTTTCAGGTGAATTTATTTCTTTCACCTCATATGGACCGTACCATAATGACTCTAATTTACTTTTTCCCCTTAATTCGTTTTTTAGTAATACTCTGTCACCAACATTAAAATTTTGCTTCCGTAATTTGTGATCGTAGTACATTTTGGATTTTTCCTTATTTAAAATTAACTTATCTTTTGCAATAACCCATGCCGTTTGTAATTTATTTTTTAATTCCGCGCTGTAATCCGAATAATTATATATAGGTTCAGGAATTCGTTTGAGTGAACAAGGTATATTGGGCTTGTACCCGTAAAGTAATTCATATGGCATGAATCCAGTAGCCGTATGTGGAGTAGAATTAAATGTAAAAATCGCGAAAGGTATCCATTCATCCCAACTTAATGAATCGTGTTGACAAAAATTACGCAGATATTCTGTAAGTGTACGATGAGTTCGTTCTAATGCACCGTTTGATTGTGGGTGATACGCAGTTGTGTTCAATTTTTTTATATGTAAAATTTTGCAAACGTTTTTAAATATTTGTCCCATAAAATTAGCACCCTGATCAGTCAATATAGAATGTGGTGATCCGAATTTGCATATAAAATGATGGGTAAATGCCATAGCGATGGTATTGGATTCTTGGTCCCGTAAAGGAATGGCCAAAGAGTATTTTGTTAAATCGTCCTGAATAGTCAATAAGTATTTGTTATTATTGTATGTGCCAGTGAGCGGACCTACAATGTCCAAAAATACCTTCTCAAAAGGATTCTTTGAAGTAGTCGTCACTTTCATTGGACATTTATTCAATTTACTAGATTTATTTTTTTGACATAATGAACATTTTCTTATAATTTTTTTAATTTTGGATAACATTCGAGGAAAATAGTAATAGGATTTTATTCTTAAATATGTTTTCATTATCCCCTGATGTCCCCCTAATGGACAATTATGGAATTCGGAAATCAATTGATCAATGTCACCTTCATTATCTAACATAACAATGTGCGTATCCCTATTTCCCTTATTCGACGGAGTTTCTCCACCACTTCCCCCGGAAATATTTGATTTTTCAGAGTTATTTGAAATGATTGGTTTTGAAATGGTTGTATTTGACATAATTGCATTTGAAGTATTTGAGTTTGTAATATTTGCTGGTTCATTAACTATCCGCGATTGCGACCTGGTTACTATATCAACCCGAGGAATACCTAAAATTTGATTCGGAATTTCTATCCTACTAAGAGCATCTGCATTAACATTAGTCTTGCCCGACTTGTATTCAATGTGATAATCATGCTCATCCAATTCAATTCTCCAGTGTACCAATCGTGATGATGGATTAGCGCATTTGTATAACCAAATTAATGGCCGATGATCCGTGCGTATAAGAAATGGTCTACCAAAAATATACGGACGAAATCGCTTTACCGCCCAAATAATAGCCAATAATTTCTTTTCAATTGTTGAGTAGTTGCGTTCAGCACAGTTCAATATACGACTAGCAAATGAAACTGGAAGGTCTACCGAGTTACTACCCCCCTGTGAAAGAACCGCGCCTATTGCAACGTTACTAGCATCAGTGGTAATAATGAATTTTTCGTCGAAATTCGGATATTGTAATATTGGTGGGTTTATAAGACACGTTTTCAATTTAGTGAATGAATCCTCGCAAAAAGGATCCCATTTAAATATTGAATTCTTTTTTAAAAGTGAATTAAGAGGTTCCGAGATATTTGAAAAATTATTAATAAATCTCCTGTAATATCCGCAAAGACCCAAAAATGATTTGATTTCCTTCTGACATGTTGGTCTTGGAAACTGAGATATCGAATTTATTTTAGATGGATCAGGCTTAACTCCCGTTTCAGTAACCAAATGACCCAAATAAGTAATTTCCCTTCTTAGAAAGTTACACTTAGCCGGATTCAATTTAAAATTAAATTTCCTAAAACATGACAAAACATCAAACAATTTCTTATTGTGATCCAACAGATCATACCCATAAATTACAACATCGTCCATGTACACAAAACATCTGATACCATTTAATCCGGACAACACGTTATTCATAATGCGCTGAAAAGTTGACGGAGCCCCCTTCAATCCAAATGGCATCCGTTTAAAATTAAAATGACCCAATTCCGTGCTGAATGCAGTTTTTACTTTATCTGCTTCTGATAACGCAACCTGATGGTAACCATCAGCCATATCCAACGTGGTAAAATATGTGGACTTCCCCAATTGCTCAATGATATCAACAATATTTGGCAAAGGAAATACATCGTTAATAGTGATGTCATTTAATTTTCTGAAATCCACCACTACTCTCCACCTTTTTTTTTCGTCAATGGATTTTTTTGGAACTATTATTAAAGGAAAATTCCACGGGCTGGAGCTATTTTCGATAATATCGTTATGTAACATGTCGTTAACCTGTTTATTTATTTCAGCTTTAGCAGAATGAGGTAATCGGTATTGTTTTATGTTTAAAGGTCTGGAATTAGCCAAAATTGGTATCTCATGGACTCCCGCTTGAGTAATTGTAAGTTTATCACCATCCAAATGAAATACGTCGTTGAACTGTTTACATAAATGAATTATAGATGATTTTTCTTCCGTGTTTAAATGATCTACGCTTATACTGCTTTCCAACGATTGTAACCTATTTTCCAAAGTATCCACCCAAGGATTCGTACTAGAATATAATATTTCAAAATTACAAAGTTTTTCTGGATTTAAAACAATATCATGGATTTCTACACCATAATCATTAGTATTTATAATACCTATCTTTACCTCATTATTTGATACTGTGGATATAGAATTAGATATATATACTCCCTTTTGGATTTCTTGAGAATGAAACACGTAATCATTCCCGTTAATAGCATTAATCGGTATTTTCACAATTTTCTCTACCCTAGGTTGAACAAATAATGCCCTAGAGCACGTCATATTATGAAATTGAAGTGAAATACCCTCAGAATTATTTGGATAAAGTAAAATAAGATTGTTAGAATAATCCACCGTTGCTTTTGTTCCCATCAAAAAATCATCACCAAGAATGCCCGCGCATTTTATTGGAAAAGTATCAGGAACAATATGGAATGTATGTGGAATGACGCTGCCATTAGGCAGAACTATTTTGGAGTTAACTACGGCCAAAGTTGATATGCTTTCGTTAGTAATACCAGATATCAGGCCCTTTAAATTCGGATAACATTCAACATTTTCGTCAACATATCCTCTTTTGATAACACTTATATCGGCTCCCGTATCAATCATGAAAGAAGATGGACCAGATTTTAATATATCAATAGATAATGAAATATATTTTTTTCCCACACCAAATTCATTTTTAGAGAAGTTATAGACCCGTTTTGAAGAATCCACAGAGTTTGAAATATTTGTACAGCTCATATAAGATTTAGAATTAGATTTAGAATTAGAATTACGATTTTGTGAAGATTTGTGTAATGCACCATTAAGTTGAGATTGTATAGGATTTGAGCACGAATTTAAAGATTTTTGACATTTACTCGAGTAGCTGTGCCCGGTAGGTTCTGCTCGAGTTGTGTTACGTTTTTTGCATCTTCCGAATGTGTATTTACCTGAGATATATTACCCTCATGTAACTGTCGCCTGGCGTTATTGTACTGCCTTTTCCTACATTCCGCAATTACATGCCCTGATTTATGACAATATGCACAAACGATGCTCGCATTATGCACACCATTATCGTATTTTGGTTTAAATGAATTTGAGGTGAATGTCCTATTAGATTGAGTAGTGTTTGTATTATTCTTCGAATAACAACTTTTTGCCGTATGACCAATTCCATAACATAACTGACACTTTATAATAATATTACTTTTTATGGGAGATTGAATATGATTAATATTTTGTTGTACAATACCACTATTTTTAATAAGTCTCTTTGAATTGATTTTAACTTCCTCTTCAACAGCCTTGGATATCGCGTCTCTCAAACACACAAATCGACATGCCCTGACGATAAAACCAATTGAATTTACTAACCCATCCTGAAATGCATTTAATGCAGTGGTCGAATTTAAACTGCGAATACAAGGTGCTGATGCAATACCTTCCCTTGCTATACAGACATCGTTCAAACTCGACAATACGGATTCAATTCTATTAGCAAATGTTCGAACGTCATCTGTACCTTGATTCATAGCAATTAATTGAACCTGCAGTTGTTCAATGGATTTTATTTCACCGAATTGAGACTGTAAATCATCCCTCAATTCCTCCCAGGTTGTATAATTAGTATATTTAACTAGATCATATGCACGACCAGATAACTTAGTTTGCAATAATGTTAAAAACCCGCGTTTGTCATTCTCCGACTCTAATGGTGAATGAACAATATTACAACAAACAATGAATTTATGTAACCGATCCGATTGACCGTCAAATTCCGGTATTAATTTTAACGCCAAATCTACATTGAGCGACATAATTGTTTCCTTCATTTGAGTATTAGAATCGATACCATTTATTGTAGTAGAGGAACCAGTACACGAATAAGTTGAACCTGAGTTTGTAGTACTTTGTTTTTTAATTAATGTGTTACGATTAAAATCAATAATATCAGCACTTACTGTTTCAAATGTTGAAATATCTGGTAATGATTCCGATATTTGATTATTAATTTCTACCGTTTTTACCTTCTGCACTTTCTTTGCAATTACTCTTTTCCTCAATTCGAGTTGATTATCCGATTTATTATCATTCATGCGAACAACGTTGATGAATAGAAAAATGAAATACCAAAAATTACATAAATATAAGAAAAATAATTAACATAAATTATTAAAGTTATGAAAAAAAAAAAATTAAATTAAATTAAAGTAAAAATATTTTATACAATACAATACAACGTGATGACCTGCTAATGCTGCATTAATAATTAAGACCCATAGTGAAACCTAATTATACAATGATGACGATAACTTGAAAATACTGGAAAAAAAAAAAAAATCAATATGATTGATTGATAAGAAAAAAAATTTTTAATTTGTCCTTGGTGACACGAGGCAATGTCATTATACTGCCATTGAAGGTCAATTTTTCTGGAACATTTATTATACGGTATCTTTACACAGCATATAAAAATTTTTTTTTTTTTTTTTTTTTTACAGTTACGTCCTTTATCCGCTACCGGTTTAATCTTTTCTTTTTTTTTTTTTTTTTATATATATATATGTATATATAGCGATTAAATAAGTAGTTCCATTATTTTAAACTCGAACATTTTAATTTTTATTAATTTTAACATATATAAATTTTTTCTTCAACTTCCGTTTTATTTTGTTTCGCTGCCACCAATTATGTTGTGAATACCTTGGATGCCACTTATTAATATACACCAAGAACTATTTTATTCTACTATATTTAATCATATTATTAATTATGACCTTTCTGGTCTAAAGTTAAATTCACTCTGTTTTACAATTATTATACTTATATATAAATATCATATATTATTTTATATATATAATTCAATCTGGTTTTCAATAACCATAAATCATCACGGTACAATATATTATTTAAATTATTAATTATGTACAGTATGGAAGTTGCTGTGTTCCATATACACAACATGAGTTTGTGAGTAAATGTGGTATTGTGATAAAGAAAAAAAATGATCCATCTAATACCAAACGTGAAACGAGTGAATATAATATGTATTAGCATTATTTTAATTCATATACGTCATAGAATTAAATATGATTGTTCATGCACATATGTGTTAACAATGATAGAAGTTTAATATAAGTGTATACAATTTCAATTTATATAATACATATAATGGAGGTGTTTTCAAAGTAATTCAATAATAATGATCAAAATTTATAATCTTTTAAAAATTATTCAATATGTATTATAAAAAAAATTAAGTGTGTCCATAATGATGTTATTGTCTCAACTTAAATATATACATGTATAGATATAAATATATACAAAATAGTCATATTGTTCAAATAAATATAAATATGTTATTAATGATGATGTCACACAATTTGTTTTATATCTTACACATATAACAATATTTTTTAGAATTGAATGAGGTTAATGACATACTGAGTGTTTTACATATATATATCTTTATTATTTTAAAGGGTCGATAAAAGTATTCTATTTTCTCTATGATTTTTTTTTGTTGGTATTATATAATTATGTTTAAACTATATATATGTATAGTTCAAAGAAAAAAAGAATAACAATTTATTATTTTTTTTAAAAATCTTTCAATATATTATGATATACATATACTTAATAATATTAATAATAATAAATACAAATTTTTGTTTGTTCAAGTGTATCTGAGTAAAATTCGAATTCACTTTGTTTTGTTTTTAATTCTTCTGTATAAATATTTTTTACATATTATTCAATATGTATTATAAAAAAAATTAAGTATGTCCATAATGATGTTATTGTCTCAACTTAAATATATACATGTATAGATATAAATATATACAAAATAGTCATATAGTTCAAATAAATATAAATATGTTATTAATGATGATGTCACATAATTTGTTTTATATCTTACACACATAAGAATATTTTTTATAATTGAATGAGGTTAATAACATACTGAGTGTTTTACATATATATGTCTTTATTATTTTAAAGGGTTTTTTTTGGTATTATATAATTATGAATTATATAAATATATACTACTATTGAATATGATTTTTTAATTTAACTTTTAACATAAACAATTATATCATAGAATATCTTAAAGATGTTTAACCAAAATTCTTTATACTATTAAATATAAATAAAAGATAAGGAATATACCCAGATTATCGCAATCATCTGCTTTGTTTATATTAAAATGATATATATATATATATATATACCAATACGGGTGATATATATGCTAATTCTTTGTTAAAAATGGTGGTTTAATTCGCTTTGTTTATTTTAAAGTTTTAATTATATTAGAAAATGTCGCTAAATTATAGCATTTACAACAGTGCCTCCTTTTTCTTTCGTTTGTTTATGCAAGTGTGTGTTGTTTGTATTTGTTTTAATAGGATTAATTTGCTTGAGGAAAAAAAGAAAGATATATATTCTGCAAATACTTACCCACATACACATTAACATTTGCACATTCAATAAGATGAGATAATATGATATTTGATTGTATTAAAGTGGTAAGTAAGTAAGTTAGTAAGTAAAAATTTAATATTTTCTGTTTATGTTTATATTTTGTTTATATTGTGTTTATGTTTACGTTATCTTTATAACAGACTATGACGTGATTATGTGAATTATATATTTTTTGTTACCCACATACACATTAACATTAGCATATTCAATAAGAAGCGATAATATGATATTTGTGTATTGAAGTGGTAAGTAAGTTAGTAAGTAAGTAACATAAGTAAAAATTTAATATTTTCTGTTTATGTTTATATTGTGTTTATGTTTACGTTATCTTTTTAACGTACTATGACACGATTATGTGAAATATATCTTTTGTTTTTGTTTTGTTTATCGATAAATCGCTGTATTAAATTTTTGAATTATTTTATGAATGTTATTTTAGGTCAACCAATACGATGTTTACCTATAATTTTCGAGATAATATGCCCGATAAACAAAATATATGTTATTTCGATGCTCAGGGTTACAAATCAGATTCCAATAGATTTATTATCAAAGAGTTAGCAATTGTAAATGAAGGGAATCAACTTAAGCATTATATTTTCAAACCACCGTGTGGATTACAGAAATTGACAGTATCGGAGAAACGTCAAGTTTGTTGGCTATACAACAATCACCATAAATTAAATTGGAATATGGGAAATGCAGATTTTAATATGGTTCAAAAATATTTAACAACCGCATTAAAAACCCAATTACTGTTAGGAAAAGGTATAGAAAAATGTGCATGGATTAATGAAATGCTTGGCGGTACAGCAACAGTACAGAATTTAGAGGATATGGAATTTCCCTTGAATTTCAGACAATTAAGAGATCGATACGAAAATATAAAATGTTGTAATGCTCATGAAAATAGTGATGCAAATACAAGCTGTTCAAAACAAAATGCATTTTTATTAAAGAGACACTGTGAATATATGATCAAAATAAAAAAACATTGACGCAAAATAAAATGTAAATGTATTTTATTAATATTATAGAATTATATTGATTAGATTTAAGCATAATTGTGTATCCGAGTAAAATTCGAATTCACTTTTGTTTGTTTTTAATTCTTCTATATAAATTCATAATTTTGCTGATCTCTTTCGTATTTCTTTCAATAAAACCACATTGACATGTATCTGGACCATCTCTTGCATCATCATTAGACCATGGACACGTGATATAATGTTTTCCATATTTTGAACTTATCATTTCTATGTCCTTATGATAAGTTAAAAATGAATAATATCGAAATATTTTATCTTTATGCTCAGTTAATAATAACCACTTATATTCATTTAAAAACTGTTCAACACATATTTTTAACATCTTAAGATATTATATACAAAATGGTGCTGCTGCTACTGTATGTTCACATTCAGTAAATATATAAATTATACTATTGCATTTTTATGAATCCACGAATTATGTTCTTTTGAAAAACCAAGCCATTTTACAAGTACAGTGTCCCCTCTCCTCTTTAATATTTTTTCAACAAGGTAAACATCCGGATATTTTACTTTTAGTAATTCCATTTCATAGAACCCCCCTTTTATAGGTTGATTTTGATAATCTTCTAACAGGTAGGTTACAGGATTTGTATTTTGAACATTTATAACTTTAAAAATTTCCGTTGTCCAATTAGGTGTATACCCCTTTTCAAATATATGCTTATATTTACTAATACGAACAAAGTCACCGATTCGAAATTTATTATTTCTTGGATCAATTCGTATTTTTATGTTATTGTAAACGTTATCAAGTAAATATTTTTCATATACAAGACAAACCATATTCGGTTTCATTTTTATTGTTCTATGCCGTGTATTATTATATTTTTGTATTAACTGTGGTAATATATTAATCCAACGATGGTTACCATTTAAACTGAATTCTTTCCACATCCAATTTTTTAATGTTCGATTAAATCGTTCAACAATTGATGCCTTCATTATGCTATATGTTGAGTAATGATTGATTTTATAATTTTGCATTAATTTTTTAAAATGTATATTATAAAATTCTTTTCCAAAATCAGTTTGTAGATTTTTTGGTATACTGTGTTGTGGTACATTAAGCTGTTTATTATCAACGGGTACCTGTTTGTTATCAACGGGTACCTGTTTGTTATCAACGGGTACCTGTTTGTTATCAACCGATAACCGTTTGTTACGAACACCTTGACTTTGCTGTTGTTGTTGTAATATTGATTGAAATGCTCTAGCAAGAGTTATACCTGTTTTATTTTTAAGTGGTACGGCCCAAGCATATTTTGAAAAACAATCAATGACTGTTAATATGAAGCAATTTTTTTTGTTTATTTGTGCATATGTACCCATTTCTATTAAATCAGCCTGCCATAAATCATCAATTCCTTTTAATATCACACGACGACGTTTAAAATTTTTACGTGGTGTTTTATGTAGCTCATCTACAATGCTTTTTCTTTTATGTTCATGATTATTAATATTCTTGTTATTAGCTCCGTTTATTTTTGTTTTTATTTTAGTCATAACTGTTGTTTATTTTTTTTTTGGTATGTCTTTAGGGTAAATATCGTATGGTATGGTATGTACTATATTATAGATCGCTTCGATTTCTTTATTTAAATGTTTAAGCATAATCTGAAATTGTTCATCAACGTAATGTTTTGTTGATGCATCAAAATCACTGACTGGATTAGATACATTCATGAGTCGTTTATTATTTAATACATAATTGCCTTCTATATCTTTATTAAAACCATACCCAGGGAAACCCATGGGTCCTGCAACACCTGGTGGACCTCTACGACCCTCAACACCAGCCGTATTTTTTTTTGAATAACGACCAAACTTATCAACAGACATTTTAAGTATGATCGTTTATACTTAAATGATAATGATATTTATTGCATATTAATTTATTTTCGTTATTCAATAATGTTTGCTTCTCGTAATTCTTCTACGATGGATAAAATTTCATTATTATGATTGGTATTCCCGGCTTGTTCCGATGCAATGAGTAATCGCAGTCTATCAACTAACTCATTCGGGTTATCCCAATAAACATAATCAAATAATTTTTTATTATTATTATTATTATTATTAGTATTATGTGTATCCTTTAAATCCATTTTTGAAATTGTAGTTGTATGCAATCCTTTTCCCTGATGTATTAATTTTGAAATAATACGGGTATATTTGTAACCTTTGTTACCTAAGATTTGTCCATTAGGATTAAAATGCCGTTTGTAGGAATTGGTTTCAAGTAAAATCTCTTTGTATGCACGTAAATCGTTTTCGTTATAATCTTTAGGTGTTTTCATAGTAATTAATTGATATAAACCATCACTATTCGGGTATACTCGTTTATTGACAATTAAATTGTCGTTATCGATTTTAACCGCTGCATTGCCAATTTTCCATCCTTTATGTACATTGTCATAATATAATCCATACATATAATCTGTTTCAGAATTGTGTGCAATATATTTTTTCAGATAATATTCGGGTATACCTTCGAGGCGATGTCTATGTAAATATTTCCTAATTTCATTAGGTATATTAGTGTTATCAATTTGTGGCAATAATGCATCATCTGATTCGACCTCATTTTTCACTTCACCATAATCATCATCAATAATATTATCATCATCATCATTAATATTATTATCTTCATATAAAACATCATCATTAACAACACTATGTTTATTGTGTGATGTGGCAACCAATTTCTCTTTTTTAGCCAACTTGTTTAATGAATTAGTTATAGGTTTAAAAGTGTTTTTAAGCATAGTTTCAGATTCCATTCGTTGTAATTTAACATCATTATATTTTTTTCTAATAAAATTCTGAGTATTTACAATATCTTTTACCAGATTTTCATTCATTTTATTTTATTATTATTATTATTATTATTATTATTATTATTATTATTATTATTATTATTATTATTATTATTATTACAAGTGATCCATCGGTTGATTCACAATTAAGAATAAACAATATTAGCCATGTCAGTGGTCTTATATTTCTATGTATGTATCAAATCCTTTTCTGTACCGCCCCATACACATTTCACTTTCCTTATCTATAACTAAAAAACTATACCTTTCTGACCAACATTGTTTGCACATTTTTTTAAACGCATTATATGACATATCCATATTTACATGATCATTATAAATGTGTTTTAAATTCATATCATCTTGTATGAAAATTATTATGAAATTTGCATTGTCTCGAATAAGTTGTTTTGGTATGCGTGAATATGTTTGACATAGGTAAAAACTGTCAATGTAGTGATGGCGCCCCATACAAAAATATGATCGCATATGGTTTTGTTTATCGCAAGCAACATCATCAAATATAAATATTGAATTTGGTTTTGAATCGTTTGGTGATATTACATCATCATTATTCGAATACGTATAATAACCGATGCCGGATATAGATGTAATTAATTTTCTTAAATATTCATATTTCGGTTGATGTAAAGACTTTGAATATACATACACATTTTCGAATTTCAATCCATTCGGATGTTCAAGTAAACCAATCATAACATTTGTTTTACCACAATTTGATGGTCCAACAATAATACCTCTAATACTATTAGGTAAAAGAAAGCTATGCCGTCTTTTATTTTGAATATTATTATTATTGTTAATGATTTCAACGTTACGGATCGGTAATGTCTTTTGCTGCTTTATGAAACGCATGGCTAATCAAAACTAATATCTGAACGTTACTACCTATGCATATATATAAGCTTGTGTGTTTGCCTTTTTTAGGTTAGTTGTAAAAGTATTATGATATGATTGAGTATAACAGAAATAAAAAAAAAGTTATTAGAAATCACGGTGCTCACAAAGGAAGTGGTTTATTAAATAATTTAATTAACAAGTTACCAATAGAGTTACATTTACCAGGCTATCAATATTGCGGACCTGGTACAAAATTAACAGAGAGATTACGTCGAGGTGACCCAGGCATTAATTTGTTAGACAAAGCTTGTAAAGATCACGATATCGCATATTCAAAACATCGTGAAACAAAAGACCGACATATTGCAGATCAAATATTAGCAAATAAAGCTTGGGAACGTGTAAAATCATTTGATAGTAGCTTAAGTGAAAGAGCTAATGCCTGGTTAGTTACAAATCTTATGAATACAAAAATTAAAGTTGGTATGGGCGTCAAACGTCAGAATAAAAAAAACAAAAAGAAATCCATGGGGTGTTGTAAAAATCTATCATCATCAATATCATTTAATAAGGTGATACGGAAAACAAAGCAATTTCTAAAATCGAGAAAAAATATAGAAAACTTAAATGATTCTATAAAGGGTGCTTTTAAAATAGCCAAATGTGCTGTGAAAGGAATAAAAAAAAGTAATATCAAATTAACTCCAAGAATTATTACAATACCAAAAACTGGTGGAGTTTTACCATTTTTAATCCCACTATTTGCTGGATTATCAGCTATTGGAGCCATATCTGGAGGAATAACTGGAATTGCTAAAGCTGTATCAGCAGTTAAACAAGCGCATGATGATTTCAATAAACCTACAAACACTAATAAAACATTGGAACCTATCGCAATGGGTCGGGGATTGTATTTAAAACCATACAAAACGGGGCTAGGACTTTATTTACATCAACCAAAAAACTATTAAAAATGCTACCCAATAGACCATTAAATGAATTGGATCTGTACAAATATACTAAAAATATTCCGCATTTCAGAGGTGTATTTATGCGTGATAGTTTACCAATGAAACCTAAAAAATATGAATGTGGCATCGTTAATTTAGATACATCTAGTGGTCCGGGTACACATTGGGTAGCATATTATAAAAACCATACAGATATTATGTATTTTGATAGTTTTGGGAATCTTCAACCACCAATTGAAATTATTAAATATTTTAATGATAATAATATAAAATATAATTACAATTCATATCAAAGTTATGATTCAGTAATTTGTGGACATTTATGTTTAAATTTTTTATATAATTGTTATTTTTCATATAAATAAATGGTTTTATGTTGAAATATGATTAGTACATTATTATAAAACATGACGTTAACACTTGCTCTTAATGGTAATTCTTCAATTCTATCAGCTGAATATTTTCCGCCAATAGAATTGGCAACAGATTATATTTGTGGGTTAATTGATTTTCAAACCTATAATTCGATACCAAATGTTGACAAAAATAATAATTTACTTCACATTGGTGACAGAGTTATTGAAATACCTATCGGATCTTATGAAATTGATGATATAAATGTTTACTTAAGAGCTCAGTTGAAAAAACATGATGATGATAATGTTAAGTTTGAAATTAAAGCAAATAACAATACATTAAAATGCTCCATTTATTCAGATTTAATAATATACTTCAATAGAGAAAGATCTATTGGTTCATTATTAGGATTTAGTCAACAAGTATTAGCGTCTAAAATAATGCATACATCAGATATACCTGTGAATATTATTAACGTAAATGCGGTTCGTGTAGAATGCAATATAATAACCAATTCATTCATAAATAATACGCCGGTTCATACGATTTATGAATTTTCGCCAACTGTTGGGCCTGGCTATAAAATAGTAGAAGTCCCCAAAAACATAATCTATTTACCAGTGAACGTGAGACGAATTTGTTCTCTTACAATTACGCTTGTAGACCAAAACGGTGATTTAATAAATTTCCGCGGTGAAAAAATAACACTTAGACTTCATTTAAAACCGCTATAATATTTTTAACATAATTTGCAATGTTAATTTATAATAATGATAATAATATAATAAATGGTGCAGCTAACAATATCATCAGTAGTCATCAAACAGTAAGACGCACATTACCAAGCACATCAAAAGCTAGAATTTCTAAAATAAATAAACAAAATTGTAAGCTTACTAAACATAATAAATCATATTTATCAGCAATTGGATTTAGATTGAAGTGCAAAGACGGAAAACAAAACAAAGAATGAGTGACATAATAAACGTATTACAAACTGTTAATTATGATAATAGTTTAACAAAATTTGAATATCACACCTATGCACCATTTTTAAACGCTTTCAGCAATAATGATGAAATTCGAATTTCAATACAAAATCAAGATTTATATATTCTACCAAGTGAAAGTTTTATTTATATTGAAGGGAGTCTAACAACACGCAATAATGAAGTATCAGAAACGGCAACATTGACCAATAATATGTTTGCATTTTTATTTAATGAAATACGATATGAATTAAATGGTATCGAAATTGATAGAACAAGAAACATTAAAAAATTTGATTTCACTTAATGAAAATGATAGCAAATTGTTATATAATGCGGGTTGGTCAATTAACGGACACAATGTGCATGAAACAAGAGGTCATTTTAATTACTGTGTACCATTGAAAATGCTATTGGGGTTCGCCGAAGACTATAAAAAAATTATTATGAATGCAAAGCATGAATTGATATTGATTCGTTCTAGAAACGATTTAAACTCAATTAATTCAAATGTAGCTGATGATGATGTTAAAATCACTGTGACGAAATTGCAATGGAGAGTACCACATGTAAATGTAAGCGATGAATATAAATTTGCATTGCTTAAGGTAGTTAAAAGTGGTCAAACGGTTCAAATGAGTTTTCGTAGTTGGGATCTGTATGAATATCCGATACTGCCAACAGAAACGTCTCATCATGTATGGATCACAGGCGTATCTGGGTTTTGTTCACTCTGTTCAGTGAACCACCTGCTAAAAATATTGATAAATAATTAAGAAAATACAGATTTTAATATTTTTCTTAATTTCTTTGATGAATAAAATAATATTAAGTGTCCCAAAAAATTTGCAGCGCTGATTATTTTTATCAGTAAAAAATATAAGAGATAATATTCTTTAGGTTCATTTTAAATAATGAACACAATGGTATATATATCATATATATAAAGAAACGTCGCATAAAAGAAAAACAAAAACGAAAAAATACATACACCTTTAATCTATATATACTCTTTCTTTCGTGCATTTTTTTAATCGCACTCCCATAGTGTTCACAATTTTAAATGAACCAAAAAATATTGTTGTTATACATAGTTGTTTAATTGTATATGGCAAATACATTTATATTTTCCGAAAATGCGAGGTATACGAATATACAAATAATACAAATACTATTTTAATTTTCGTTCACTATAAATTGTGAACAATATAATACAAATGCTTGTTTCTTTTTTCTTATATATGCTGTATGGTTGTTTGTATGCTGTATTTTTTATCATTCAAATCTCGCATACTCATATACTGCCTGCTGCGGTGTATATAATCATAGAAAATATATAAATATTTTTTTTTTGTTTTTTTTTATTTTTCTCATTTCTATATATGGCATATTGGCATATATATGAATAAAAAATAGATATTATTTACTATATAATGTTCACTTATAGAAATGAACCTTTCATATAAAATTATATGCGATCTTTTTTCATTCTTTCGTAAATACTTGTTATGCGTACTTCATTATTTTTCCAAACATTTCATTTTTCTAATTAAAATTTCTAGTTTTTTTTTTTTTTTTTTTTTGTTCTTTATCAGTTTTTAAAGTGAACAAGTACCCTTGGAGGTTCAGATCCGCCGCTGGTATGGATGGTTAAAACAGCTACACAATTAGAAAAACCTAGATATATAATTTTAGCATTACAAACAGATCGAAAATATCAATTAAATAAAAATGCGAGTAGATTTGATCATTGTAATCTGGCAAATGTGAAAGTTAACCTAAATTCAGAATCATTTCCGTACGATGATTTAAATATTATGTTTAACCGAAACCAGTATGCATTGCTTTACTCAATGTATGGACGATTTCAAGAATCGTACTACAATGGAAAGTTAAATCAACCATTGTTAAAATTGGGGGAATATAAATCTATTGCGCCTATCGTCGTTATAGATTGCAGTCGTCAAAATGAATCAATTAAATCTGGACCGGTTGATGTTAAAATTGAATTTAAGACTACAGAAAATATTCCTGCCAATACATCAGCATATTGTTTACTGTTGCATGATAGAATCGTTGATTATAATCCATTGACAAGTGAAATAAAAAGGCGATTATAATAAAACAATTTCAATTTTCAATATTTTTAAAATTTATTTATAATATCATCTTAAATTATCATAATGTTTGTATTATTTATAATATTAATATTAATTAATTCATTAATTATAATACAAAAACCTTAAAATAAATATCCGATTATACTAAAACAATTACGATTTTTATTATTTTTAAAATCTATATAAAATATCATCTAAAATTATTATTATTATTATAATACAAAGACTAAATATTAATTAATTATAATACAAAAAACTTAATATTAACTAATAGTGTAATGACCCCACGCTAACGTTTTATGACTATCTTTTATGAGATATCTCTTACTATCTTTTGAACTCAAAGCGACTTTAACCTGAGAAATAGAGCACACTTGATGTTTATTCGATTTGATCAAGTTTTCTGTTACGGTTTTTTCACCACCAAAATTTAAACAATTTAAATAATCATCAAAATGTATCCTATTATGCACCACTGATTTTTTTACACCCTTTGCAATTTTGGTGTTATCTTTACCATCAACTCGTAATGCATACATTTTGGATCTTAATCCTACAAATTCAGTTAATATTTTGCCATTCAATTCGTCTTTCATTAGTCCAATTACTTTTTTATTAACAAGAGGAATGTTCCAAGTATTATTTAAAGGATAGTCACTGGTATCAAAGTATTTAACATCGGCTAAACGCGCCCTAATATCTGTGAAAAAGACTCATCTATACTTAATTTCGTATATAATATTGGTCATATAAATAAATAAAATTTTGTCATTTGCAATTGTCAAATACGGGATCCTATATCTAAGCAAATATATAAAATGTATACTACTATTGAATATGATTTTTTAATTTAACTTTTAACATAAACAATTATATCATAGAATAATATATATATATATATATATATTTGAAATAAGAAAACTTATATTAAAATAAATATAAAATCAAATACATTGTATTAAATAAAATACGAACAAAGATGAATATAAGTGGTTTATTTATATAATACCAACAAAAAAAAATCATAGAGAAAATAGAATACTTTTATCGACCCTTTAAAATAATAAAGATATATATATGTAAAACACTCAGTATGTCATTAACCTCATTCAATTCTAAAAAATATTGTTATATGTGTAAGATATAAAACAAATTGTGTGACATCATCATTAATAACATATTTATATTTATTTGAACAATATGACTATTTTGTATATATTTATATCTATACATGTATATATTTAAGTTGAGACAATAACATCATTATGGACACACTTAATTTTTTTTATAATACATATTGAATAATTTTTAAAAGATTATAAATTTTGATCATTATTATTGAATTACTTTGAAAACACCTCCATTATATGTATTATATAAATTGAAATTGTATACACTTATATTAAACTTCTATCATTGTTAACACATATGTGCATGAACAATCATATTTAATTCTATGACGTATATGAATTAAAATAATGCTAATACATATTATATTCACTCGTTTCACGTTTGGTATTAGATGGATCATTTTTTTTTCTTTATCACAATACCACATTTACTCACAAACTCATGCAAACATGGGTTAATTATAATAATAATAGTAACGCCTAACTAACAAACCTATATTGTATGTAAGATATTAGAATATTATATATATATTGTGACATCATCATTAATACCATATTTATTGAAAACACCTACACTTATCTATCAAATATATATTAATATTATATCCAATTATATTAAACTTTGATCATCATTAACACTTATGTGCATGAGCAATCATATTTAATTCTATGGTGTATATGAATTAAAATAATTCTAATGCATATTAGATTCACTAATTTGGTATTAAATTGATCATTTTTTATCCCAATACCATATTGACTAACAAACATATATATATATAAGCTCATGCAAACATGGGTTAATTATAGTACCTCCTCCATGTACTACCAACCACCATTTTTAACAAAGAATTAGCATATATATCACCGTATTGGTATATATATATATATATATATATATATCATTTTAATATAAACAAAGACGAAAGAAAAGGAGGCACTGTTGTAAATACTATAATTTAGCGACATTTTCTAATATAATTAAAACTTTAAAATAAACAAAGTGAATTAAACCACCATTTTTAAACAAAGAATTAGCATATCTATCACTGCATTGGTATATATATATATATATATATCATCTTAATATAAACAAAGGCTAAAAAAGGAGGTGTTGTTGTATATAAATAACCTTAATGTAAACAAAGCGAATTAAACCACAATTTTTAACATTTTTACACATATACATACACATACTTAAATATAACCACCATTTTGCATATATATACACACACACATACACATTTTATATATCACAAGTATACGCCCATATTGTTGTTTCACTCACACACCCACTTTCACCAAATCAATGGCCTGATCTCCCTCACTCTGCAGCGCTCTTATGGGAAATCGTGAAAAATTCTCTTATGGGACTTTACATGGAGAAAGTGGTCCAGAATCGGCCTTGTTACACTACTAAATTTAATCTTAATAAAATAATCTTCTACCAGAAATATAAGTGTTTGGTTTTTTATTATGTCACACTCGGATCACGACACTTCTGTTACTCATTTGCAAAACCTCTAATAATTCTGAATGTCTTTGTTCTTTTTTTTGTTCTTTTATTTCTAAATACTTTTCCACCATTTGTCTTTTTTTTTCCTTTTCCTTTAATAAATTATCATAATATTTTTTCTGTATTTCTATTATATTTTCTTTTTTTTTGTTTAACTTTTCTAATTGGTGATTTTATATTTAAAGATGGTATATTAGCCGGTAATATTTCTTCTTCTTCATTGCTGAAGTTGATTGGTGATTGCTGATTTATTGTCGACGGCACAGGAATGGGTGTTCTTTCAACTCCCACGGATAATACGTGGTTTGATTGAATTAAAGGATTATCTGACAAAATTTCATCCATTTCTTCCATATAAGTAAATTTGGATGTACTCGCCCCTGTTCCCCTATCCACGGCACATTTATACGCTCTATAAAGAGTCTTCCACCTATTCATTACTTGTTCAATCGTTGTAGGCGAAACCTTTAATGTTAAATAAACGCAAGCAAATATTACAATCGTTCTATCAATTCCAAATAATATAAAAGTTACTTACTAGAATATCCATGCTTTCCAAATCTGTTAAAACATTTTGCCAGAAAATATGTTTTTTTGTGCATCTAAAGTATTCTTCTTTTCTGTTTCCGTATGCAAATATTAGCGCTTTTCCTTCCTCGTACGTCCAATTTTTTGTAACCTTATTCTGCTAAAATAATTAATTAGTTAATGTTTAATTTTTTTTATATATATAAAAACATAATTACCATTTTAAACAATGACAACCAACCGCATTCATTAAAAAAATATTTCTAAACCTAAACATCACAAATTTAAATAGGGGAAATTTAAAATCATAAAAAAATGCGTTCCATTCAAAAACAAACAAAAGCTACTCTTAACTACGCTTTTCTACACCCACTGAGTGAAAGGAACGCAACTATTATATTTTCATAAGTTGGAAACAATTGTGTACTTGTTGTCTCTTACGATTCATATTGAATAATAATAATAATTGTTATCAATGTGGCATTATCATTTCTAATTATTACTATATCAAGGAATGATAGTTTATTATCTGTCTCAATCTCGCATGTAAATGATTGCTTGATGTACTTTATTAAATATGTGCAGCGTATTTTCCAATTCTTTCTGTAGTACTATCATATATATATCATCAACGTATTTGACCATAATTTTTGGGTCATAACTTATTTCATTCAGTACAGTACTGAATGTCATAACATATTTCATTCCATAATATCAGTTAGTACAAGTCTGCCATTATTGTTGATGCACATCCTCCGATTGTCAAACCATCTGTTTGTTTATATATTTTATTATTCCATTTGATGTAATTGGGTTCAATAATTGTTAGTGATCTTTTCATGTATTTCGTTTTAAAATTGATATTAATAATTATTTGTTGGACACATTAACCGCATAGCCGATAAAAAAAACAACAAAACAACTATTTTATATATGATGGCTAATGATGATAAATCTTAAAAGAGTTAAATACACCTAAATATTTTACCTTTGACGCGCAGTCTTTATGTTTCTTAATTGGAAAAATAAAATGAGTTTTTCCATCTAAGCGCTGAATGGTGTCACAAAAGGATAATTGGCCCGGCAAAAGGATAATACCCTAATACCCTATATGGTATCAGTTGTATATCTATATAATTCTAGTTTTTAAGTTAATAATGCAATGGTTAATGTCATAATTTATTAATGTATAGTAGGAGTAAAAATAAACTTGTCATATGAATAAGTAAGAATTAAATTAATTAAATAAAATAAAAGCTATATGAGTTCTAAATATCAGTAGTGAGATAAATAACCTGCGAAAAAAATCGTGATTTTATATGATTTTAAATTTTTTATGTTTTATTACATTTTATGGTACTTTAATTTTAATTTTATGTTGGTTTTGTTTTAATGTTAAAAAAATAAAGAAAAAAACACGTGTTTTATATAGCAGATATGGATCGTGTTCAAGAATTGTATGTAAATTGTCTGTAATCAGAAATGCATGATTTAAAAAATAAAATAAATTAACTTAAATTGTCCACTATTGGGACGAAGGTTAGCGCACGTAAAACCTCGGAATTCTATTGCCGTGAATATTAACATAAAGGACTACGAAATATTTATAATGGTATATTTCACCTGAATTATTTCTTTCAACATTACTTAAAAGTAAGGGGTCCAATTCTATCAGTCGATATCAAATACTCGAGATCGAAATTGGTGGTTTTTCGGATTATGTTATATGACTCGATCAATCGAGTCGTGTGACCATAATTTCATTCGATATATAATTATCTATCGAATGGTGTTTGTTATTGAGTTTGCTTTGTGATTTGCTTATATTGTTTTTTGCTTATAATATATAAATTTAAAAACTATAAGTTAAATAAAATTAATTTTATTGAATTGAATAATAATAACAATTTTACAATGTTGCTGATTTAAATTGCATATATCGATATATATTATATATAAGTATTTTATATTGGAAAATCTACTACGATTTAACAAAAACTTCGATTCGATTGCAATCGACTTCCATGATCCCATTTTTTTTTCTCGATAAACGTGATCGAAATGTTTACTCGATAATTTATTATTCGATATCGGTTCATATAATTCGAGCCTAGGTCATTTATTAGTATACAGCCATACACAGAATTTAACGTACACTTAACAAAAATATGTATTTTTCCGATATATATATATTTATTAATTTTTTTCAAATTACATTATTTACAAAATGAATATGAATTAATTTTTTAACTAATTAAGTTAATAATTAAATAATTATATTTACAACAACAACAAAAAAAATCAAAAACTTAATTCAATACATAAAATAATAACACAAAATTGAACGTACACTATTTATAAAGTTAGGATGATGCAATACTCAGATGAATTTGGGTAATCGACATAATTTGTACGACACATATTGTATGTTTTGTTTTGATAATTGCATTTAAGACAGTTAAAAAAAACGTTTTAAAATAATAATAATATAGTGTCAATAACAAAATGGGACATCATACGATTGAAACAACATTATCTGAAAGAAAAGGGATAATTAAATTAATATGTGAAGGTAAATCGTTACGTGAAACTGGAAAAATAATTGGTAGAAGTCATTCCACAATCCAAACCATAGTTGATAAATATAAATATGAAGGCACTTTAATAAATACACCTGGCAGAGGTAGAAAGAGAATTTTAACGCCCATGATTGAAAACTTTATAATACGGAAAATCAAACAAAACCCAAAAACAAAAATAGAGGACATTACAGCAGATGTGTCATCAATTATTAATAAAAAAATTTCAACAGAAACTGTTAAAAGAGCTCTTAGAAGACAACGGTATAGGGGTAGAGTTGCGAGGAAAAACCAATTATTTCAAAAGTTAATAGAATAAAAATTAAATTTGGCAAAGGAACACCTAAATAAAGGACCAGAATTTTGGAATAAGGTGATTTTTATGCGACGAAACTAAATTTAAGATTTTTGGTCCAGATGGGGTACCTAGAGTCTGGATAAAACCCAATACAGAAATGAACAAAGAACAAACAAAGAAAATGTCCGACCATAAAACACGCTGGTGGTAATGTGATGTTGTGGGGATGTATGGCAGCAAGTGGTGTGGGCAATATGTGTTTTATAGAGTCGATGGACAAACATAAGTATTTGGATGTTTTGAAAACAAATTTGCATCAAAGCGCTGAAAAATTGGGTTTACAAAATGAATTTTATTTCCAACCCGACAATGACCCAAAACATACATCGTATCTGGCCAAAGAATGGTTGCTCTATAGAGTACCAAAAATGTTGCATACACCCCCTCAATCACCGGATCTAAATCCCATTGAACATCTCTGGGAAGAATTAGGATCAGAGATATTGCCAATAAATTCAAATTGAAAATGGAGATCCAAGAACAATGGGATAAAATATCATCAGATATCACCCAAAAATTGGTCCAATCTATGCCAGCAAGATTACACAGAATTTACAGGTCTAAGAACTGTGAAAAAATATCTAATATTTAACCAGATTAGGTAAATTTTCCTTAAACCTGCAATTTTTTGGTGAAGGAGTAAAGGAGGTGAAGAATTTGAAACATGGAAAACTGATGTAAAAAATTTTCAGTAATTAAATTAAATTAAAATTAAAATTCCAAGGCTTTTAACAAGTTTAACGGTTACTGACTGTAATGTGAATTTACATATTTTTTGTGATGAGTCAGATTCGGCATATTCTGTTGCAATTCCTATTTACGTTTTAAACTAAATAAACAAATTGAATGTGTTCTAATTAATTCACAGACAAGGGTTGCACTAATTAGACCAACGTCAATTCCCATGTTGGAATTGGAAGCTGCTCTTATTGGGGCTCGTTTGATGAAACTTTTAATAAACAATATCAAAATGAAACAAGATTTACGGTCGGATTCACAAACGGTCTTGTTTAATAAATCAATTGAACTTTCTTCTTTTACTAATCTTTAGAAACAATCTTTCATCATTCCACTTTATAAAAAGGGTGGAAGAAATGATGTGGTGAATTATCGTCCGATTGCGTGATTGTCCGTTATACCAAAAATATTTGAGGGTATTATTACGAAGTTTCAGGCTTTTAGCATTAAATCCGTACCATGTCCAGAACAGCATGGGTAAACAGGTTGATTGTATTTTTACCGATTTCTGCAAGGCTTTCGATAAAATGCCGCAGAGTATACTATTGTCTAATTTGTTGGCAATGAGTTTTGGTCATATTTTGTAGCCTGGGTTCGGTCATTTTTGGTTGAATCGTTCGTGCAGATTATTATTTAATAATGTCCGTTCAAAAAGCTTTATTGTCAAGTCTGGGGTTCCTCAGGGTAGTCATTTGGGACCTATTTTGTTTATTCTTTTTATTAATGAGTTATCCTGTGTTATAAAAAATGCTAAGTGTTACTTTTGATGACGCTCGAGCCTTGCAGGTCGATCTTTGTGCATTCTATGTTTGGTGTTGTCGTAATTATATGCATTGACAAATGTAAGGTTATGCATTTTACTCGTTAACATACACACTTGAGCAATTCAAATCATTTAAATGATATTATTTTAAATACTATAGACAAAACCCTAGATTTGGGTGTTTACTTAGATATTAAGCTTACGTTTAAACCCTATATTGACTATGTGGTAAATAGGGCGAATTCTACACTTGGTTTATAATGCGTATGGGTAGGGAATTTTCTGATCCATATAGTATGCGTACATTGTTTTACTCCCTTGTTCGAACAATTCTTGAATATGCGTGTCCGGTATGGTCGCCTTCCCTATTGACATAGCATATACTAGGTTCGGTAACGCGGAAAATGTTTTTATTTTCCGATTAACGAATTCGCGTATAATTAGGAAAATTTTAGCCAAAATAGACTTTCATTAGTCTTGCTTGGAATTTGTTGACCAGTTAACCTACTTTTATCCATTTATATACGGAAAATGTTTAACTTTTTCCTGACCATTAGAATAACTTGGAAAATAGAATACAAACGTCCATACTGTTGACTATTATTGTTGGGATAATCCATTCGGTGCCATAAATAATGTTTACATGAAATTACCAAGCATTTTTACTACATTGTTACGTTTATATTTTGTAGACATTTTATTATACCCAATAATATGTAGTTTTTTGAATGGTAAAGGGCATGATGCGAAAAAGAGACTACCGCTAAATTGGTTTACTATATGTGATTTATATATTTATATATATGTGGGATTCTTAACTGCCGGATCTTTTCGGGAGAAATAATGATAAAACAACTTATTTTAATAATATCATATTTAATACTAAATTCAATCAACCTTTTATATCAATTCATTATTCTTAAAACTAAAAGCTTAAACCTATTATTCGTTATTGAACAATGCAACTTGTTTATTACAAACAGGCTTTATTAAAGCGTGCATTGGCGGCGTTCCCACATATATGTGGTGACACATAGATTATACATATAAATATTTATGCGTAAAACGCGCAATTATAAACAAATATGTATTCTCAATACATGCAAAAGTACATACTATTGTACAGTTTGTTATTTTGTATATACATAATCATCAGTTATATATACAAAATAAAAAAAAATCATAAATCATCATATACAAAAGTATATACTATTGTATAGTATTTTGTATGGTTGTATCTTGTATATACATGCATGTAGATCATCATATACAAAAGTATATACTATTGTATAGTATTTTGTATGGTTGTATCTTGTATATACATGCATGTAGATCATCATATACAAAAGTATATACTATTGTATAGTATTTTGTATGGTTGTATCTTGTATATACATGCATGTAGATTCTTCAGTTTGGTTGAAATAACGCAATTTCGGTTTGCATTCAATGTTCATATTTTAAACGAGCAACATTAACATTAAAAGAAAATAAAAGTTAAAAATTAGTGTGCAAAATACAAAAAAAAAATAAATAAAAAACGTTACCTGCCGATACTACCGATAAGCTGATAGGAATGGAATATGTGATCAAGTAAGTTTATTTTAATTATTTATAATGGATTATGGGTCGGATGTGAACGGTGAACAATTTCATATATATTAAAACTGGCACCTCAATCTTTATGATTTGGAAAACCAGAAGTATATATTAAACAATTTTGTGTGTGTGTAATTTTGCTAATGAAATTTAAGTACTTCATACAACAACAACAACAACATTTTTTCTTTTGTTTGTTCGCGCTTTTTCTATTCTTTGCAAATAATTATCATTTCACCACGGGTACGGTGGATTTCGTATATTTGATTTATGTAGTTGTTTTAGGTTTAGCTAATTGTATGAGCAAAATAAATGTGAAACCTTTTATCCCCTTCTCTCATATTAATTTTGATCTTGTATTAAGTATTAATATCTAATTTGTTTATAATATTTTTGTAATTTCTACAGCAATAAAAAGCGACGCCGACGGGCAAAACGTGAGGCGCAGCTTTATTTGCAATGGCAACTGCACAAACAAAACATAAAAAATGTCAAATGCTCTACAATTCACAGGGGATCTAACATAATTGATTCAGAACATTTGCATATTCCGAATTCAATTTCTAACCAAATCCTTCAACGTACAAATGATACTGAAATCATAAAAAATACCAATAGCTACATCAATTTGCCAACTAACCCATTAATAAAAGTAGAAAATTTTTCATATCATAACGAAAGTCCTAGAAGTGTTAATGTTTTGCCATGTGCAACTACTACAGAAAATTCTGCTAATATTACCGAATTTAAATCTCGATCTTTTGAAAACAATAATGTCGATAATGAGTGTAATTTTACAACTGCTTTATCAAATGACACGAACTCTCAAAACTCAGTGCAACCAAACTTGCCAGCGAATGATACCAGTCTTCCAGAAAGTGAGTTCATTGTATTATCCCCAATCTCATCTGATACTGATGAATTTGATGATGACGATATACGGTCCGTACTAATTAAACCCTCAAAAAGAAATGAACTTGCAAAATGGGCCATTGAAACTAAGCAAACACGAGAATCCGTAAACAAGCTACTAGCTATTTTACGACAAGGTGACCATTCACTACTCAAAGATAGGAGATCATTGTGCAAAACCCCCAAAAAAGTTAATATTTTAGATATGGATAGTGGAAAATATCTTCACATCGGTTTAAAAAAGTGTCTAGAAAATTTCTTTTTGGTGAATATACCTAAAAGTACTACTTTACTTGTAGATTTAAATATTGATGGCGTACCGATATCCAAAAGTTCATCTAATACTTTATGGCCTATACTAATGAATATTGTGGGATTTGAATTTGTGCTATTAATTGGTACATATTGCGGAACAACCAAACCTTGCGATATTAATAAATATTTACAATTATTCGTTGAAGATTATTGTGCACTGCAAGAAACAGGGTTCGACTTTAAAGACACCAAATACTATTTAAAAATAAGATCAATTGTCGCAGACGCGCCAGCTAGAGCGTTTTTACTGAACATAAAAACCTTTTCTGGGTATAGCAGCTGCCATAAATGTAAAATAAAAGGAGAGTATATTTTACATAGAATAACCTTTCCAGGCGTATTTTCCGAAAATAGAACTGATTGTGAATTTAAACACAAAACGGATATGTTACATCATATCGATAACACTTCTCTATTGATTGAAAAATTGAGTATTGGGTGCATCTCAAACGTCCCTATAGATTACATGCACGCCGTATTGCTTGGGGTAGTACAGCAAATGTTAAATTTGTGGATAGCGGTGCGATTAAAACCTGCCAGTTTAAGTAAGGCAAAGATTATTGAAATGTCTAATATAATATTGCAAATTGGACCACAATTACCATCCGAATTTAATAGAAAACCCAGAAGTTTGCAATATATTAAACGATATAAAGCCACTGAATTGCGACAATTGGTGTTATATACCTTACCAATCATTTTACAAAACATCCTTGAACCAAAATATTTTAAACATTTCTTGTTACTACATTGCGCTATAAGAATTTTGTGTTCTCCAATGTTATGTATTCAAAAAAATGATATTGCAAGCAAGTTAATAGCTGTGTTTGTAAGCAATTTCCCCAAGTTGTATGAAAGTCATACGGCATCATTCAATGTCCATAGTCTGCTTCATTTGTGTGACGATGTAAAAATGCTGAATGCACCTTTAGATGATTATAGCTCGTTTAAATTCGAAAACTTTTTGCAATATTTAAAAAAAATGGCAAAATGTGGTTATAATACTTTGCAGCAGATTCATAACCGATACGTGGAGCTCATGACTACCAAAACCCCTGTCGGATTTCATACCTCTGTAGAAAAACGGACATATTCAATGTTCAGTAAAGAAATGTACAAGTACATAGTTTTGGATGATCATAAATATTCCAATTCAGAACCTAATAATTTCATATTCATTCCAAATGAATCAAAAGTTATAAAAATTGAAACAATATATAACATAAATCCAAATCAAATAGGTTTTTGCGGTAGAACCATGATGCGCTTGAATCCCTTGTATGAAATACCGATTAGTTCTGATAAGTTGGGCATTTTTCAGAGTAGTGGTTTATTCCTCTCAGGGTTAAATGATTACGTCTACAATAAGGAAATGAAGAAGGTGGCGGTAGTCAATATCCGACAAATATATTATGTGCTATTGTTATTGCATTAGATAATGAAAATATAATGAAAGAAAGAAAAGGTTGTAAAGTGTAAACTGCATAACAAATATCTCGGAACCCCAATACGAGCTTTGCTTTATGTTGAATCTTTAATTATTTTATAAACTTGCCTAAATAAAAAAAAATTATAATTTATTTAATGAAACTCAAATTATTCAAAATTAAAACAATTATTTATAATCAAAATTTTAATTTTAATTTTTTTATGGATTTTTTGGTAAATTGTTTTAGAATGGTATATGTTAACTTATTAAGTTGTGATATAATAGTATAACTTTTTTTTACACAATACATCCAAAATCATTTTTCCTCATCAATAAACCTATGTAATTGTTAAAATGCCTCTCACTGCAAAATATGCAATTTGTGAATTTGATGATGCATCGGTATCATTAGTTCCGATGTCGTGGTCCGAGTGGGTAAGACATAATAAACAAAACATAATTCAACTTGAAAATCTTTCAAAAAATGTATATTTATTCAATAATAAAAACAACGGACTATTAAAAATACAAGATTATTAAATTAAAATTACAATTACATTTATTTCATTTACCTTATTGGTTAAATGAAAAAAAAAAAAAATACAAAAAATTTACTTTACTATTATTTAAAAAATTATTTAAAAGATTATTATTTAGCCGAATCACTTAACTAAATTCAAAACTTTATCAGTCAGGCAGTGGTGCCCTGGACTTGGTTTTTAATTGCAAAGTAAATTCTATCTTAAAGATGTCAACTGCTTTTAGGCAAGACCATTCTTTAAGAACATTACTTTGCAATGATTTAGTTAGCAATTACCTTATTTGTGTCCGTGCAAGCTCTTTTAAAGGCCTTTTTATCTCCCTACTCCTTACCATTCTGCATTTCCCTGGTTGTGGATTTTCTTTTTACCATCTCCAAAACACTCTGGTTTAAGGTGATAATATGATGGATGAAATTATGGTGGTATATGGGATTATTATAATATATCAATGTATGTGAGTTAATTTGCTTTTTCAAGTATAACCACTCCTATATTTTAATGTTTTCCCTATAATAATTTGGGTAGGCGATGATCTACATACCCAGATTTTCAAGTGACATCGTAATTTCCTATTTTCATATTATCCCATTGGTCATTTGTTTTGTTATATATATGGATTTTCCTTTTAATATTTTATTATATATACATATACATTAATATACAATCATATGGTTTAAGTTAAGTATGTTATGTTTATATATATATTTTTCTTAACCTTCCTGGTATATGTGACGTTTATATATATATTTATTATATATGTCATATTTGTTTATGTAAAACATATGTGCTTAGCATATAGGTTGTATTAAATATTATCTATATATATATATATTTGCATATAGTGTGTATTATGCATAATATGCATATTACATCGTTTCCTTTGTTGATAATTAGGTTTTTCAAGATCGTGGGATTAATATCATTTTTTATGCACTTTAATATTTTTTATTGCAAACACATTTTTCTACGTTTTTTTTATATGTGTAAATGCATTCTGACCCATGGTCTAGGTATCCTCATATTTCACAATTCATTGTTATAATTTTTACTATAATTATAATTGTATATATTTTTAAACGACCTTCTGTTAATACTTATTTTATTTTAATATTCTCTAATTACTTTTCTTTATATTGCTCATATTACCATTTTTATTATGTAATAATAATATAATATACTATTAACATATTTTCCCGGTCAATATTGTTTTCTTAGTGCATATGTTTAATATTATATAAGCAATATTGTCGGATATAGTAAACATTATTAATTTGTAGATGTCGTTATTATGAACGTATTTTGTATTAATGATGTTATATTTGTTGATGATATTATTTCATGATAAAATGTTTTTAATGATTGTTTAATGGTTGGTTTAATGGTCTATGATAGTGTGATATTAGTTTGTAGATGTCTCATTATCTACAGGGTGTGTTATGGGACCATAACATCCCTCCATCCCCGGAAAAAAAAATTTTTCGTAAGTAAAAAATTTTTGCTGTTGCTTTACTAAATTAATTTTCATGGTAATTTTCAAATTTGTTGATGTCATTAGAAGTTGTGTAATTATGGTGTATGATGGTATATGAATGGTAAGGAGAAAACAGGTTTCGTTGCTTTTTGTTGTTGTTGTTGATTGATAGTGCCGTAATACAATAATTTTCTCTTTTTTCTTTTTCTTTTGTTTTTTTTTTTTTTTTTTAAAAATTTATATTTTATTCCTTATGCTTATGCTTATATGCAAATTAAATTTATATAAATTAATTTGAGTGAAAATATACATTTCTTTTTTTTTTTTTTCTTTTTTTTTTATTTTTTCATCTCAAATATTTTTCTTATATTAGTGTAAGATTAATATTACTATAAATGCATATGCCATAGTATTTTGCCATATGTAAAACTACAATTAAATATTTATTAATTTTAAAATGCTGATTAATTATTACATTACAACTATTTATTTTCATATTATCGAATTTAATTTTTTTTTTTTTTTTTTTTTTTTTTTTTTTTTATTATTAATTCATTGTTAAAAACTTATGTTCTTTTTTTTTTAATATCATGCAAATTCTCTGAATATTAATTTTATATTTTATTATATGCATTTTTCCTTAACCTATTATAAAAATTTTAAAGTACTTATATAAATATTGTTTATAAAAAAAAATGTTACGTAACTGTTACATGTTACATGTTACGCTTTTAATTGTAATTTTTCATATTTCCTTATTCTATTTTATAAAAAAAAATATTTTAAATCTATTTTTAACCTATTTTTTTTTTTTGATTATTTCAATTATTCTTACTTTATTCTAACCTTCTAATTTCCTTATTTAATTTATTATTTTTTTTTTTTTTTTTTTTTTTTTTATGTTTTTATACGATTTCTACGGATTCTTTTGTTTTGTCATATATGGTTATATAATTTCGCGGTTCTTTCGGTTTGGGATCGATTTCGTTTAGTGTGATTGGTTTGTTCTCTGATTTGTCGTGTAATGTCCTGTCATATTGTTTGTCTTCTGTATTTGTTTTTTTATTTCTTTTGAGTATATAAATTTTGTATGTTACTATCACTGTTATTATTATTATTATTATTATTATTGCTGTTAGTGACAACGTTGAATATTTATGTATACTTAATTGTTTGTTAATGTTTTTTCGTTCTTCTTGTAATTCTAATTCTCTTTGTACTTCGAATTTTAAATTGTCCAATGATTTTGAATTTTCGTTAATTCTATTAGTATAAATCTTGTGATCATGTTGAATGTTGTTAGGTGATTTTAGTTTGGGAATTGTCCAGGTTTTATTAAGGTAATTTAGTATGTCAAAGTCGATATTTGGTTGTATGTCCATAATAGGTTGTTTTATTATTAACTCGGTATTGTGTTCGTTTGTCACCATTAGTTCTGTATTGTCGGTTTCTAGGTGACAGGATTGATGTAATTTGAGTATACCTAGTGTTGTCCAGTTAGCATAAAAAGTCTTGTTTGAACAGTTTAACTTTGTTTGTTTAGTGTCCTCATCAATAAAATAATATAACCAATTATTTGGTGTTGTCATTTTTATTAAAAGATTATGGTTTATATTAATTGTTAGGTAATTACAATATTTTGGTTGTCGTCGTATTTTACTTAATAGTTCTATTAAACAGTTATTACTAGTGTGTTTTAGTATTGGTCCCGGAAATTTGCAAATAAAAATTTTTTGTTCGAAAGTTATGTCTAAGAATTCGCATTCTTTAAATGTTTGTGAGTTTAGAATAATGTAATGTTTTCCGTCAGAGCTTTCTGTAATGTATTCATTTTTTATATCCAATAAGATACCTATATTATTGTGTATTTGTTGTGGGATTAAATATGTTTTTTGTATTTTAAATTTTTTTGGTTCTGGTAATGGTATTTCAATCTTAACTATTAGTCCATCGCCGTCATGAAGGTATTTTATTACTGCCAACTTATATATCCAATCTGTGTTGGGGAAAATATGGTAGTTGTTAATATTATTGTCAAGCGCTAGATAATTTTCTGTAATATTTAAGGATTGAAATAATAATGGGTGAATTTCTCTTTGTAATAGGGTATTTAAAATGTCAATTTCTATTAATTGGTCTTCCATAATTTCGAAAATTTTTAAATTAATTAAACTTTTAATGGTTGTCATTCTGTTGTCCAAATTAATTTTAGCTATTGTTTGGATAGTGGAATTACTAAATTCGCTTATAATTTCATATACCTCTCTTATCTGAGTTTTCATAAGGTCTTGTTCTGTTTCCATTACGTCTAACAAGTTTTTAAAATTTTTATTGTTACGTTGTGTTATTGTAATTTGATTATTCAAAATTTTCAATATTGTCGTGTCTTCGTTCTCTAGGTTATTAATTTTGTTATATATAAGTGTTGCGTCTTCGTCGTCCATTGTACCGAATGCCCAGTTTGCGAATCTCCCGATGGCGTTAATTGCCCTTTTATTTCTTTTTAACGATTTTATTTTGTTATTACTTAATAGTGTTTTCTCTAAAATTATGTTATTCAATTTATTGTTATTTAATATTAATTTTTCTAAGTTTGTTGACAGTTCTTGGTCGTAAATGTAACACGCGTGTTCGAAATATTTTGTGTATTGTTGTTGTGTTAGTTTGGTTTTCATCATGTAGCATGATAACATTAAATCGTGTTTATCTTGTTTTAAACTATTTATTGCTGCGTCCATGTGAATTAATTCAATTTTTGTAAATATGTTCCATTGTGATTTATAAAAATGAACGTCTCCTATGTTTTCGAATACAATTGGCGTTTGTTCCAATTGTTGTAGTTCAAATGGTGGTGAGCTAAGTATTGCTCCCACATATATTGTCATTTGTATTATTGTATATATCAGATTCATTTTGCCTGTGTAATTGTTAATGTTATTATCCGTTTTATTAATAGTAAATATATTCTTGTAACAAATGTTTTATTTTTTATATCTCTTTTTCCACTTTCCTTAACCACATACATAATTTGTTAAACCAAAATTTCTTAGTTTTAAAATTTTACTTTTTTATTTATGAAATATTTTTAATCTATTATTATGTACCCGTTTTTTCTTTTTACCGATTAAAATTGTCGTGTTTACCGCGTTATTAACTTCGATGACCTCATACGGTCCCAACCAAATATTTGATAGTTTATTTTGTTTTGTTTCATTTTTGAGTAAGACAGAATCTCCCATTTGAAAATTTGTTTCTTTTGAATTTTGATCATAGTATTGTTTAGATTTATTCTTTGATTTTAAACTATTTTTCCTAGCAATTTCATGGGTTTTTTGTAGTTTGAATTTTAACTGATTGTAATAACTTTCATGATCGTAAATTGGTTCTGGAGGTTTCTGTAAGTTTGTTGGAACTTCGGCTGTGAAACCGAATAAACAATCCGAAGGGGTTAGCCTTGTCGAACTATGAATTGTGTTATTGTGGACATGTGTGGCCTGACGTAACCAGCCATCCCAATTTTGAGGGCTTTCCTCGACAAAACATCTTAGATATTCTGCCAAGGGCCCATGGCTTCTTTCCAACATACCATTTGACTGTGGATGGTACGCAGTTGTTTGGATTTTCTTTATTTTTAATAATTTGCAAACTCCCTTAAAAATGTGACCTACAAAATTTGAACCTTGGTCAGTAACTAAAATTTTTGGTATTCTATACCTGGAAATTATCTCATTATAGAATGTTAATGCTACGGTTTCTGCTGTAGCATCAGGGATTGGATAACAGTCCATGAATCTTGTTAAGTTATCTTGAAAAGTTAATATATACTTGTTTCCTGAATGTGTTGTAGGTAGCGGGCCTACGATATCTAAATATACTTTGTCAAACGGTAATTTTGGTGTATCGGTAATGGTCATTGGCATTCTATTACTTTTTGAATTTTTGTTCTTTTGGCATATCTTGCATTTTTTTATGTATTGTTTAATATCATTTATCATTCCTTTCCATTGGTATTGTCTTCTTATTCTTTCAATAGTTTTCCACATTCCTTGATGACCACCCAATGGTGTGTCATGAAAATCCCTTAAAATTGTTTGTATATCTTCCGCATTTCTTAATGTTTCTGTTTCCTTTAATTTTTCGACTTGCATTTTGTTAATATCATTTTCTTCTTCAATATTTTCTTTCGTGTAATTATTACTGGTGTTGTCTTCCTTATTATTGTTGTTGCTTTCTGCATTATCTTTTAATAACTTTTGATTTTCTAATTTGACCCTTGCGCGTGTTTGAATGACTTCTATTTTATTATTGGTTTCTGGTTTAATTCTGCTTAATGCATCCGCATTTGTATTCATTTTTCCGGGTTTGTATTCCGTGTTGTAATCATATTCTGATAATTTGTGGTGAAACCTTAATAGTCTTGATGTTGGATCTTTAATATTAAACACCCCCAATAAAGGTCTGTGGTCTGTATATATTGTGAACTTTCTTCCTAATAAATAACTTCTAAAGTTTTTTGTTGCCCAAACCATTGCGAGCAATTCACGTTCAATTGTGGAATAACGCCGTTCAGCGTCGTTCAACGATCTGCTAGCGTAAGCGATAGGCCGATCTTCACCAGGCGTCCCTTGTGAGAGAACCGCGCCTAGAGCGTCACCACTTGCATCCGTTGTGAGAATAAATGATTTTTTGAAATCAGGGTATATAAGTACAGGTGGCGAAATGAGTGCCGTTTTTAAATCGTTAAATGATTTTTCACACTTGTCTGTCCAAGTGAAAGTTGAAGATTTTTTCATTAATTCATTTAATGGCAAAGCCATTTTCGAAAAATTTTGAATAAATTTCCTGTAGTAATTGGCGAATCCAAGCCACGATTGTAATTGTTTAATATTTTTTGGGGTTGGGTAATCCCGCACGCACGCGGTTTTTGCTGGATCCGGTCGTGCGCCTTCCTCCGTGCATTTATGTCCGAGGTAAACAATTTCCCTCTTAAGAAATTGACATTTTTCTATTTTGATTTTTAAATTGAATTTTCTTAAACGTTCGAATATTGAAGCCAATTTTTCGTTATGTTCTGATAAATTTTTTCCATAAATAACTATATCGTCAATATACACGAAACATTCCATGCCGTGTAAACCCATTAGTACGTAATTCATTATACGTTGAAAAGTAGCCGGTGCGCTCGTTAATCCAAAAGGCATCCGTTTGAACTCGTAATGGCCATACGGAGTACTGAATGCCGTTTTTGGGGCGTCCTGCGGATCCATCAATACTTGATGGTATCCACTTGCTAGGTCCAATGTGCTAAAATAACGTGAATGTCCTAGTTGGTCCAAAATGTCCTCTATTCTGGGTAACGGAAATGCATCTTTTATCGTTATTTGATTTAATTTCCTAAAATCAAATACTAGTCTCCAGCGTTTATTGCCATTCTGGTCTGCCTTTTTGGGCACTACCAATAAAGGAGAATTCCAGGGGCTTTTACTGGGACATATGATGTCATCCTCCAACATATTTCGGATTTCTTCACTTATAAAACCCTTGTGTACCTCGGGTAAACGGTAATTTTTTTGATTAATGGGGGCATGGTCATGTAACGTTTGAATATTATGTCCTATTACTTCTGTATATGATAGTTTGTCTCCTTCCAAATAAAATATGTCATTAAATCTTATGCATAATTCGATTAATGTCTGTTTTTCTTCTGCGTTCAAATTTTCTTCGGTATTTAATTCTTTTACTAACCTTTTTATTCTCTCTTCATAATTTGTATCTTTTTGTATTTTGTTTGTATAAATTAATTTTACATTTGTTTTTCGTTCAATGTCGTAATTCTTTAATTCTTCGTAATCCACTTTAATATTTTTTAATTCTGTTTTCGTTGTGTTTATATTTAATAGTGATATAGGTGCTTTATAATCTAAAATTTTGGTAATTGTGTTACCTATGTAAATACCCTCGTCTATTTCTTTAGCTTTTACTAAAATAAACCCCGTACGTATGGGCATTTTTATTGATAATACCATCTTGCATCTTGGTGGTATTTCATAAATTTCCTCTTCTTTTATAATATTAGGTTCCTTGTGAATATCTTTATCTATTTTATTTTCTCTTTTAAATTTATTCATTATAATATTTTTTGTTATATTTTGATTTTTCATTTTATTAATTGTATATATATCTTCCTCATTTTTATTTTTATATATTTGTTTTGTGGTGGATTTGTCTTCACCTATTATTGTATTTAATTTATTAATATCATTTTTATTTAATTTAAACTGTCTTTCATCCTTTTTATATTCGCTGTAAATTTGGGATTGTGTTGGCGATTTGTCGGATAATTCCCGCGGAGAATTTTTGTCAGGATCCTCTTGTACTTTGCCTTGTAATCGTGTGTCGTTTGTAAGTGCTTGTAATGCCTTCGTGACCGTATCGATCAACAAACTACTAATAGATTTTTCTGATTCCTTCATTTCCACCTTAGTATCCCCTTTTTTACTTTCAATTATTTTATTCTTTGATTTTTTATTATCCATTTTATTTTCTTTTTGCATTGTAGCATTCTCTTTATTTATTTCATTATGTTTCATTTTAATTTTATCTTTTAATTCTTCTTTAATTTCTTTTGCTTTGTTATTTATCTTATATTTTCCCTCTGTATTACATTCGGTGGGTGACTTTCCCAAGTATTCAATACCTTTGGAATCTTTATCGTTCAACTCTGCGGTTTTTTTAACAAATCGTGCGAGAAATGTTTGAGCGATTTCATGGGTAATGTCATGAGTAATGTACCATCCTGGCCAAACAATGATAATGTATTGGCAATGGCATTGATTATCGATGTACCGTTTAAAAAATCCCTCCCTATTAGACCATTAGCAGGTATTCCTTCGGTATCTTCTATGATACCTAAGGTGATTGATAATTGATTTCTATTATTTGGTAACTTAATGTTACCGGTAATTGTACCTTGAGTCATATCGACTCCTCCGAATGCTCCTCCTATTTGAACCCTAATATCATTATTTATCCCATCGAAATTCTTTAATGCATTGTTTTTGATTAAACTTATTTCTGCACCCGTGTCTACTAAAAATATGTTTCTACCGTCTTTGCATATATCCATTGGTAACCTAATAAAAATTTTCTCTGTATTATTGTTTATTATGTATTGATTTCTTCTATTGAACAAATATTTTTCCTTCTTTATTTTTTCTGTTTCTTTTTCTAATAATGTAATTCTGTTTTCTATTGTTTTTAGGTTACTTATTTTGTCTTCATGACCATAACTGCGGATTTCCAGTTTGGTCGTTTTTAGTTTTTTTGTGTATTACTTTGTTGATTATCGTTATCATCGGCCCCTTTAATCATTGGTCTTGAGTTATTATCTTGGAAACTTGTGGTTCTTCTATTATTACATTTTGCGAATGTGTGACCGATACGATTACAATATGAGCATTTCAGATTGTTATAATTATTTTTATAATTACTGTTTTGGTTTGTATTAAAGTTATTGTTCCTATTATAATTTGGATTGCTTGCATAGTTACTTTCTACGTTGAAATTACGGTTTTGGGTTCCCATCGTATTACCATTGTTATTATAATTATTTTGATTGTTACCATTATTGAAATTATTATTCGAATTATTATCATTATTATTATGATGATTATTATTATTATTATAATTATTATTATTATAGTTGTTATTGATTCTATTATTTGGGTTATTCCAATTAGATGTATTTATTGGCCTTTGATTGTTTGAGAAATTGTTATTAAATGTATTTAAATTCTTGGGATTGTTTCCCATGGTATTGAAATTCGAGTATGCTATTTTATTTTGATTAAAACCCTTTATTTGGCATGTTTGAAAATTGTGTCCATAAACCCTGCAATTTGTGCAAAAAGGTGTGTTTTTACGTAATCTACAGTCTGCGTATGAATGAAATAATTTACTACAAAATCCACATTTAATTGGGTTTGGGTTAAAGTTTTGTGTCGGTTGCTTTTCTGTTGAAATCAAATAATTGTGTTGTTTAACTAACGGCTTAATGAACGGATTGTTTGCCTTGATTATACCTTCGACGTTTAATAATTTTTCCACCGCTTTTTCGAAATTGATCTCATCCAATGTGAGTGCGAATTGTTTTAACGCTTGATCCAATAATCCAGATTTCAATACTCTTAATTTTAAATGTTCCGTTTCGCCGGTCAAAACCTTTAATACCTCCCTGTTGTAGTTAGCCCTCATAATTTCAGTGACGTTTAAAGCCATTTTTTCTATTCGACGAGCAAAGGAAGACAATGTCTCGTTGGGCAGTTGGTAAGTGTTTCTTAATTCGCCATTTGCGATCTCTAACGATTTTTTGGATATGTATCGATCTTTAATTAGTTGTATAAATTCTTTCAGTGTTTGGACAGTTTTGCTGCGTATTAATTCAAATGCATCCCCTGATAATCTTGTACATAAAGCCGTTACGAATATTTCCTCTTTTATTTGGCTTTCCTCTATACATCTTGCCGCATAATTACATGCTGCCACAAACTCGTGTACTTGGCCTACCAGATTTGGATGCGATTCTCCCGTGAAACGTGGTATCATGGATGATACCAGTTTGCCAATTTTCTCATGGTCTATTGCGTGGTTTTGTTCCTCCATTGTTTCCGTATTATTTATGCTTATTATATTCTCGCAACTATTTCCCTCCAGAATTTCTATACTATTTATTACTCTTTCTTTTAGTGTTTGGATATCCTCGTTTGTTGTTTTAATGAATTTGAGTTTCCTTGATGTTTTTTCCTGATTTTCTTCTACTATTTGTAACTCCTCACTTAGAGATATTATTTCCGATTGTCCCTCGCTTACACTTTTATTTAAACCTATATATTCCTCTGAATCCTTTCCTATTGTTAACGATCCTATTCTTATTAATTCTTTTTCTAACGATATATTTCTATCCTTTATAAACTGTATTTTTTTCCTTAATACAATTTCCGTTACTGATAAATTTTTTAATTTCTCATTTAATTCAACGATTTTTTCTTCATATTCATTTGCAGTTGATTCGCTGTTTTTTTGTATGAGTTTTTGGGTTCTAATAGTTTCGTTTAAATGTGCTATTTCTGCCTTCAAATAGTGAACGGCCTTATCGTTTTCTGAATTTGGCCTAGATAATAATTTGTCAATGATATACTCTGTCGTTTCTAATTGTTCGATAGCGTTGTGTTTCAACGAGATATATTTTTTCACGTCCCTATTTTCCCTTTCGGTAAGAATATTTTTGCATGTTACAAGTAAATTCTCGTTGAGATGTTTGATTCATTGTTTTAAATTTCTTTGGTCGTGTCTGTTCTGTAAGTATACTTCCTCCATTTAAGGTTGCTAACCATTATGTAAAATTGGAAAGAATAAAATTTTTATTTGGAATAATTAAACGTTTGGGTATAATAATAATTTTGGTTTTTGGGTATAATAATAATAATTTTTTATTTAATTTGTTTTTGTTCTATGCATAAATGTTATTTCTTATCTATTAATATATGTATTATTATTAAATTAATTATATTTATTTTTATTTATTCTTTTTATTTTTATTTTCTCTTATTCATTTCCTCTATATTTTTAAATATTTTATCGAATGCCGCTTGAATTTTTCGGTTTTTGTCGTTCTTGTATTGTTTATTTTCATTGAATTTCTCCTTAAGCTTGGTTATTAATTTTGCCCTTAATTTTTTATCCGTGGTTATGTTTATAACATTTTTCAATTCATAAATTTCTCTTTTTAATGCTACTTTTTTCCCCCCTCGTTTTTGAGGTCTGTTTGGTTTAATTGGTGTTGATGGTGTTTGTAGGGGTTTTATGTGATTTCGTTTTTTGTATTCCTCTATAGATAGGGGCTTTGGTCCCAATCTGGGGTTCGTTGCTATTAATTTTTCTATTTGTTGTAAATGTACCGATTTTGGTGTCGTTTCCATCTAGATAATTTTAATATGATATTATTTGATTAAAATGACGTAAATACATTAAAAAAATGCCAAGAGTAAGAAAGCAACAAACATGTAAATGAAACGAATAATTATTTTGCTTGTGAAATATTTATTTCTATATGTACTTTAAATATCTGATGTACATATATCGATATACAGTGTGTCCCAGTACAACCCTACAAAGCCGAAAACCACGTATTCCTGAGACCATTTCCAGTGGAAAATCGTTCCGGAAGGGGGGGTCTAACTTCAACCCCTACCGAGTTACAGGGGGTTGAAAAAATGGTGTTCTTTGAAAAACATGGGTTCACTTAAAAACTTATAACTTTCAAACCATTGAAGTTAGGATCAAAATTAGATACTCTATTTATAGGTAATTGAATTACCTTTAATTTTGCTCGGGATACAATTTTTGCTAACTACCCCACTTTTGGAGTTATTGATGCTCAAAGTGCAAAAATATTCAAATTTCCCATCAACTTTTTCAGAAAAATTGATTTTTCTCGAAATTTTCCGGGGTAAAAAAATTTTTTTTCTCAGTAACTTTTGCGCGCCATAAAATTCCCTTTAAGTCCACCCTAGAAAGTTAAGCGCTGCGACCTATAGGCGAAACATGATAAAAATTAAAGTTTTTTTTTAAATGATAAATGCGATGTAATTTTATTTAAAATTTTCAATATGAGAACCATTTTTATCTATTTAAAAAAAAAACTTTAATTTTTATCATGTTTCGCCGTTACAAATCACGTAATAACTCAAAATCTATAGGTCGCAGCGCTTAACTTTCTAGGGTGGACTTAAAGGGAATTTTATGGCGCACAAAAGTTACTGAGAAAAAAAAATTTTTTTACCCCGGAAAATTTCGAGAAAAATCAATTTTTCTGAAAAAGTTGATGGGAAATTTGAATATTTTTGTACTTTGAGCATCAATAACTCCAAAAGTGGGGTAGTTAGCAAAAATTGTATCCCGAGCAAAATTAAAGGTAATTCAATTACCTATAAATAGAGTATCTAATTTTGATCCTAACTTCAATGGTTTGAAAGTTATAAGTTTTTAAGTGAACCCATGTTTTTCAAAGAACACCATTTTTTCAACCCCCTGTAACTCGGTAGGGGTTGAAGTTAGACCCCCCCTTCCGGAACGATTTTCCACTGGAAATGGTCTCAGGAATACGTGGTATTCGGCTTTGTAGGGTTGTACTGGGACACACTGTATATATTTTAAGATTTGAGTATAATGGTATAACTTAAAAAAAAAAATTTTACGAATTGACTTCAAAACAAAACATTAGCATAATTATTATTATTCTTTTAAAATATATATATGGTGTGCATAATTTAGGTGAATAAGTTTCTATTTTGTTTATTTCCCTAAATATTTTCTATATTTGGTTGGGTAAGGTCTATCGTTTAATTGTTCAAAATATATTTCATAAAAGATTAATATTTATTATCGCATATTATTTTAAATATAGTATAATATGAAACAAAATCAATTATTTTCCCTAAAACTTTTGTAATTTTCTACTCTATTTTTATGCCAATTATGTTGGTGCATCAATTTAAAAATAATAAAAATGAAATTAGTATAACAATGATTAATTAATTTTTATACATAAATTTATATAAACTGTTTTTGAAAATACCGGCTACGCCAATTATGTTGGTGCAGCAATTAAAAAATAATTTAAAAATGAAATTGAAATTAATTTAAACAAATTTCCTATACTGAGAGCAAATTCGGAATACCGGCTGCGCCAATTATGTTGGTGCAGCAATTAAAAAATAATTTAAAAATGAAATTGAAATTAATTTAAACAAATTTCCTATACTGAGAGCAAATTCGGAATACCGGCTGCGCCAATTATGTCGTGGTCCGAGTGGGTAAGACATAATAAACAAAACATAATTCAACTTGAAAATCTTTCAAAAAATGTATATTTATTCAATAATAAAAACAACGGACTATTAAAAATACAAGATTATTAAATTAAAATTACAATTACATTTATTTCATTTACCTTATTGGTTAAATGAAAAAAAAAAAAAAATACAAAAAATTTACTTTACTATTATTTAAAAAATTATTTAAAAGATTATTATTTAGCCGAATCACTTAACTAAATTCAAAACTTTATCAGTCAGGCAGTGGTGCCCTGGACTTGGTTTTTAATTGCAAAGTAAATTCTATCTTAAAGATGTCAACTGCTTTTAGGCAAGACCATTCTTTAAGAACATTACTTTGCAATGATTTAGTTAGCAATTACCTTATTTGTGTCCGTGCAAGCTCTTTTAAAGGCCTTTTTATCTCCCTACTCCTTACCATTCTGCATTTCCCTGGTTGTGGATTTTCTTTTTACCATCTCCAAAACACTCTGGTTTAAGGTGATAATATGATGGATGAAATTATGGTGGTATATGGGATTATTATAATATATCAATGTATGTGAGTTAATTTGCTTTTTCAAGTATAACCACTCCTATATTTTAATGTTTTCCCTATAATAATTTGGGTAGGCGATGATCTACATACCCAGATTTTCAAGTGACATCGTAATTTCCTATTTTCATATTATCCCATTGGTCATTTGTTTTGTTATATATATGGATTTTCCGTTTAATATTTTATTATATATACATATACATTAATATACAATCATATGGTTTAAGCATCGACCATATAATAACAAGACAGGAAAATTCAAACACTATGCTTCGTAAATCTAAAATCAGAGCTTTGAGATTTCTGATTGTAATGAAAAGAGATGGTAACAATCATTTTAATTTATTTATTTATATAGCTATCGAATATCATTTGGATGTTACGTTTTTTTTTGTTTTGTGCTTTTTTTGTTGGTGTTTTCTATTTTTTCGTATATATTAAATACATTATATTTAAATACGATCCATTTGTAGAGCAAAATTATTTTTTTTTTCTTTTTATCTATAAAATATTATGTATGCACATATATATATATATATATATATATATATATATATATATATGTTGTCTTATTTTTAGCCAATAAAATAACTACTTATAAACGATATATATATAAACTGTGATATTTATATATACAACAAATATTATATATACACCAAAATTATTGTTGGTTTTTTTGGTATATATAAAATAGAAGATAGAAAACTAAAAATTATTTTGGTAATAAAATTCAAATAATGTTTTTTTTTTGTTTTCTGCTTTTTTTGTTGTCTATTTTTAGATCGTCGACTTATTTTTTCGTATATAACTTTAAAATAAAAATACAATCCATTTTTCTAGCAAAATTAAATATTTCTTTTCTTTTTGGATATAAATATAAAATCTATTTGATATATATACAGATAACCCTTCATTGAACGAGCTGTGTATTACATGACTTTTTAATTTTTTTTATTTACAAAAACGATTTTTTGTATTTTTTCATTCCTCTGAAAAATCTGAAAATAAAGTGTTAACTGTATATCATATTTACTTACATCGCAACACTTATTTTGTTATTATTTTGTTTTATTTTTTGTTATTCTGTTTTGGTTTCATTTGTTGTTGGCTATTTTTAGCCAATAAAATAACTACTTATAAACGATATATATATAAACTGTGATATTTATATATATAGCAAAATTATTGTTGGTTTTTTGGTATATAGAAAAGTAAAAACTATATTGGTATGAAATATCAAATTGTTTTTTTTTTATTTTCTGCTTTTTTTGTTGGTGTTTTTATTTCGTATATATTCGTATATATACCTTATATTTAAAATACGATCATTTGTATTTTTTTTCAATAATTTTTTTTTCTTTTTCTATATAAATATAAAATATTATGTATATATATATATATATATATATATTATTCTTATATATATATTTATATTATTCATTGCTCTTATAATTTTTTTATTTAGTTATATTTTTTATTATTCTGTTTTGGCTTTATTTGTTGTTGTTGCTGTTGTCTTATTTTTAGCTAATAAAATAACTACTTATAAATCACCTAAAAAAAACAAAATATTTATATATACAACAAATATTATATATACACCAAAATTATTGTTGGTTTTAGAAAAGTAAAAACTATTTTGGTATGATAAATCAAATGTTTTTTTTTCATGTTATACAGTTATCATGATACGCAATATATGATTTTTTCTTCTGGATATTTTTTTTTAATAAATTTTATATACACATATGTAACTAAACAAATTAAATATTTCCTTTTATGAGGATCTATATGAAATATGATTGTGAAAATATACTCCATCATTTACAAATATTATTTAGCCGATTTTAATACCATATTGAATGATTTTTTTTTTTTTGAAATCTAATTTATAACAGGATGAATTATTATTCTTATTCTTATTATAGTGTTATTCTCATTATTAGCATTATAAACATTATTGATATTAATATTATTATCATCAATATTTAATTTCCTTTAATAAATTTATGGTAAATTAAAAAAGGAACGTAAATTTTTTCCATGTAACGAAAAAAAATGTATGAACATTTCAAACGTCTTGAAATGTGTTATTGTTAATCCAATTTTCAAAGGCCAGTATTCGTAGCTGTTATCGTTTCAAATATACAAGATTAGATCTTTTTTATATTGGATATTTTTATATATATCAAAAAACAAAAACAAAAACCAAATGCCAAGACAAAAAATGAAAAATAAAAGCAACAAATAAAATACAATAAATAAAACTGAATAACAAAAAATAAAACAAAATAATAGCAAAATAAGTGTTGCGATGTAAGTAAATATGATATACAGTTAACACTTTATTTTCAGATTTTTCAAGGGAATGAAAAAATACAAAAAATCGTTTTTGTAAATAAAAAAAATTAAAAAGTCATGTAATACACAGCTCGTTCAATGAAGGGTTATCTGTATATATATCAAATAGATTTTATATTTATATCCAAAAAGAAAAGAAATATTTAATTTTGCTAGAAAAATGGATTGTATTTTTATTTTAAAGTTATATACGAAAAAATAAGTCGACGATCTAAAAATAGACAACAAAAAAACCAGAAAACAAAAAAAAAACATTATTTGAATTTTATTAACAAAATAATTTTTAGTTTTCTATCTTCTATTTTATATATACCAAAAAACCAACAATAATTTTGGTGTATATATAATATTTGTTGTATATATATATATATATCGTTTATAAGTAGTTATTTTATTGGCTAAAAATAAGACAACAACAACAACAAATAAAACCAAAACAGAATAACAAAAAATATAACAAAATAAAAAAATTATAACAACAATGAAGCATATCTAAGAATAAGAATATAAAAAAAATCAACCTGGTACATGCATACATAATATTTTAATATATTTATAATAATATATTTATATACAAAAAGAAAAATAAAATTTAATTTGTACTACAAACAGGGCAGTTTTAGACCATTTATGCGCCTGGCTGAATTATTAAAATAAAGCGCCCTGAAATATGACAAGAAAAACCTATTAATTTATTTTTTGCGCTTCAAAATCAAAACATAAGGTATGTCCCACAAGGAGCTCTAGGAAAATCTGGCAAGCATAAGTTTAATTTATCAGTTCTCTGTCCGTAGTTCTTTGTTCCAGAAATTTTCTCTAGAACTCTAAGAATTTGCTTTATTATTTAAAATATCTGATCGTTTTCAGCGCCCCTAGGCAACGGCGTGTGGTTCGTTCGTACCAATATCTTGTATGTTGTGGCGGCCCTGACTACAAATGGATCGTATTTTAAATATAATGTATTTAATATATACGAAAAAATAGAAAACACCAACAAAAAAAGCACAAAACAAAAAAAAACGTAACATCCAAATGATATTCGATAGCTATATAAATAAATAAATTAAAATGATTGTTACCGTCTCTTTTCATTACAATCAGAAAGCTCAAAGCTCTGATGTTAAATTTACGAAGCATAATTTGTTAATTTTCGTGTCTTATTATTATATGGTCGATGGTAATACTAATTAACTAAAAATTTTATAATAGATAATATATATTAATAGTAAATAAATAAATAAATAATAAAACATGAAGTAACACAACGCATTATTTTCATTATCATTTTCAAAAAATAATCAGATGTGACATGAGTAATTAACAATTATGAATAATTTAAACCAAATATATTATACCACATATTATACATATGTCTCATCCCATATTAATTTTTGTACATACAAAAATATAAACCAAAAAAGACTGACATCTGCAAATTTTTATAATTTTAGTAAGAATATTTAATATACAAAAGTAATAGCATTGAAATACACCAAAGACAGCATTGAATTCTATCGTAAATAAAATAAGTTAAATTTCTTTCAATATTTTACAATACATAGAAATGGATTTATTTTATTCAATATATGTGAATATATGTATAAATATGCAAACACATTTTTAGATATGTATACATTTTTTCTATATAAAAAAATGTGTTAGCATTGTTGGTAGTTTTCTAAAAATAGATTACTACTGCGACTTTCAGTCGGCTCTATTCAAATTAAAAAAAAAAACATCAAAAAATATGATATACCGATATACATATATCGCGATTTGATATACCAATTTGATTATGAAAATAAATTTTGATTTTTTCGTTATATTTATTGTTGTATTTCTTGTTGCTGAAAATTAACACTAGATTTAAGTGTATTGATTATGTACCGTTTTTAATGGAAATCCGTATTTTAGACGGTAATTTTTACATTAACTTTCCCTATAACAGCAATGTCTAATAAATCAAAAACAACTAGAGATCTGCTATCATATACTGTTTCGAGGGGTAATTTCTTGAAAATGTCTATACGATTTTTAGGTTCGCTTTTACAGTATCACAAATTTCTTTGAAATTGCATTGACATGGAAAATCAAGTACAGTCGCGTCGATATGTATGTTAACAACATTAATCTTGCTGAAATGTAGATCAAAGCATGAGATACTATTTAATTATGCCAATATTTAGCTGAATAAACTATTGTTATTAAAAAACTCAGTTGTTGTGCTAATTATAATGCAAAAATTGTGAGGTTTGTTGTCTTTGTAAATGGTTGTCTTTCTAGAAAAGCGAAAAATTTAGAACATATCAAATAATTACAATCTATTAAAGCATAGTACAAGCATACGTGTTTGGCTTGTTTCGGTGGTAGTGATATAGTATAATTAGTTAAAATGGATTGTTATATGATTCTCGAGATGTATGAAAATATTTTACAATAGCATTTATTTACTCGTAATGTCAAACAAAGTGACCGAGATATATAGTAAATCGATCCCTAACGTCATTAAACAGGGAATGGGCAAAAATTGAGTATATTATTTCAACAAAAAATTAGTGAATAGCAGGTGAAATAGATTGATTATATACATACCTATAGCAATAACATCCATACTTTCTAAGGTAATGGAGAAGCTAGTAAATCGTATGATTGTACAATATCTCGATGATAAAAAACTTATTAGTGATTGCCAATATGGCTTCAGACACAAGAGATCAACAGGTGGTCTCTTAAACTATCGAACTAATAAAATAGGTAATAGTATCGCGAATTTCGGTAAAACACAAGTGGTTTCACTAGACATTTCTAAAAGCATTAATATCCTAATGTCTTTCTTTCGGGTTACAAAGTCATCATATGCGAGTTATTTTTTCAAAACAAAACAAAACATATGCGAGTTATTTTTTCTTTCTACATTTAAATTTAAGTTTATTTTCTATCATATGTTTGCTATATTTTCAAAATTTCATAAAATAATCCACAAATCATAATCCCAAAATCACTTAAGTGTATACAAATGTATATTAGGTTCATCACCTAATTAGGTGATTTCGTTACGGGCTCATCGCAAACGCATTCTGAGATTTTACGGGCGCTGAACCGATTCTGCCGTAGTAACGAACAAAAAAGATATATTTCGTTAACTTATATACCGACGCGAGTGTATATCTTTTAAAATAAATTTATGCTGGAGCTAATAGATATTTTCTATCATGGAAAATCAGAAATTGATTGAACTTTTTGATGATCTGCAGAATTTTTTTTGTTTGACCGCTAATGCCTAAACTAAAATGTTGTAAAAGTTAATTTTTTTTAACCTTTAATTATGAAACAACAAAGAGGGCTAAATATTCATATTTGGATGTCTGAAAAGTTTAAGCATAATATCGAAAATTCGTGAAATTAAAGGGTTAAGTAAATTTATTATGTATTGACATAAAATTAACGATGATTAACGGTTAGAGGCTAGAATTTTCATTTTTCTGTTATTTGTTCTACGAGCAACTGGAAAAGCCTTTGATTTATTATTCGAACCGATTCCTTTCATTTTGTTCTTTTTATTAGTTAGCTTCCGAATATATTCTTCCCGATTAATCTCTTCAACCCGCCACGTACAGTTTTTCCTTATAAGAATTAAAATCAGGAATTCTAACAACATTTTTCTGTGCAAGCCACATTCTTCATTGAAATAGTTTTTATAATCATCTATATTTTGCATTTCATTTAAACAGACATTAATTATTTTTTCTTTTATATTTGTGACTTGCGGAGTTTTTTTAAAAAACCGTCCAAACATTTCTATATGAAAAGCGCATATTTTTAAAAACGCTTCTGAGGGTTTTACAAAGTAGAAGTTTTCATAAGCTTTATAATTAATAAGGCATTCCGAATCAACGTATGCTTCATTAGTTGCTTTTATACAAAATTGTTCACAAAGGGAGCAATTCATCTTTGGTAACATTTTAAATATCACATATCCCACAAAATAAGTCGTTGAAGTATTTATATCTTCAACATTTTCGATGTCAAAATCATCAATATTATCAATATATTTCATTTCATCCGAATCAGTTGCTTCTATTTCATCAAAATTTATATTAACAATTTCATGAAGTCCATTGCTTGCTGTTTCATTTAAAGTTGGTTTGTAACTTTCCGAATGTAAGAGATTATCTAAATCGTCGACTTCACAATTGGATAATGTAGAATCCGATAACAATTTAATACCTTCTAAACGAGCTACTATAAAATTGAATTCATATACTGAAGGGTTAATGCTGTTACCATTTCTAGCCCTCACCTGGGAAAAAAAGTTCTCGAGGGGGTCTTGATTTAGATGAGCTGTTTTTAAATGGCTATATCCCTGTTTAAAACATTCCTCCGCTAAACTTAATACGCCATTTATTGTTTGTATCAACCCATCGAAACAGTATGTGGTTGCAGCTCTATTGGTTTTTGATTGAATTTTAATTGTTTTCAAAAACACCAAAAATTCTTTCAATTTTGTGTAAGCGCAATTTGCTTTCTGAAGAGATTGTTTAACGCTATCATTTCTAATATTTGATGGACCATATTTGGAATTAAGAGCATCGAAAGCATCATTGCACTCCTTGAAAAAAATCGCCGTAGGTTTTGCATACTTGCTCATGGACTCATCAAATAATCCCCGATTTAGAGCTGTCAGTAACCCTGCGGCACAACTATTACTTAACAATTGCACAGCTCTGCTCACTTTCATTTTTTCAAAACATGTAGGGTACAAATGCTTTCTTGTTAGCCTCGGACATATTCTGGTTGTGGAAGTACAATCAATGTTGTACAATCTTCTTATAACATCAATTTTTGATGTTCCTGCCTCATGTTCAATATTGTAGTTCAGTAACGTATTTCTGACACTTTTAAATAAATGGGGTACATCATATAGTGCATATATTTTCTTTTTTTCATATTCAAAATATGGGGTTTGTATTGTTACACCTAATTTCGCGTAACAAGATCGATTACCAGAACCCTGATCGCACGTGATCGCTCTTATGCTAAAACCTAATAATTCGCACATATTAATATTTGCCTTCAAAACTTCAATTAATGTTTTTGCTTCCAATGCATTATGACAAACTATATAACTCAACACATATTTCCATTTAGCATACAACCCTCTAATCATAAAAACCACGATTTCTTTCCCTAGTTGACTTTCTTTTCCCCATTTTCCCAAGTCAACAAATCCGGTTAATTCGTCTAATTTTTGGTTGTATTTTAAATCGCTTCTAATATGAATAGCATCGAATATTAATACGGCCTCTTTTGCCTCGTTACTTAAAGCATCGCTTATTTGTTTTAATTTTTCAATAATAGAGTTGTTAAAACCAGGGTTCATGTGTTGAAGCGGGGCCCATCTACAAATTGTAGATTTTGCTGGTAAATTGAATTTTAAAATATTACGCATTAAATTGTATGTTGCGTTCGATTTATATTGAATGCTCAAAGCGATTGCCCTTTGTTCGCTTGTGTATTTTACATTTTTAATCAAGAGCATTTTTGCGAATACTTTTGATTCGGGGCTAATTGGTTGTTCTTCAATTAAACTATCGAGGCTAACATTGTTTTTAATCATGACTTTTTTTCTCAAGCGCTTTATGATGACCGCATAATTTTTTATGATTTTAATTTTTGACTGCAATCGTTTTCTTGCACATTTTAATGCGTTGGCATCAGCTTTACTTTTCTTAACGTAATATTGTAGGTTTTCCTCATTTTTAAGGCAATGACTACAAAATGATGTAATATTTACATCTTTATCTTGGATATCAAATGAAGTGGTAATATCCATATGTTTCGAAAATACTTCAAATTCTTCCAATCTCAAATCTGACTGGATAGTTTCGTTACGTGATCGTGGCCCGAGGTATGTTTTTTGATTTGCATATTTATTGATGACCATGTCATGTTCATTAGGTTCATCTATAGTATCTACATTAATATGTATAGGCACTGCACCGGTAATCAAAAACTTTTTACCTATGCTATTTTTATTAAAATGAGCATCGCATACAAAACTGCTATGTCTAACATCTTTTTCAGATAGATTCAAATTGTTAAGCCAAGTTTTGAACAAAGGTACATTTCTACAGGGAAATTTGAACAATTTGCAATTTGGATTTAAGCGTTTAGAGGATTTGCAATCTTTGACGATACAGGATGAACCACACTTCCGAATAAACTTCTTTTCCATGTTTAATTCGCAATTGTTAATTATTTTTATTTGTTATATTATATTGAAAAATCTTGTCCAGGGAAATAAGCGCCGTTGTCGTAATAAATATAAATGGGTTGCTTTGAAAAAAGCAGTTGTTTAAATTTTTTATTCGGAAAAAAAAAAAAATAAGGAAAATTCTTGTCCGGGGATATAAGCAAGGTCGTCGTAATAAATTTGAAATGATTGCTTTGAAAAAAGCAGATGTTGATTGTGGTTGAAAAGTTCAATATTATGTTGAAGAAAATGAAAATAGTTCAAGTAATATTAACAAAATATTACTCTAAATATGTCCAAATATTAAAATGAAACAGAAAACAAAATACTATTAAAAAAAATTTATTCAAATAAGTCCAAATCCAAATAATATAACTAAGAGAATGAAAACAATAAAAAAAATAGTTTTAAAAGATTATTTCAAATATAAATCAAAATAAAATGCAATGAAAGAATGATGGAATTATAAAAGCAAACTCAATACTAAATGCTGAAAACAAAATATATAAACATAATAACGTGACGCGACGACAAATTGCAAACAAATATACATAACACGGTGTTTACATTGGGTCTTGCGTTATCATGATATTGCTCATAATTGGTCTCAAATGTAAACATCGAAAGCACATGATTTTTTGATTTCATGAGCCAACTCATATGATTATTATCGTGCAGGTATTTCATGAGACTTGACTGTCATAAAACAAAAAAAAAAATTTAGTATCAACAAATTCATTTTTTATATGTGATATTCATGAGCGTCGAATGGACACAACAAAAAAACATGGGAGTTGACAAAAATTGTTGGTTTCATGAGCGTCAAGATCCAAATGTAAACACGGTGTAAAAGAGTAACAACGCAAAAAAAAAATATAAATATATATATACTATAATATATGTATATTGTATCAATTGTATATATATATATATTATAATATAGATCATTACATATATTTGATCGTATTGAAAATATTAATAAACTTACTTTCAAAGCCATCTATTTAAAATATTTATTTTATAAAGGTTTAAACATTTAATTAAAATATGGGTAAAAATAGTAGAAACTATAGTAAAAACATTTCAATGGGGATTTTTCAAAAATCCCATTCAATTTCTGTATAGGCATATATTTTTGTTCTTCGTCGATACACCATGATTATACCTACCTAGTTTAAGAAACGCACTGCGAGAAATCTGGAAAAATGGTAAATATTGTGCAATAAGAAAAACAAAACCAGATATTTATAAACGTAAATAAAAAATTTGGTATGGTTTTAATTTAAAAAAAATTTGGCATTAAAATAATATTGTACTTACATTGTTTTTATCTGCTTTAAACACGTAATTTCCATATGCGATTTATTAGTTTAGTGTTTGAAAAATATTTTTATTTATCCGATTTTTTCCCTTGTTCCACGAATCATGAGTTTCGAAAATTTGATTGAAAATAAGATTGTTTTTGGTGAGTTAGCTGGATAGTTCGAATATGAAGTATGTCACCACTCCGACATACTATGAAGTATGTCAGGGTTTGGGTTCTAAATGCAAAAAATTACATTACCAGACATTTTTGGGATCATACATCAGATAGAAACACTACCCAAACACATCAAATGTTGTGTTGTTGGAATATTATCATGGCACATCATTTTATATTAAAACTTTGGTGATAAATTTAAATCACTTTTATCCGCCTTTGGTTACACGTTCGTGCTTTTGGTTTCCGATGTTGGCCTTATATTGGTGTTTATAATTAAATAAAAGGTTATTAAATTCGAAAAATAAATGAAGGTATTAGATCCAATTGTGCCAATATACAAGAAGGGAGACAGTATGGAGTGTTCCAACTATGGGGAATTTCGTTGCTGAATGCAACATATAACGTGCGCGCGTTTTACCATCTGGGGAGGAAGTCATTGTGGATTCCGTAATGATCGCTCAACAACTGTTCAACTGTTCGTCATACGACAGATACTGGAAAAGTGTAGGGAGTTCAACGTAGAACCACAACACCTGTTTGTCGATTTTAAAGCCGCATACGACAGTGTTATTAGGGAAAAATTACTACAGTATTTTTCAACGTAATATTGAAAAAATGTACAAGAACACACAATTTTCCAATAGCACAATTTTTGCCTCATATGCTACATTACTCGGCTATGCAGATGACATTGAAGTAGTGGGGAGAAATATGGGTGCCGTTAAAGAAGCGTTCTTACTGTTGGAACGCGAAGCTTTTGAAATGGGATTAAATGTAAACGAGGAGAAAACCAAGTATAGTCCAGTTTATGTATAGATTAAATTGAAACGGACGAAAATAATCGGTTTTTTTAACACGCAATTTACGTGTACACAAATTGGTTCAAATAAATCGCTATTTATGTGTATGTTTTGTGGACGAAAACATAACGCCAATTTTTATATATGGGCTTGGTATAAATATATTTTTTTGCTTTGTATTTGCATGGTGCAATCTGATTTTTTTGTTTTTTTATGTTTATTAAAATTAGAGTAATAAATATTTTTAAAATCCCGATAACATTTATCCAAAAATATAATAATAAATAAAATAAATTAAGTATAATTAATAAAAATTAATAAATAATATAAATAATAGTGAACGTGAATCAAGTGAAAAATTTTTCAATTCATAATTTTTATGTGTAAGTTGTGTATAATATCAATAATATGTATACGATCACATGTGGATTTTTGTTTAATAGAATGTATTTTATTTAAGGATAATTTTGGAGATCATTTATACATTTACGGCAACATGAATCAAAATCAGATAGCAATGGAATGTAAGCTATATATATTGAAAAGAAAGCGCGCTATTGATGCTGCACGTAAAAATAAATTAAAATGCTTTCGGTAATACTCTTATTTTTTATCTTTTTTCTTATATTTATGTGATAAACTGATTTTGATTGGCATGAAATATAAAGGTAAAGAATTTTGATTACTTAAACTTCAGCATTCATAGTTTTAACATTTCTCTACATATGATCAGTTACAACAATTTAATTGGTTTACTTCTGGCAAAAAGACGATTAATATATAATTTTTAATTTAATATAATTTTTTATTTAATAGTTATTTTATATTATAGGGAAAATCTTCGTTACTATATGCAACAAAAAATGAATAATTGCAGTTTAGCAAATGTATTACAGCATACCATCCTTCGATAAGATCGTGCGAGTATTTTGAACGTAGTGACCATTTGTGGGAGAATATTATTTTAAAGGCATATAGCAATGAACAGTGACAAGAAAAATTTCTTGTATCAAAAATGTTATTCAATAATCTTTGTGACATGTTACGAGCTGAACTGACATCAGCCACAAATCCGGTATTTAATAATGTAAGAACGGCATCGGTTGAAAAACAGGTAGCATTTGCACTTTGCGTTAGCATCATGTGCGGAATATAGAGTGGTGGGCGATGTTTTTGGAATTCATAAAAGTACTGTGCATAAATATTTGAAACGCGTAATTTATGCAATTTTAAAAATAATTATACCATCAACAATATGCATGCCAAATTCGGAAGCAGTAATTAAATTGTCTAAAGATTTTGAAAAAATGTCCCTTTTACCACAAATAATAGGTGCAATTGATGGGTGCCATATCCCAATTAAACCGCCAATAGAAGGTGGAAAGGATTTTTATAACCGTAAGGGCTAACCATCCATAATATTACAAGCCGTGGTTGATAAAAATTTAAAGTGAGTATATTTTAATGTTATCATTGTAAAATTCAAACTGCATAAATAATAATATTAATTTTTTATCAAGGTTCACAAATGTGTCTTGTAAATTTCCCGGTAGTGTCCATGATGCATTTGTATTTAAGGAATCCACACTCTATAAAAATGTTCATGAATTTATCCCTAGGTTAAAATTTTCTTAAAGTTATTTTACATTATATATTTATATTGTAAATATTTTCATTAGGTTAAAGCAGATATAGATGGTATGCAGATCGGATATTATATCATCGGTGATCCAGCATATCCGTTAAAAAACTGGTTATTGAAAAATTATAAGGGAAACAATCTGTGCGAAACTCAATTAAACTTCAACGCTCATATGAATTCTGCCAGGGTGTGTGTAGAACAAAGTTTTTGTCGGTTAAAATCACGCTGGAGGGCATTGAAGCACCAATCAGACATTAGCTATTTGTTAATGCCAAAAATTGTTTTGGTGTGCTGTACACTGCATAATTCAATTGAAGAGTCCGATTCACAAATATTTTTGGAAACCTCGGATAATAGTGTACTTCAACAACCGGAAAGAGATTATGATGAAGAAAACAACGATACTAATGTCATACGGTATCATTTGGCTCAATATTTAATTCCAAATCATTTTCCAAAGAGGAAATGCTACTTTGAACGAATTTTGTAATATTTACAATAGGCCACTATATCATGTTTTTTAATTTAGAAGTTTTTCAATATTTAATGCAATTTAATTTACTATATAAATTGTAAATATAGTATTAATCGTATGTGATATTTTTTAAATATTATTAAAAAAATTATTTAAAACAATTTTGTAAATTTTTTTTTGTCTCCAGTAGTTCTTCCTTTAAAAATGAACAATACACAAAGGTAAACAAAAAAGTAAATCATTTTATTCGGGAAAAATAAACATAAAATGTTTCTAATAAAAAAAAATAAATAACTTATTTAATAAAAAATGTGAAAATAAGTCATGGTTTATTGTTTTGAACCACATAGTAAATGGGTACGGCTTGTCTGCCTTGTGATGGGTGTGGTATTGGTGTTTGAGTATGTGACTGCTGTGATGGAATGGTTGCAACGGATTTCAATAAATCGGTAACAAATTTCTGGTCAGCGATCTGCATTTCTTTGTCAAACTTTTGTTGCTGATTTTGTAGTTCTAATTGTTTCAAAAAAAAATAATTGTAATGAATTGTAATTCAACCTCTTTTTCCGGCCACTTCTCAATTGCAACTTCCATTGCAGCGGAATATGATGTTCTGCCTGAAATTAAAGCAAACAATCATAAGTAATAATATGCCGAAAAAAAATTGAAAAATTTTGAAAAATTGCCAATCTTGTTTGGCACTACCACTTTTGTTGGCGGTTTCTTTTATTTTGTGGTACTGTAATTTCAGTCTATTGTACTTCATTTGGATTTGATCGGCGTCACGTTCATAACCTTGATCAAACATTTTGTTTTTAACCTCCCTTTTTACATAAATCCTTTTGTTTTAATTGTTTTCCGTCGAAAAGTTTTACAATGTTCATTTCAATGCATATTTCGAGCATTGCATTGGTTTCACTGAAACCCCATCTTTCATCCTTATTGCTATTAATTATCCATTTATATATTTTTATTATAAATTTAACATTTTATTATAATATTAAAATTATAATATTTTTATTATTATTATTATTATTTTTTAATTTTAATTTTTTATTTTTACGATTTATTTTTATTTTGGTCACAAGAAATATGAACGTGCGGATAGGCTTGGAAGCAGCATAAACAGAGAAAATGATTTAGCTGAGGTAGCTCAATCCCGGATTGCTTCTGGAAACAAGGCCTTTTACGGTTTGCGAAAGATGTTCTTCTCGAAGACATTGAGTAAAATATTCAGAGTAAAGTTATATTAAACACTGGTTCAACCAATAGTCACCTACGGTTATGAAACGTGGTACATGCCACAGAGTAACGCACGGCGTCTTGGGGGGTTCGAAAAGAAAATACTGCGCCTCATCTTTGGACCGACAAAGGATAGGGGACGGTGGCGTAGGCGATACAACTACGATCTATATAAATTGCAAGGCGAACCCATAATTGGTCGATTTATCAAGATTGGTCGTTTGGGGTGGTTTGGTCATGTGGTTCGTATGGATAGCGATCTTATGCCGTTAAAATGCTGGACAGCAAGCCAAGTGGATCAAGGAGCGCTGGAAGACCGCGGAGTATGTTGAAGCGGAATAAGTCATGATGGAGAAGGCTGTTGATGGACGCCAAGACGCCAAAATTGTAATGAGTAAGTAAGTATTCGACGACATCCAATAAAAATCATTATTACAAACATTTTCCATCATCGGAATTAAATTAAAGGTAAAGAGAAAAGATGTTTAGAAATATTAATGATATTTGAAAAAAAATGTTAGGCAATTATAAAAGGATTTAGGTAATTATAAAAGCAACAAACCAGCTAGTAAAATAAATATAAATATAAGATTTAAAAATGTTTCTTAATGAGTAAAATAAAATTGGTTGCCTCAAAGTTGTTTTACGAAAAAATAAAAATACATGCTCAATATTAAATTTGATAAAAAAAAACATTTATTTTAAATATAATTTTGATGCTGCTGCTGTCGATGATATATTCGAAGAGGTAGCCGATCCGAATTCACAAAACACCGTTAATTGATAAATACATTTATTTACTTTACGATTGTTATTCTGATATATATTACTTAACAAAATTTAATTAATTTTGTTTGTATGAATTTGAATTACGGTCGTTATTGATGAAGTCTTCAGTCGGGGAGTAAATTGTATACTTCTCAAAACCGAATTTTATTTATTATTTTAAATTATTAACATTAACTGAATTCATTGGTTGAACAAAGTTTGCCGCGATTTTAATTACGACATATTTGGTTGTAACCGTCGGCTGCGTCATCGATTATATCATTACAGCATATAAAATATTGAAATCATACATTCGTTTTATAAATAATAACATTCTTAGTAATTATTAACAATTTATATCTACTTTTTTTCTAAATTCTATTCTCTTGTCTTAAAACTTAATATTCTGATTTCAATTTTTTGTTTACAATTAGTTTCAAAAACTGTTCTCTTTCAAATATAAGTATAATTTTCACATTATTTAAATATTTTCATTCAAATTTTTAATGTATTTTTCGTCGGGATAAGCGCCTTAATATTAAAATGTATCTGTACTTAATAAATAATTAATATAATAATTTACTTATTTTCTATATCCATAAAATTGGAATTATATACGAACTATTAATTATTATTAACCTTTCATCAAAATATACCGATAATTTTATTCATTATAATTTATTTAATTATTTCATATACAAAGCACGGGGTCGCTGTTCATGCCATGATGTTACACGCATCATGTTTAACAATTTCAATTCAATACATAGGTTAGTAATTGTTTCTGTTACCATCAGGATTCGGATAACCCCGAAATTATTTGTTAACCCCTTGGTTTCCCAAATTATTACTGCAGTGAAGCAAAACATTTCTTATTATTATTTTTACATTCTAATCAAATACATTTAAAAAAAAGTTTGATTTGAACGAATAAGACATTTTAAAACATAATCCACGTATACAATACAAAATTCAATAATATTAGTTGCAGGTAATGCATTCATTATCAAAATACTCATAAAATATTACATAATAAAAATATATATTAGGTGTAGGAATTAATAATGCGGATTTTGGCTTGAAAATGGCATTTATTTGTATAACAAAATGTAAACGTTTTCCAATGGTTGTTTGGTCGACATTCAACGCCATTGCAAGTTCATGTTGCGTTCTACACGAATTTTCATCCAATAACGCTTGCAATTCTTCGTCTTCAAATTTTTTTGGCTGACCTGTCCGTTCTTTGTCTTCCAAGTCAAAATCACCATTTCGGAAGCGTACAAACCATCGTTCACAAGTTGCTTGAGCTGGAGCATGTCCACCATAAGCTTCAACCAACAAACGATAACTTTCAGCAGCGGTTTTCTTCAAATTAAAGAAAGTTCTTAAACTTCCCCCCAAAACAACTTTTTCAAGCATGTGTTTCGACATATTCGAAGCAAAAAAAAGCTTTGTTGTTTACACTTCAATGAAATGACATATACTGAAATTTATAGCCTAAAGACAGACAAAAAAAAAAGAAAATGCCCGCGGTGTGTTGCGATACACTCAACGCTAGTTGCACCATCTGTTATCTAAATCCTCATTATTAATTCCTACACGTATTAGTAAAATTAATTCTAAAAATAATATACTCCAAATATTAATACCCAAGTGGAAATCTTGGGTAGCAAAGTGTTAAAATTCATTTGTTTTATTAATCATGCAAAAATAATTCATTATAATCATGACAATAATTGAGTAATGATACTGTAATAGAAAATGAAACGTGTTGACTTTAAACTTATACAAATTGTATAAAATGAAAACTATTTAATATTTTATATTTTTTTATTTACAAAAATTAGTTATTGTTGTGTTGACTGGAGTGAAACTCGACTCAAGTATCAAATATGACATATAAGAATACTATTCTTGTTGTTGGCGTGTAATGATTTTTAGGAATAGATCATAGGTACAAAAATATTAAATATCAAAATTATAATTGTTAAATAAGCAATTACCTATTTGATCTAACGATTTCATTATTATATTCAATATTCAGTTAATATTAAAATTGTATATTTATACCTATTTAATTACACTTTTTTAAATAATAATTTTTGATATTGAATTCAAATAGTTAAACTAAGCAACTGTACCATTTTTCTATTAAAATTAAAAACGTGTAAATGTTTAACATCAATAAAATACAACATCTATTGGAATTCAAAAGTATCCCGTCTATTTCTGAAAATCGTTATTTGGTTTTGCTATTTGAATTCAATATCATGGATTGTTATTTAATAAATCAGGCAGAAACAAGAATTTTCCTGATCTGCATTAAGACAATTCACGTTATTATATCTAAATATTTCATACGATAAACATCATTTCCTGATTTTGGTTAGTGCGTGTTGTTTTAAAAGTCATTTTATTTTATAAAAATAAAAATTATATTCAAAGTTTTGTCTTATATATTATAACATTATTATACGTGATGGAATTTAATAATACAAATTTAAATCAGAACTCAAATGTTCGGAAATCGATAATTTTGAAAATGGTATTGATGCTCAACAAAACATTGAATTAGTGGAGTTCCCACCATGATACAAATGCAAAATGATACCCAAGCGTATTTTGGAAGTTCGTGTGGAAGATGATACCGAACTGTTTATGTTATTAAAAAGTTGGGGATTCGATGAAAATCTATATTATAGAATGCGTGATAAGTATACGATAAGTATATTGTGTCATATGGATTAATATTACGATTTATATTATGAGGTTTATATTACGATGTAATTCAAACACGTTTTTTATTTCTTAAAAATGTTGAAGAACGTGGCGTAGATATACAATGTTTAAAAATTATTAGAGATTGTGAAATCGAAAAGCTGATTCCCGAAAATAAATTAGGTTTTCTAATTAAATTTAAACATGCCTTGGCTATGTGGCATAATCCACAGGTAATCCACAGGTAATGCGATTTGTTTATTTCTTTAAAATAAACGTAAAATTGTATAACTTTTATAATACCTATTACATAGGTGGATAAATCAACATTGCCATCCACATTATCCGTTAACAGCTCCATTATAGATTGGTTAAAAAATCATCAATAAAAATTATGCTCTTGAAAAATTTATTAGAAGTACCCCAAAGGGAAAAAACTGTTAGATTTACAAGGGGGTATTACAAAATCACGAAAAAAGGGATTTAGTATACATCATTGTCAATTTTTTTGAATCTCAAAACCGAACGATGTCATATTCAGAAATCTGTTTTTTAAAATAATGAAATTTTAAGCCTTTTTGCAAATGAAAAACAGGTACTTTTGATTTCTCGACTGTATTATACACATTTTATTATAAATTTTTTTTGGTCCGGATTTATATTTGATTAAACGTGGTGCGGGTAACAGATCTCAACCTGGCATTTTGTATTATTCGGCAGTATCGATTGAGTTATGGTTCAATAAAGCCACACAAAAATTTCAAGCAAATTGGATAAAAATTGTTAGTTATGAGAAAAAAAAAGGTTGGTTTTATCCGCCATCTTGGATATTTAAAAAACAAAATTTCAACATCTGTGAGTTATAGTTCAAAAAATCTATAAACCGAATTTCAAGCTTGGGTAAAAATTGGGTAAAAATTGTCATAGTTATGAGAAAAAAATTACCTTTTTTCCGCCATTTTGAACTCGAAATAAAAAAAACTGAAAAAAGTTATTAACTACATTCATTAGCAATTCAAAATGCCATTTTGAATAACATCGCCATTTTGATATTTATTTTTTTAATTTTCTTTTAAAAAGTATAGGAATTAAGTCCAAAATACAGGTGAAAAAAAGTCAGCGAATTTGATGCAGAATTCCATAATTTACGGCGAATTTTTATTTTCGCCGCCATCTTGGATTTCACCTCCAAATGAAATGAAATTAAGGTAAAACGGAGTGTACATCCAGAACATAGTTTTTCAAGCACTACAACATTTCAAAATTTCAGCCAAATCGGGGTATGGCACCATGCGATAGTCCCATGTAAGCATGAAATGAGACTTTGTGGCGGTCCTGTACGCCACCAACCACACACACACACACTAAATTTAAAAAGATCGCATTTCCCCACACAAATATACTCACTCCGTAACGGACAAATTTTAAATTCATAATTACACGACAAGTGGCAAAATACAAAAACAGACGTCACATAAACTTAAAACGAAACAGATGTGTACGGTACATTCAAATTAAAATTGAATATTACAAATAGTCAGTTAATTAAAGAAAATTAAATTGCGTAAATGTTTAGGGTTTAAAATTGTATAAATAGTGAATTAAATTAAAATAAATTATATAAATATAATTAAGTCAAATTTCACAACGTGTAGTGTTATTATTGATTGGGTTGGAATAACCGAAGTGTACAATTATTGTTTTACTTGGAACCTATTGCCAAAATTAAAAATATAAGCCGGTAATCCAGAAACGACCACAACGACCTCCAAATTGGTGGCCCGGACCACAGCAACCACAACCGTCACCTACACACCAGTCAACGAATAGCGGAAGTCTCGGGAAACCAACAAAAAGATAGCAACCGATAAGCAGATGTCATTTTATTATTTTTTTTAGCTTTTTTTTCTTGCTTCATTTATTTTTCTTTATATAATCATTTATTTTTAATATACAGATATATATATATAACAATATTAATAAATAAATAAATATTATTGATTAATTTTTTGTTTTTTATTTAATAAAAAAATTCAATGGTTGAAATATTCTTTAAGTAAATAAACATTTTGTCTTGCACAGCAAGTGTTTTCATCCTCATTATTATGATATTTACAGCATTTAATAGTTGTATATTGCTTTCTTAATTGACTAAGGTTTGGGCAACCCGTATCCTCTACATCAATAATTGTTACCATTCCATCTAATATTTCCTCAATCCATCTACACTTTACGGAGCCTTTTCCCAATAGCAACTTATTTTTTAATTCTGATTTAAGATATTCTTGTATGGTAGTACAATCATAATTTCCTGTATTCCAAGACAATTTATGATGATTGGTGTATAACCATCGGGCTTGACGTTGCGCTGATATTGATAGTTTATTAAATGCATATGGTGCTTAAAAAATATAATGTTTTAAGCAATTTGATTCATCCACAATTGAGAATTCTTTCATAATAAATGTATTCACGTTTGATATGTACCCTTGAACATCAACATAACACACATTTTGGTTGTTGAACAATAGTTTCTCTTGAAAACTGTATTTCATTTTATTATAATAAAACGATTGCGTATTAGTAACACGTGTATGTGTGCAGGTCAGTATGCGCTAACGTTAAGCCAACTACTACACCATTTGAATATTTTATATACAGTTGGCTATATATAAAAAATTGTGTGACATCATCATTAATAACATATTTATATTTATTTGAACTATATGACTATTTTGTATATATTTATATCTATACATGTATATATTTATGTTGAGACAACACCATCACTATGGTGTTGTCTCAACATAAATACACACTTAATTTTTTTTATAATACATATTGAATAATTTTTAAAAGATTATAAATTTTGATCATTATTATTGAATTACTTTGAAAACACCTCCATTATATATATTATATAAATTGAAATTGTATACACTTATATTAAACTTCTATCATTGTTAACACGTATGTGCATGAACAATCATATTTAATTCTATGACGTATATGAATTAAAATAATTCTAATACATATTATATTCACTCGTTTCACGTTTGGTATTAGATGGATCATTTTCTTTTCTTTATCACAATACCACATTTACTCACAAACTCATGCAAACATGGGTTAATTATAATAATAATAGTAACGCCTAACTAACAAACCTATATTGTATGTAAGATATTAGAATATTATATATATATATTGTGACATCATCATTAATAACATATTTATTGAAACCTACACTTATCTATCAAATATATATTAATATTCTATCCAATTATATTAAACTTTGATCATCATTAACACTTATGTGCATGAGCAATCATATTTAATTCTATGGTGTATATGAATTAAAATAATTCTAATGCATATTAGATTCACTAATTTGGTATTAAATTGATCATTTTTTATCCCAATACCATATTGACTAACAAACATATATATATAAGCTCATGCAAACATGGGTTAATTATAGTACCACCTTACTTTATAAACCTATATATTGTATGTAAGACATTAGAATATTATATATATATAAATTGTGACATCATCATTAATAACATATTTATTGAAAACACCTACACTTATCTATCAAATATATATTAATATTCTATCCAATTATATTAAACTTTGATCATCATTAACACTTATGTGCATGAACAATCATATTTAATTCTATGGTGTATATGAATTAAAATTCTAATACATATTATATTCACTAATTTGGTATTAAATTGATCATTTTTTATCACAATACCACATTGACTAACAAACATTTATATAAGCTCATGCAAGCATGGGTTAATTATAGTACCTCCTCCATGTAATTACATATATACATATCCATACCCCTTACAAGTGACGTCATTGTTTTTTAAAAAAAAAATGGAGAGAAAGAGATAGATGTATTTGCCGCACTACTCACTCACATGTAACTCTTATGGACATGGGGGCGTAGGTGGCCTAGAACCGGCACAGCTACTCTACTCACACCTGTAAAAATATTAGCTCAGGGAGACAATCAAGTTATAACAACCCAATATAAATTAAGGACATGGAGAAACGAAGAAGAATTGGATTTAAACATTGAACAGGTTATTAAGAATAATGAGAATACTATGGATGAAATTGAGAGAGGAACAAGAAAAATAGGATTAAGGATCAATCAGGATGAAACGTTACAATCAGCAGATATGTTAATGTATGGTAAAGTAATAATATTCCGAGGAAATATCAAAAGTCTAGAAGAAAAACGATATTCACGGGTCACATGTACCACTAATGATCAATTGCCGGGGATAAGTAATACTCTGTCTACAGTAGGTACCAACTGTTTAACGGTTGCACATTATTCTCCCAGTCCGGAGTTCCCAATTTACCAATACAATTGGCTGGGAAACTTTGTGAGAAACATTTTGATGTTTCATAACCCTGCCATAAGATGTTCACCAAAAGACATAATTAAAAATCCAGAAAAATTAGATAGTTTTACCTTCAAGATTGGGTTTCTTTATTTGGATCCCGTGTTAGGAGGAGCAGGAGGATTGTCATTAACAAGATTCCTAATACGGCAATTTCCGGACCCAGTTACGGAAAGTTTAAGTTTTTGGAAACTCATCTATCATAACACCAACTCGAGGGATTTACAGGCTGCCTCAATCTTATTCGGAAATCCAAAGCTTGTTACATTTGGAGAGGGAACAATTTCCAAGTTAATTGAAGACCCTGTTTCCCTGAACATACCCCGGGGAATTAGTGCAACAAATTTACTTAAAGAGGAAACAAAGAGAACTTTATTTATTCAGATATTATAAAACACAGATTAATTAAACAGGTAATTGAATTTGTAAAAAGAGAAGGTGAGGGATTTCAAGTATATTTGGGGCTAATCAAACCTTGTTTTCCCCGCTTTCTCAGTGAATTTAAAAGTGCCAGTTATTATGGGTTAACAGAGTCTATCGTAGGATTGTTTGAAAATTCAAGGACAATAAGATCAGCAATGAAGAAACATTTCAGAAGTAAAATTGATAACACGATAAGCCGAAGTGAACTTTGCTCTATTGAATCACTAATGAGGTCCCCTCAGTAAATAAGAATTCTCACGATATGGAGGTGTTCATCCACCAAAGCAGATGAGTTACGGGAGCATTCATGGGGAAGAAAGTTAGTTGGAACAACCATACCACACCCAATTGAGATGATTAAATGGCATGCTCCTAGCTTGTTTGCTCCTAGCAATTGTCCAATGTGTGAAGAAGGAGGAATGAACACCCATCATCTAACGGTATCAGTACCTTTCGGACTTTATAATGTTACCAATAAAAAAGGTTTTTTCCCCCCGTATTTAGGTTCAAAGTCATCAGAATCGACCAGCTTGATACAACCATGGGAAAAAGATACAAAAATGCCATTCATTCGTCGAGCAGTGTCGATAAGATTGGCCCTATCCTGGTTTGTGGAAACAGAAAGCAATTTGGGGGAGATTTCAAGAGGTTACAAAAGAACAGGATCAGCTCTACATAGATTCAGTTGTTCCAGGCAGTCTTCCGGAGGGTTTATTGCAACAAACCCGACATATGGGTCACACATGTTATTATCAAGCGACAAATTAGCAGAATTAGGGGACAAAAATTATGATTTCATGTTTCAAGCCACACTATTATTTTGTCAAATAACCATCGGAGAAATCCATAAAGCAAATCAAATATGTGAACTGTACCATTGTCACTTAAATTGCCTTGATTGTCTTAGGCCTATCGAGGAACTTAAATTGGATACAGAATACGAGTTCAAATTTCCGGATGTTAGTTGGATTGTCAAGGATTGGAAACCAACAGATTCTAACTGGTTAATTAATCGCCCCATGATTTCAATACAGCAAGGAATTTGGGAGATTGTACCGGGTCGAGAAAAGTCCTATGAAATTGGAAAAACTTAGGGATTTTTTTTCGGGGATCTGAAACCGGGAGGACATTCTGATACTATATAAAAAGGTTTATTTCCCATCACTCTCAAGAAAAAGTTGATGCCAAAAGAATATTTAGAGGGTGTAGTCGATGGTCTATATATGGCCGGAGGAATGCATGCCATACACAGAAGAGGATTATTTCATGCTAAAGACACCAAAAATTTAATTTCAGGATCATTCATCTGGGTTGCCCATTTATTAAGTGAAGATACATGTTTTATAAATATAATGAGGTTTCCAGAAATGGAGGAAGAGTTAAATAAAATACCACACAAAGTACCTCCCTCTTATCCTACAAACCAAGGGGATATGAGCCAACGTATTTTTAATTATTTTCTACATATACATCAACAACCTGAATATTTAGTTGATCTTAAAGTAAAGATGATTAGACCATTATGGATTTTCTCAGATTTTTATACGACAAGGCTTGCAGGGTGTTATATTTTAGGGAAACATGTTACCACATTGCTATTACAAACCAGGTTGGTGAAACAAGATCTCAGTAGTCTGAGAGATTTGAGTAATATCGCTAGCACTTTGAAAGATGATACAATAACATTAGAAGATTTAGTAAAAATGGTGGACACGGGGGGCGCCCTAGTATGTGTAGAAGAAGTAAGACACGCTGCAAAGTCCATAACAAGACCCATGTAGATACGTGATTATGTGGTGATTACAAAGTTACGGTAAATCAATTTTTGGCAGCAGATCGTCATCCGATACCAACAATTGAAGAAGTTTTCAACAAATTATTTTTATTTTTTTATTTTTATTAGTAAATTATTTTTCGAAATTTATTGCACGTTTGGCAGAAATAATGCAACCTATATACGCCTTAACAAGAAAGGGCAAAGAGTTTATATGGTCAAATGAATGCAGAGTGGCATTTAACAAAATCAAGGTATTAATGCAACGGGATTTGGAATTAGCACACTTCAACCCGGATAATGAAATAATAATTAAATGCGATGCATCGAACCAAGGCATAGCGGCGGTATTATTTAAAATCGAAAACGGTAAAAAAGGCCAGTAATGTGCATTTCCCGAAGCCTAACAACGGCAGAGGCAAATTACAGCACAACGGACAAGGAGGCTTTAGCAATTTACAATGCAGTAAAGAAATTTTATCAATTTTTATATGTAAAGGAATTTGTAATATATACGGATCATCGTCCGATAACGAGCATTTTCAGAGAACACCACGAAACGCCACACATGTCATCACCACGCCTACAAAGATGGTCGATATACATGGCGGGATTTAACTACAAAATACGCTATATTGTCGGTAAAGAGCACCAAGTCATGTATAAAAATATTTATAGATTCGCATTGATGTTGATGAGTTATGAAGTGATGTGTGATATTTACCAGGATATTTCCCAGATTATAATACAGGATATCCTTTTCACAAATAACAATGATATGTGCACAACTATTCATGGTTTGCAAAATTTTATGCCAACACAAACTGTAGTAAATCGTTTAATGGATTTTCTCAAAAAAATAACATACGAGCTAGCACATCCTCACCACCACCAACGGCATTATATATAGAATTTTTTAATATAAAATTACCTGCAGACATTCACATAGATGTCCAAACGTTGTATTAAACCATTCTGGGAATAAAAGTCAACGTCGGGCCGCCAAAGGATGTGCACCATATCGGTGCATGTCACAATTCCACTATTAATTATGCGTGGCGTATGGAAAGATGGCTAATGCTGCAGCTCATCCATACGTAAAAAATTACTATAAACAAAAATCAAATACAAAAACCAAAAAAATGGATTTGAATAATCAATTGGCGGCCGTGACATTAATAAAAATATGTTATGAAGAGAAACCAGCCAATTATCTGGATGTACACTACCTGTACATCCAAAGGCGATTTTCTCATTGGATATGTTTTTGGATAAGCACATCAAACAGTTACGTAACCAACGACAAAGCAGTTATAATTTTGTCAATATAATCACCGGCCGGGGCAAGCACATTCCTGACGGCGTGGCAAAAATAAAACCTGAAATAGTTACAAGACTGATATGTTAATATTACTACCAATACCAATTAACGCATTTACTAGTACTATTTGATATTCTCATCAACTGATTTACTGAATATTACTATTTTATATAATATTACTACTGATAATGTTTGTTATTATTAACATATTAAATTAATAAAACAAACTGCTTCGACATTCTATTTTTACCAAGTAACTTATTGTTAGTGCCATATTTGTGATAGTTACCAAGACTATTTGGGAGTTAATTTTATATTAAACAACTTGGTATGTGATACCAAAATTTTAGTAGGATTCATTAAGACTTTTTTTTGAGTGTATGCATCGGATAAAGTACGAGTCCATGACTCCACTGTTTTAGTTGTGCCAAAAAAGGGTGATGTTCACGGGAACAAACAGTGGCGACTGGTTATCGATTATCGTAAATTGAATGCGATGACCGTGGGTGACGCATTTCCTCTCCGTAATATCCACGAGATATTACAGAACCTGAGTAATTGCCGATATTTTACTTCCCTGAATTTGGCAAGTGGATATCACCAAATACCCATGCACGCCGTGGACTCCGAGAAAACAGTATTCAGTACCACCAAAGGACATTTTAAATTTAGGAGAATGCTTTTCGGATTGAAAAATGCTTCATCAAGGTTTCAAAGGAATATGAATCACATATTAATGGGTTTAACCGGATTAAAATGTTTGGTCTATTTGGATGATATAATAGAAGATGATATACCCCTTCACCGGTGCTTGGGGTCCTATATTCTTAGTTATGATACATCTCGCACCGTTCCCGCACCGTTCCCTACAATAAGGAAGTTCATAGGTTCGTCTTAATTAAGAGTTTCAGGTCCCACCTACCAGAGCTTGTTGAATGCGTATCGAGCTCAGCACGTGTTGCCTATGCTTGCAATGAGAGGAACCGCTAACCCTTTAGTTAGGAAGTGATAACGGTACTAATGATATGTTTCTTTCTATTTTATTTACAAATTACATCATTTATTAAAAAGTGTTAAATTTTGAATTTTAAATTAATTAATTGCATGTTTAAATTTTATACTTGAACAATTTTAATATATAAGTATTTCTAATAATAATAAGTGAAAGATAAATTTAAAGTTGATAAATTTGCGGATATCTACACAAAATTTAATTTCTAAATATTACTAACTGAGACTAGAGGTAAGTAGTCATCGATACTTTCCTAAATAAAATAAATTAACAATATAATAAAAATATCTACTTTTGATATTTCAGACAAAATGGGTGAGCCCAGCTCGTCTAAAGCCGTCAGCAATCTGGTCAAGAACAATGATTTTAAACCGTTTGCTCCAGCATTTAACGATCCAAGCCTACAAAATATAATATCTTCAACTTCAGCTTACCTGAACGCCAAACCTGACGTTTTAAATATAAACGCAGCAGATTCCAGCACAACTATATTTGGTAGAGTATTTTTGCCAGAACGCAACAATCAAGTCGCATCACACCGATATGAACATACGTACAACAAGTATTTTCAAGCGGCTCCAGTTAGATTTGTGGTGTAGTGCAACAAACCTAAACAGCAAGAATACAAAATGTGATTTATGGCATCACATAATGTCGACAGTCGATAACACAGGATAGTATTAAATTTATACAATAAGAATTATGTACTAAAGTATTCAGTATTCTTCCGATATTCATTGTGTAAAGACATAAATATAATAATGAAATAAAATATATAACATTGGCGACGAGGTAAAAAAATTAAAAAAAAAATCAAGCATGGTGAGTAGAAATAATCAAGATAACCAAGACAATCAAGATAATCAAGATAACCAGGATAATCACGACAACCAAGACAACCACGACAACCAAGATGACCCAGAAACACCACGACAAAATACAAGTAGAGGTGTTATTGGTACAATCAGTGATTTTAACCCGAAAAGGGTGTGCGATGGAACATTTTCAATGCAAAATTAGAACAATTTTTCAAGGCAAATCATATCGCGGATGCTGATAGACCGACAATATTACTAACGAAACTTTGCGACGAGTTCTATAGCATGATTATGGATTTGACATTCCCGGAGGATGTAACAACACAAACGTATGAACAACTTCGTGAAAAATTGAACGCATATTATGGGGTATCAGCTGCAATATATGGTGAACGCCAGCACCTATATCATGCGCTACAAAAAGAAGGTGAACCAATCAATGAATGGTATTCAAGATTAAAGAAAATGGCATCTAGCTGTAGTTTGGGGGCACATCTGGCTACAATATTAAGGGGTATTTTCATAATTGGTTTCAGACCGGTTCAATAAAAGATCGTCTGATGGAGGAAGATGAAACATTAACATTTGATGGGGCGATAAAAATAGCGCAACGAAAAAAAACGGCAATTGCGAGCAAGACATTATTATCATCATCATCATCATCACAGTTATTAGCAAGTAAGAATGAATTAAATTATGTTGGTAGAAAAAGTGAAAATCACATGCGGTATGTAGCCGGAAATAAAAAAAGGGAGGTTAAGTGCACCATATGCAAAAGTCAAGCACATGGCACGTACGAATGTCATTTGAAACAACGAAAATGTGCAGTGTGTGGTAAAAGCAACCACGAAACTACAGGGTGCAAATATAAATTATACAAATGCAACAAATGTAAAAAAATATGACATTTGGCGGTTATGTGCAAATCAGGCAGTATTAAAAATTGTTATATGAATGTGAATCATGTTACATTGTACAACATGATGGTCCAATAAAGGTGAATGTGTGTGTAGACAAGCAACATATTTCGGTGGAATTAGACACCGGTTCACCAATATGAACCATGCCCTGTAAATTGTTTAAAGATTTATATGGAACAAAGAGCTTTAAAAAACAAATGAGAAACAAAAAACAAATGTATTAGTGTTAGATAATAAAAGTATGTATGTGCATGGGCAACAAATCTAAACCAATCAATATTTATGTAATCAACGGAAATGGTTCACCATTGCTGGGCAGCATCAGTTTTGGAATTGGACTAAGTAGTTTGTTAAATTCATTCAACATCACGGGAACCCACCTAACGCAATGAGCAACACAACGACCACAAATGAAACGAACGGTATTAGAGTACCTAAATGAGTGGTTTTACATTGACATCGATGGTCATCAAGTACCTTTGGCGATAATTTTGGCGTGTTACCTAAGCGGTGACTTGCCAGTAAGAAATTTAAATTATTTATGTTTTACTTCTAATAATTGGTGCAACCGCGTAGGTTTAAACATGAATGCAGGTTATGGCCCAACAGAGTTCCGTATATAATCAGACCGGAATGTTTGTCGTGGTACTTCAACGTATGGTCCGATATATGGGCCATTCCATCACAAGGCGTCAGCATATACTATGGACGCGATCTTCAGTTTGGTGGTCCAGTTGCAAATCATGGCATCCGTCTAGCTGTCACAGACCCATGTTACTTTAAGGTTGCAGCGAGCTCAATGCCATTTAGGTTTATTCCAGTGGCTTTGACGGCAATAAATACTATCCTTCACTACTATAGAATAAATGTTGACTGGGTATTGCAATACCTATCGTGGATACGCGGCACACAAGACGAATATTATGTTAGCTCAGGATCCGCTATCAATGACAACATCGTCCCAGTGTATGATGAACACATGCACCATATAGTACCCGGAACAGTATTGACTTATTCATGGGAAGACAACGTAATGTATTCGCCAGTGCTCTTAAGAGCCCAGTTAGGTGAGATACTTTGGGAGCGGCATATTGGAAAAAAGTGATGCTGGTTTGAGACTGGAAACACAACTAGGCGGAATTGGATCAACCAGCTTAAATATGTGATTTCGTTAATCGCTTAATAATAATAATGATTAAAATTTGAAATAGTATATGTAATGAATAATTTTTTTTCTTTCCCATATGTGCATAACATAATTATTTAATAAATTAACTAATATTCATTTTGTAAAAAATGTAATTTCAAAAAAATTCATAAATATATACATATCGGCAAAAATACATATGTTTGTTAAGTGTACGTTCAATTCTGTGTATGGCTGTATATATATGGAATAACAATAATTAATAACAATTCAAATATGTGCATTATTATTAGTATTTTTCCCAATTACTGGTGTGTCAGTAGATGGATACATATTTAAGTGAACTAACAGTACGTGAGTTACGGCAATTATTAAAAAGACGTGGTCTATCCTTGTCATATAGACTAAAGGCAGATTTAGTAAACCGATTAAAGGCATCTATTGCAGAGGGCAGCATAACAGAGGAATACGACAGCAAAAGTACAACATCGAGTAATTATAGTATAGACGACAACGAGGATATAGACGAGGTATTAACGAAAGTGAAGATAAATTCAGGTACATCAATTTGTACGCCATTCATCCCCTAAACCCAACCCAAAATCGAAATGCCATTTAACGTCGATGTGGCATTAAAAATAATTACCATTTTCAATGGTAATTCCAACGGTCTCCATCAATTCCTTAACTGTAGTGACTTAAATTATAAATTCCTTCAAAGTAACAAAGTACCGATAAAACATATTTCCTCCCATTGCTCAAAACGAAATTGCGAGACCATGCATACGACTTAGAAATTTTGGGGCATTCTACCACGGGTTCTAGACGCCAGTATTTTCAATAACCAAGGAATAATTTACATTTCTCGAATGTCGTATCTAATCCAAAGTATGGTCAATCAAATACAAATTATTGTCACATATGTCATTGTAAATATGTTGAGAACCTCTGGAAATAAATATATACTGTTTTATGTTTTAAGAATCACTGGTGTGGATGTCATTGACTATGGAAAATAGACAGTCATCATCACACCGTCAAACATGATACAATGTAATAAAGAATAGAATTATTTCATTACCCAAAACGTGTTGCATTAATTTAATTAATCCCACTTTCATAATTATAAAAGACATGGCGCAGCCTAGAAAATCTACGCATTAGTGAAGAAAAAAGAAAATAAAAAGAAAAAGTAAGAAATAGAGTAGTGGAAAATAAAAAGAAAAATAGTGTGAAAAAAAAAGGGTGCGGTTGTAAGGAAAAAGTATATGTGTGAAAAAAAAAAAAAAAAAAGCCACGTGAAAAATGTCGGATAGCGGTAGCGAAGAAGAAAGTGTATATCGAGATATGGTGTCAAGACTAGCTAAAGGTAATAATTTTAACGTAAAGCCACCGGGTAATTTTATTTTTGAAGGTGATGTAGCATCTGCGTGGGTGAAGTTTGAAAAACGTTTTGGGATGTATCTGGAAGTGACGGAGGGCAAAGATAAGCCGGACGCGGTGAAAATTGCTCTACTGTTGCACGTCATGGGTGACGAGGCAATAGAGAAGTTTGATATATTTGATTTGGAGGAGGAAAAAAAGGCAAATTATGAAGAAGTTTTAAAGGCATTCAGAGAGTATTGTGTGCCCAAGAGGCAAAACGATAGCATCAATAGACACGTGTTCTACAACCGGAAGCAGAGTGATGGTGAAGATATTGATAAATTTGTGGCTGAGTTGAAATTATTAAGTATGAAATGTAATTTTGGTGAACTTCGCGAAGGAATGATAAGAGATAGGATAATTGGGGGAATTAGAAACAGCGGTTTACAAGAAAGATTATTAAAGGAAGACGAGTTAACACTGCATAGGTGCATCAACATCTGTAAATCAGCAGAGGTCGCTAGCAGTCAACTAAAAGCTCTTAGAGCAAATACAACAGTTAATGAAGGGGTTGATGTTATACATAAACGGCAAGAAAGAAATTTTCAGCAGAGTAATGGCTATGGGAGAAAGTATAATAAACGTGGCCAATCATCGAGTCAACATCATCGGGATAACAATCATCTGGTAAGAGATCGGTATACAGGTAATAATGGGTTTTATAATAAAAATAATCATAATCATAGTAATTATAGGTATAATAATAATACTAATTTTAATTTTAAGAAACAAAATTGTTTTAAGTGTGGTTATGAGAGACATAACCATAACCAAACTTGTCCAGCATACAATAAACTGTGTGCGATTTGTAAGCAAGTTGGACATTTTGCACGTGTGTGTAAAATGAGAAATAATAAGATTTCATGTGTCAATAAGGACCAAGGTAATAATAAATTCGAAAATTATTATTTGGGTCCGGTAGATATAAGCGGTATAACCGAAAATGATTTTAAGATCAGAGTGACTTTCATTGATTATGGTAATAAATGGTTAAATTTTAAATTAAACACGGGCGCGGGATGTAATGTAATTAACATTAACGCGTTGAAATATTTGACAAACAACATAAAAATCGACAAAACCAATAGCGTTCTGACAAATTATAATGGTTCAAGAATTGATGTGATCGGTACGGTAAAAATGAGATCCAAAATGGGAAATACAATGAAGATGATAGAATACTTCATAGTGGGGTGTGATTCTATACCGGTAATAGGGTTAAAGACAATTATGGAGAATAATTTAATTTCATGTGTGGAAACGATAGCGGCGACGTCAGGTAATTTAGACGCATTTTTGGATAAAAATGCGGATGTTTTTAAGGGTCTTGGGTTAATAAGGGATTATGAATATAGAATTAAATTGAAACCGGATTATGTAGGCAGGGTAGATCCTTGCAGAATAGTGCCATTTAAGTTACATAAGTTGTATCGTGAGGAATTGGATAAAATGGAAAGGGATAATATTATTGAAAGGGTAAACGAGCCCACCGAATTCGTTAATTCAGTGGTTATAGTACGCAAGGCTAACAACGCACTCAGAATATGTTTAGACCCGCAATACTTAAACTCGTGCATAATGCGACAACATTTCAAGTTGCCGACGTTTGAAGAAATCTCATCCAGAATGTGTGGTGCGAAATATTTTACAATAATGGATTGTACGCAGGCTTTTTATCAGATTAAGTTGAGTTCGGATAGTACAAGGCTAACTACATTTAACACGCCTTTCGGTAGGTATTGTTTTAAAAGAATGCCATATGGGGTGCGTACAGCGCCAGAAATTTTCCATGGTAGATTCTCACAAATATTTGAGGACATACCAAATGTAGGTGTTTATATTGATGACGTTATAGTGTGGTCCGAAACCGAAGAGGATCACATGGAGATTTTGCAAAGGGTAATTGGTAGAGCGAGAGAATATGGAATTAAATTTAATAGGGATAAATGCAAATTTGTAAGGGATGAAGTAAGATTTTTAGGACATAAATTTACAAGATGGGCGCAAATAGAGAAGGAGATGTATGCGATAGTGTTTGGGTGCGAAAGATTTAAGCAGTACATATTAGGGGGTACTGTAAATGTGGAAAGTGATCATAGGCCGTTGGGTCCAATTTTAAAGAGACCATTGGCAGAAATCCCGGTTCGTCTACAAAGAATGAGGTTGAGGTTGCAAGCATATGATATCAGGGTTAATTATAAACCAGGTAGGGAGTTATATTTGGCGGACGCGCTTTCAAGGTGCGAGCCAGGTGGCGCAAAGGATGATGATGACATAGACAATCATATATTGCAAATAAATCATAAGGAAAATATGAGTAATGCAAGGTTAGAGGAATTTAAAAGAGAAACAAGAAATGATAGTGAATTACAGGGTGTTATAAAATACGTTAGATCTGGATGGCCAGATAATAAAAGAGATGTAAATGTTTTGGCTTTGCCATATTTCGGGATTGGTTCGGAGTTATATGAGTATGATGGGCTATTATTCAAAAACAATTGTGTGGTTGTACCTGCATCATTGAGGAAAGAAATGTTAAGAAGAGTTCATTACAGCCATTTGGGAGCGGAAAAGACCAAGAGCAGGGCAAGAGAAATCATATATTGGCCAGGCATGGGTCAACAAATTGATAATGTGGTTGCAAATTGTATTCCATGTTTAACGCATAAAAGAAAGAACGCAAGACAGGCGTTGATACCTCATCCTATCCCAGATGGGCCATGGATGAGATTGGGAATAGACATTTTTCATAATGGAGGGAAAAATTATTTATTGGTGGTCGATTATTTCTCCAAATATGTGGATGTGGCAAAATTGGGGTCAATGAATTCAGAGGTTACAATTAGGGCATTAAAGTCATGTTTTACAAGGTTTGGGATTCCAGAAGTGGTTGTATCCGATGGGGGACCGCAATTTTCGTCTCAAGCTTTCAAGGGGTTTGCAAGGGAATGGAATTTTAAACATGAAATGTCGTCACCACATTACCCACAGGGGAATGGAATGGCGGAAAGATATATTCAGACGGTAAAGGGCATAATGAAAAAATGTATTATGGATGGCCGAGATGTGTACATGGCTTTATTGGAATATAGGAACACGCCAATAGAAAATAACATGAGATCGCCAAATGAAATCATGTTTGGTCGTAAAATAAGGGGTATGATGCCTTTAGTTGGTGTAGGAAATGGGGAAAATAATAACTATGATACGTATTTAAAATTGAATAAGAGACAAGAAAATCAAAAATATTATTACGATAAGGGTACAAGACGCTTAATCGATTTCAATAAGGGAGATAGAGTTAGGGTTAGAAGCCATTTAAACAATACATATGATAGGTCTGGAATAATAGTGGGTCAAGGACGGGACAGGTCATATGAAATCAAAATGAATAATGGGAATATACTGATTAGAAATAGAAGGGATTTAATAAGGGACGCGGGGCTTCAAATGAATCGGAATAAAAGTGTCACGAATGACGAAGGTTTTGTTGATGAAAGTTCGTTTAATGATAAGAATGATGTTGTGGATAAAAATAACCGTATTAGCGGAAATGAAAATAACAATTCGGGTGAAAATAACAATTCGGGTGAAAATAACATTGAGGTTCAATCTGATCTTGAAACTAGTGTTGAAGTGACCACGAATGATCAAAACTGTAATGATCATTTCAACGCTTCTTTTAGAAATAAGCATTTATGTAGCAATAGTCAAATCATTAATAGATTTGGTAGAACAGTAAGAAAGCCAAGATACTTGGATGATTATATTTGTAATAGAAAATAAGTTTTTATAAATTTAACGACAAACATAAGCTAAGGAAAAAAGGGGGATGTCACATATGTCATTGTAAATATGTTGAGAACCTCTGGAAATAAATATATACTGTTTTATGTTTTAAGAATCACTGGTGTGGATGTCATTGACTATGGAAAATAGACAGTCATCATCACACCGTCAAACATGATACAATGTAATAAAGAATAGAATTATTTCATTACCCAAAACGTGTTGCATTAATTTAATTAATCCCACTTTCATAATTATAAAAGACAATTATAGCAGTAAATTCTGTAACTATTGTAAGAAATCGGGAAATATATCAATGTTTTAAAAGCAGAAATAGTAATCAACAACGAGATAATAAACCTTATTCATAAACCTTATTCAATTTTAGTATAACGTTCACGTGGGAAAAATATAAAAAAAATAATAAAAATGGGTAAAATTTTAAAAAACTTATGTGAAACATTGTCAACATCAACATCATCATCATCATCATCATCATCATCGCCATCATCATCACCACCATTAACATCGGCAGTAATCAATTCAAGCCCACCTGAAAACCGTCGAAAGAAAATATGGTAGACTAAAGCATACAAACAAAATCTATGACAGACCTTAAAGCATCGAGTGATGACCTCTTTATTAACGATTTAGTAAATGCGGCCATAGCTTGGAGTGAATATAAAATCCCCTCGAAAGTCCCTTACTGCAATATATGGTATAAAAATATTTATAGATTCGCATTGATGTTGATGAGTTATGAAGTGATGTGTGATATTTACCGGGATATTTCGCAGATTATAATACAGGATATCTTTTTCCCAAATAACAATGATATGTGCAAGTTATATGTCCAACACATATGACTTTCCCATAAACCTAAGTATCATCAAATGCCACATATAATTATTATCTAACGGATGTTATATTATAAACAGATTTCAATATAAGAATTAATTAAATACAATGTATCGATTCATATTTATAAGTAATATTATATAAAATTGCATAATTGCAATTTCAAGATATAGCATACGAAATGTAAATGCTATATCAATACAATATAAAATTTAATAAAACAATTAAATATTTATAAATAAGAAAATATAAATATAATAATATATAACTTATAACCATATAACTATATAACTTTAAAAATACAATGTAACTTTATATTTATAAGTAACCAAAATATAAAGAATATAAAAATTGCAGAATTGCAATTTGTAAGATGTAGCATATATGAAATGTAAATGCTACATCAATCAATATCATATTTTACAAATTATTTTTAATACATTTTTAGTCTTAATAAAACAACCAAACATATAGAACAAAATAAAAATATAAATTCCACAACTATTCATGGTTTGCAAAATATTATGCCAACACAAACTGGATTTACTACAGTTTAATGGATTTTCTCAAAAAAATAACATACGAGCTAGCATCATCCTCACCACCAGCAACGGCATTATATATAGAATTTTTTAATATAAAATTACCTGCAGACATTCACATAGATGTCCAAACGTTGTATTAAACCATTCTGGGAATAAAAGTCAACGTCGGGCCGCCAAAGGATGTGCACCATATCGGTGCATGTCACAATTCCACTATTAATTATGCGTGGCGTATGGAAAGATGGCTAATGCTGCAGCTCATCCATACGTAAAAAATTACTATAAACAAAAATCAAATACAAAAACCAAAAAAATGGATTTGAATAATCAATTGGCGGCCGTGACATTAATAAAAATATGTTATGAAGAGAAACCAGCCAATTATCTGGATGTACACTACCTGTACATCCAAAGGCGATTTTCTCATTGGATATGTTTTTGGATTAGCACATCAAACAGTTACGTAACCAACGACAAAGCAGTCATAGGTTTGTCAATATAATCACCGGCCGGGGCAAGCACATTCCTGACGGCGTGGCAAAAATAAAACCTGCAATAGTTACAAGACTGATATGATAATATTACTACCAATACCAATTAACGCATTTACTAGTACTATTTAATATTCTCATCAACTGATTTACTGAATATTACTATTTTATATAATATTACTACTGATAATGTTTGTTATTATTAACATATTAAATTAATAAAACAAACTGCTTCGACATTCTATTTTTACCAAGTAACTTATTGTTAGTGCCATATTTGTGATAGTTACCAAGACTATTTGGGAGTTAATTTTATATTAAACAACTTGGTATGTGATACCAAAATTTTAGTAGGATTCATTAAGACTTTTTTTTGAGTGTATGCATCGGATAAAGTACGAGTCCATGACTCCACTGTTTTAGTTGTGCCAAAAAAGGGTGATGTTCACGGGAACAAACAGTGGCGACTGGTTATCCATTATCGTAGCGATAACCGTGGGTGACGCATTTCCTCTCCGTAATATCCACGAGATATTACAGAACCTGGGTAATTGCCGATATTTTACTTCCCTGAATTTGGCAAGTGGATATCACCAAATACCCATGCACGCCGTGGACTCCGAGAAAACAGTATCAGTACCACCAAAGGACATTTTAAATTTAGGAGAATGCTTTTCGGATTGAAAAATGCTTCATCAAGGTTTCAAAGGAATATGATTCACATATTAATGGATTTAACCGGATTAAAATGTTTGGTCTATTTGGATGATATAATAGAAGATGATATACCCCTTCACCGGTGCTTGGGGTCCTATATTCTTAGTTATGATACATCTCGCACCGTTCCCGCACCGTTCCCTACCATAAGGAAGTTCATAGGTTCGTCTTAATTAAGGTCCCACCTGCCAGAGCTTGTTGAATGCGTATCGAGCTCAGCACGTGTTGCCTGTGCTTGCAATGAGAAGAACCGCTAACCCTTTAGTTAGGAAGTGATAACGGTACTAATGATATGTTTCTTTCTATTTTATTTACAGATTACATCATTTATTAAAAAGTGTTAAATTTTGAATTTTAAATTAATTAATTGCATGTTTAAATTTTATACTTGAACAATTTTAATATATAAGTATTTCTAATAATAATAAGTGAAAGATAAATTTAAAGTTGATAAATTTGCGGATATCTACACAAAATTTAATTTCTAAATATTACTAACTGAGACTAGAGGTAAGTAGTCATCGATACTTTCCTAAATAAAATAAATTAACAATATAATAAAAATATCTACTTTTGATATTTCAGACAAAATGGGTGAGCCCAGCTCGTCTAAAGCCGTCAGCAATCTGGTCAAGAACAATGATTTTAAACCGTTTGCTCCAGCATTTAACGATCCAAGCCTACAAAATATAATATCTTCAACTTCAGCTTACCTGAACGCCAAACCTGACGTTTTAAATATAAACGCAGCAGATTCCAGCACAACTATATTTGGTAGAGTATTTTTGCCAGAACGCAACAATCAAGTCGCATCACACCGATATGAACATATGTACAACAAGTATTTTCAAGCGGCTCCAGTTAGATTTGTGGTGTAGTGCAACAAACCTAAACAGCAAGAATACAAAATGTGATTTATGGCATCACATAATGTCGACAGTCGATAACACAGGATAGTATTAAATTTATACAATAAGAATTATGTACTAAAGTATTCAGTATTCTTCCGATATTCATTGTGTAAAGACATAAATATAATAATGAAATAAAATATATAACAAGATATATAACATTGGCGACGAGGTAAAAAAAATTAAAAAAAAAATCAAGCATGGTGAGTGGAAATAATCAAGATAACCAAGACAATCAAGATAATCAAGATAACCAGGATAATCACGACAACCAAGACAACCACGACAACCAAGATGACCAAGAAACACCACGACAAAATACAAGTAGAGGTGTTATTGGTACAATCAGTGATTTTAACCCGAAAAGGGTGTGCGATGGAACATTTTCAATGCAAAATTAGAACAATTTTTCAAGGCAAATCATATCGCGGATGCTGATAGACCGACAATATTACTAACGAAACTTTGCGACGAGTTCTATAGCATGATTATGGATTTGACATTCCCGGAGGATGTAACAACACAAACGTATGAACAACTTCGTGAAAAATTGAACGCATATTATGGGGTATCAGCTGCAATATATGGTGAACGCCAGCACCTATATCATGCGCTACAAAAAGAAGGTGAACCAATCAATGAATGGTATTCAAGATTAAAGAAAATGGCATCTAGCTGTAGTTTGGGGGCACATCTGGCTACAATATTAAGGGGTATTTTCATAATTGGTTTCAGACCGGTTCAATAAAAGATCGTCTGATGGAGGAAGATGAAACATTAACATTTGATGGGGCGATAAAAATAGCGCAACGAAAAAAAGCGGCAATTGCAAGCAAGACATTATTATCATCATCATCATCATCACAGTTATTAGCAAGTAAGAATGAATTAAATTATGTTGGTAGAAAAAGTGAAAATCACATGTGGTATGTAGCCGGAAATAAAAAAAGGGGGGTTAAGTGCACCATATGCAAAAGTCAAGCACATGGCACGTACGAATCTCATTTGAAACAACGAAAATGTGCAGTGTGTGGTAAAAGCAACCACGAAACTACAGGGTGCAAATATAAATTATACAAATATATATAGTAAATATAAATATAAATTATACAAATGCAGAGTCGACTTGAATATCTCGCACAGTGTAGACGTGTTTGATTGCCTCCAAATTAATTTTTTTTTCTATTTTTTACTTTATAGTGAATATAATTTTGAAAACTGTTGAGTTATTTCTATTGTTTGAATTATTTAATAAATTATATTATATTCTTGGAGGAAATAATTTATCATCTTATATGACTTTAAAATCTAATATAGTTTAATATATTATATTTTATAATTTTATAATTTTTCTTATTAATTAATTTATATAATTCAAATTATAATATGTGTGTACAATTCAACAATTGTTTTTGTCTTTTGTTTTGCATTTAATATTATAATTGCTTTAACAGCTATCACATCGTTTATATTATCATAATCCGTTTGTATTTCATTTGTTATATTGATTTTAACATACGTTGGATATTTGTTGATGATGTCATCGGTCAATGTTGATGGTGTTCTAAAAAGTAAAAAGACTCTTCGCAGCAATTCTACCAATGATGATAATCATGATGGAAACAAAAATTATGCTGATTTGTTCGAACTAGTTAGGACTATTGATAACAAGATTGATTTTAATAATAAGAAATTGGATGAAATGACTAATATTTTGAGGAACGAATTTAATAATGGTTTGAAAAATTTGACGGGCGAGGTTAACAACAAAATCAATGCTATGAATGATAGATATATAGAAATGGATATGCATTTTAACAAACTTGAATTAAGTAATAAGAATAAGGAAATAATTATTCGTGGTATACCGGCACAACCTAATGAGAATATTATGAATACGTTTATATCGATTTGTAAAGCAATCAATTTTCCATACAATAATTGGGCAATGTTTGATGCTGTTTTTCGCCTTCGTGGGAGTAAGAGTGGAAGTGAACCAATATTGGTTAGATTTGTTTCTATTTTATATAAAAGGGAATTCATGGCGCAATATTTTAAACTAAAGAACCTTAATTTTGGGCATATTGGCATGGAGGGTAATAAGAGAATTTTTATTAATGATAACCTCACTAAGGATCAATATAACATCTTCAAAAAAGCAACTTCCTTGAAGGGTGTTGGTCAAATTCATAAAATTAAAATTAAAAATGGAATTGTATTTGTTCAAAGGAATGATTCCGGAGATTTTATTGGGGTCACCAATCTTCAACAGCTGCTATAAAGTATTAATATGTACTTTACAACATGTGAATAGGGGGCATCATGGGTCGATAATTTAATAATTTTTAAGTTGATGTTTGATTTGAATTTTTGTTTTTTTTTATTTTTTGTCATATTTTTTGGGATTTTTGTTATACACTTGGAATGTAATATTACTTTATATTGTCCTTTTACTATCGATATTGCATTCGGTACTCTTTACTTCACATATAGCTTTTATCTATCGCATCTGCTTTTTTTGTTAATTTATTCGGTCATGTAGGTCATAATGGTATTGGCAATTCCATAAATAATTATAATTATACGAATTTGACACTGAGATCGGCTTTGGCCTCTAAACTTTAGAGTCTAAAGGGGCTATTAATGTTTGTCACCTGAACACGCGAAGTGCGGTGCCGAAAATGGATGATTTGATTTGTGATCTTGTTGGCGTGCACCTTGATATAATTTGTATGACGGAAACGTGGCTAAATTCTGGAATTCCTGATGGTATTGTACGTATTCCTGGATTTAAAATTTTTCGGCATGATAGGATTCATGATGTTGGTCATGGTTCTCGTGGTGGTGGTGTTGCGATTTATGTTAGATGCGGAGTTAGGGCAAAATTACTTAGCGTGTCATCTATTGATGACTCAATTGAATATATGTTCATGGAGGTTGTTATTTGTGGTGCTACGTTTCTTACGGCGGTGGTTTACTTTCCGCATTAAACAATGTCTGGTTTATCCGTTTTGTCAGGGGAATTGGGTATATATGTGCCGAAATATGAAAATGTCGTAATTGCGGGTGATCGTTGAAATCGGCTTATTAACGGATGCTGGAGTCAATTTCTTTGCGGGTTTTAAATACGTCCCATCCTACGCGCTTTTCGAAGTTGTCCTCGTCGCTGTTGGATCATTTTATTATTTCTCCGGGTGTGTTTGATCATGTAAATCGATTCTGTCAACTATCGGTTCCTGGTATTTCTGACCATGACTTAATTACTTTATCTATAAAAAATCCCGAGGACACTCGTAAATCTGTATCGCATTATTTTAGAGATTACAGTGGTTGTGGGGGGCATCTTTTTCGTGATGCTGAATTGGTTCCTTGGTGGCAAATTTTGGATTCACCGGATGTTGATCATAAGGTATCACTATTATATTCGTTTTTGAAGCAACTGTTTAATAAGCATGTCCCTGTGAGGCGTTTTGTTCCTAAAAATAACTTCATACCATACTATTCAAATCGGGTTAGGTCTTTGATTGCCGCAAGGAATTTGTGTTATGATATATGGAAGCGCGATCGTACGGTTGAAAATTGGGGGGCATTTATGGTGGCTAGGAATAGGGTGACCCTATGTACTAGGCAGGCTAAAATTTCCTTTTTCGCTGCTTCTCTGGACCCAAAACTGCCGGGTAAAACATTATGGTCTAATATACGCAATGCTGGCCTTTGTTCTTCTCGTATTAATAATTCTGGTTCGTTTTGTCCGGATGAGATAAATAATTACTTTGGTTCAACTCAAAACGGTGGTCCATTATATAATCATGCGGGGCCTGATGGATTTCGTGTGTTTGATGCTGCAGGTGGTGGAGGCTCTCCTTTATCTTTTTCTTTTCGTAATGTTTCGCAATCTGAGGTGGTTGAGGCTTTTTATTCTTTAAAATCTAACTCTAACTCATTGGCACATGATACCCGTTCGTTTCCTTAATTTGATTTTCCCGGTCATTGTCCCAGTGGCCACGGATATTTTTAATTTTTCTTTGACCACCTCTACCTTTCCATCTGCTTGGAAAATTTCTAGGATTATTCCAATCCCGAAGGGTTCTTCACTATTTTCACTATCTTCTATTTCCAATCTCCGACCAATTTCTATTCTTTCCTCATTATCCAAGGCACTTGAAAAAATCATCAAGGATCAAATGGCTGTACATATTCAACAAAATAATTTTTTATATATTCACCAATCGGGGTTTAGGTCTAATCATAGTACTGCTTCGGCTTTGTTAAAGGTGTGTGGTGATATATCTTCGGGTATTGATAGACGTTTGTGCACGGTTCTTACTTTATTGGATTTCTCTAAGGCCTTTGATACGGTGGATCATGTTATCTTGTGTGCTAAACTTCGAAATTTTTTTTCTTTTTCTCCAAGCGCGATTAAATTGATTTTTAATTATTTGTCAAATCGCCAGCAGTATGTTGACTATCTTGGGGTTAGGTCTGGGATGTTGTTTACTCGTAGTGGTGTTCCACAGGGTTCTATTTTGGGGCCTTTACTTTTTTCTTTATACATAAATGACCTTCCGCTTTCTTTAAATTTTACGTCTTGCCACATCTTCGCGGATGATGTTCAGATTTACATCCATTCTCAAATTGCTGAAATTCATAAAAACATTGGGTTTATGAATGATGATCTGGATGCTATTTTTCATTGGAGTGCTCTTAATAAGTTAAAAATAAACTCGGTCAAATCGCATGGCATTTTGATATTTAACAGATCGCTTCCTACCGTTGATTTGCCGAAACTGAGGATGGGAAATTCCATTATCAATTTTGTCGACAATGTTACAAACCTGGGTATTGTTTTTAACAAAACTTTGGGTTGGGAAAATCATATTGATCGTATTGCTAGGGGCGTTTATGGAATATTGAGTACGCTATGGCGATTCGCCTATTTCACGCCTGTTCGGACGCGCAAATTATTGGTTGTCTCATTGGTTATTCCACGGTTGACGTATGGTGCGGTTGTTTTGTCCTCGATGAATGGTTATGTTAGGGGGAGATTGAATGTGTTATTTAATGATTGCACTAGGTACGTGTATGGTATTCGCCGATATGACCATCTTGGTGAGTTTAGAACGGGTATTTTGGGCATGTCATACGATAGTTACCCTGAGATGATATGTCTCACATTCCTATTTAAAATTTCCAATTTTGGTCAACCCACTTATTTATTTGGCGAACTAACGCCTGTGCGATCATCAAGAACTAAAAATTATATTGTACCCCGTTGTAAATCTAAATCATACCATAAATCTTTTTTTATTAATATTATTGTTTTATGGAATGCTTTGCCATTATATATTAAAAATATATGTACTTTTGGAAGATTTAAATGTGAATTAAAGAGGTACTATATGCAATATCGTGGTAATTTATAGTCCGAATGTAATCGTAATGAATTTTTGGGGCTTTTTTCGGGAAATTTATTTTGATTCTTTTTTTATTTCATTTATTTTTATTTTTTTTTTTTTTCCTTTTTTATTATATTTATATTTGTATATTATTTTGATGAAGATAAAAAGACTAATCGTCTTATTGCATTATATAAAATAAATAAATAAATAAATTAAATTAAATGCAACAAATGTAAAAAAAATAGGACATTTGGCGGTTATGTGCAAATCAGGCAGTATTAAAAATTATTATATGAATGTGAATCATGTTACTTTGTACAACATGATCGGTCCAATAAAGGTGAATGTGTGTGTAGACAAGCAACATATTTCGATGGAATTAGACACCGGTTCACCAATATCAACCATGCCATGTAAAATGTTTAAAGATTTATATGGAACAAAAGAGCTTTAAAAAACAAATGTATTAGTGCACACATATACAGGACAGCAAGTTTATATTATGGGGATAATAAAAGTATGTATGTGCATGGGCAACAAATCTAAACCAATCAATATTTATGTGATCAACGGAAATGGTTCACCATTGCTGGGCAGAGATGCAATAAACGCATTTGATATTAAAATCCAAGGTATTAATTCAATCAACAAAGCTGAATCAATACAAGCAATATTAAATAAAAATGCTGAAAAAATTAAATTATTTATGGAACAGGGTGTTATACCAATTTTTAAGAAACCAAGGCCGATACCGTTGGCAATGAAAGAAGAAGTAGAGAAAGAATTAACAAGCTTGGAACGGTTGGGTATAATCACACCAAGTAATACCAGCGACTGGGGTACTCCATTGGTACTAGTAAAAAAACGGTGGTGATTACAAAGTTACGATAAATCAATTTTTGGCAGCAGATCGTCATCCGATACCAACAATTGAAGAAGTTTTCAACAAGTTACGTGGGGGGGAAAAGCTTTCTGGTATATATTTAAAAGACGCATATACGCAGTTACAACTCGACAACGAAAGTAAAATATTATATGCGTGGAGTACACACAGGGGCGTATACATGATGAACAGATTACCATATGGCATAAAGCCAGCCACATCAATATTCCAGCGTAAAATGGAACAAATCCTGGCACATATACAGGGTGTTGCAGTGTTTGTAGACGACGTTACGATTACTGGGGGAAATGATGCTGAACATTATGAACGATTAGAACAGGTATTAAAAAGTTTAAATTACGACAGATTTAAAGTAAAGAAGGAGAAATGCGAATGGATGAAAGAAGAAGTGACATTATTGGGTCACATAATTAGCAAATCGGGGCTTAAGAAATTGCCAACCAACGTAAACATTATTAATTCCATGGGGGAGCCAAGAAATGTTAAGGAAGAACGTTCATTAATGGGAACGGTAAATTATTTTTCGAAATTTATTCCACGTTTGGCAGAAATAATGCAACCGATATACGCCTTAACAAGAAAGGGCAAAGAGTTTATATGGTCAAATGAATGCAGAGTGGCATTTAACAAAATAAAGGTATTAATGCAACGGGATTTGGAATTAGCAAACTTCAACCCGGATAATGAAATAATAATTAAATGCGATGCATCGCACCAAGGCATAGCGGCGGTATTATTTAAAATTGAAAACGGTAAAAAAAGGCCAGTAATGTGCATTTCCCAAAGCCTAACAACGGCGGAGGCAAATTACAGCACAACGGACAAGGAGGCTTTAGCAATTTACAATGCAGTAAAGAAATTTTATCAATTTTTATATGGAAAGGAATTTGTAATATATACGGATCATCGTCCGATAACGAGCATTTTCAGAGAACACCACGAAACGCCACACATGTCATCAGCACGCCTACAAAGATGGTCGATATACATGGCGGGATTTAACTACAAAATACGCTATATTGTCGGTAAAGAGCACCAAGTCATGTATAAAAATATTTATAGATTCGCATTGATGTTGATGAGTTATGAAGTGATGTGTGATATTTACCAGGATATTTCCCAGATTATAATACAGGATATCTTTTTCACAAATAACAATGATATGTGCACAACTATTCATGGTTTGCAAAATATTATGCCAACACAAACTGTAGTAAATCGTTTAATGGATTTTCTCAAAAAAATAACATACGAGCTAGCATCATCCTCACCACCACCAACGGCATTATATATAGAATTTTTTAATATAAAATTACCTGCAGACATTCACATAGATGTCCAAACGTTGTATTAAACCATTCTGGGAATAAAAGTCAACGTCGGGCCGCCAAAGGATGTGCACCATATCGGTGCATGTCACAATTCCACTATTAATTATGCGTGGCTTATGGAAAGATGGCTAATGCTGCAGCTCTTCCATACGTAAAAAATTACTATAAACAAAAATCAAATACAAACACCAAAAAAATGGATTTGAATAATCAATTGGCGGCCGTGACATTAATAAAAATATGTTATGAAGAGAAACCAGCCAATTATCTGGATGTACACTACCTGTACATCCAAAGGCGATTTTCTCATTGGATATGTTTTTGGATAAGCACATCAAACAGTTACGTAACCAACGACAAAGCAGTTATAGGTTTGTCAATATAATCACCGGCCGGGGCAAGCACATTCCTGACGGCGTGGCAAAAATAAAACCTGAAATAGTTACAAGACTGATAAGTTAATATTACTACCAATACCAATTAACGCATTTACTAGTACTATTTGATATTCTCATCAACTGATTTACTGAATATTACTATTTTATATAATATTACTACTGATAATGTTTGTTATTATTAACATATTAAATTAATAAAACAAACTGCTTCGACATTCTATTTTTACCAAGTAACTTATTGTTAGTACCATATTTGTGATAGTTACCAAGACTATTTGGGAGTTAATTTTATATTAAACAACTTGGTATTTGATACCAAAATTTTAGTAGGATTCATTAAGACTTTTTTTTGAGTGTATGCATCGGATAAAGTACGAGTCCATGAAACTCCCCTGTTTTAGTTGTGCCAAAAAAGGGTGATGTTCACGGGAACAAACAGTGGCGACTGGTTATCGATTATCGTAAATTGAATGCGATAACCGTGGGTGACGCATTTCCTCTCCGTAATATCCACGAGATATTACAGAACCTGAGTAATTGCCGATATTTTACTTCCCTGAATTCGGCAAGTGGATATCACCAAATACCCATGCACGCCGTGGACTCCGAGAAAACAGTATTCAGTACAACCAAAGGACATTTTAAATTTAGGAGAATGCTTTTCGGATTGAAAAATGCTCCATCAAGGTTTCAAAGGAATATGAATCACATATTAATGGGTTTAACTGGATTAAAATGTTTGGTCTATTTGGATGATATAATAGAAGATGATATACCCCCTGCACCGGTGCTTGGGGTCCTATAGTCTCAGTTATGATACATCTCGCACCGTTCCCGCACCGTTCCCTACCATAAGGAAGTTCATAGGTTCGTCTTAATTAAGAGTTCCAGGTCCCACCTACCAGAGCTTGTTGAATGCGTATCGAGCTCAGCACGTGTTGCCTGTGCTTGCAATGAGAGGAACCGCTAACCCTTTAGTTAGGAAGTGATAACGGTACTAATGATATGTTTCTTTCTATTTTATTTACAGATTACATCATTTATTAAAAAGTGTTAAATTAGATTTGGCGGCTCCAGTTAGATTTGTGGTGTAGTGCAACAAACCTAAACAGCAAGAATACAAAATGTGATTTATGGCATCACATAATGTCGACAGTCGATAACACAGGATAGTATTAAATTTATACAATAAGAATTATGTACTAAAGTATTCAGTATTCTTCCGATATTCATTGTGTAAAGACATAAATATAATAATGAAATAAAATATATAACAAGATATATAACATTGGCGACGAGGTAAAAAAATTAAAAAAAAAATCAAGCATGGTGAGTAGAAATAATCAAGATAACCAAGACAATCAAGATAATCAAGATAACCAGGATAATCACGACAACCAAGACAACCACGACAACCAAGATGACCAAGAAACACCACGACAAAATACAAGTAGAGGTGTTATTGGTACAATCAGTGATTTTAACCCGAAAAGGGTGTGCGATGGAACATTTTCAATGCAAAATTAGAACAATTTTTCAAGGCAAATCATATCGCGGATGCTGATAGACCGACAATATTACTAACGAAACTTTGCGACGAGTTCTATAGCATGATTATGGATTTGACATTCCCGGAGGATGTAACAACACAAACGTATGAACAACTTCGTGAAAAATTGAACGCATATTATGGGGTATCAGCTGCATTATATGGTGAACGCCAGCACCTATATCATGCGCTACAAAAAGAAGGTGAACCAATCAATGAATGGTATTCAAGATTAAAGAAAATGGCATCTAGCTGTAGTTTGGGGGCACATCTGGCTGCAATATTAAGGGATATTTTCATAATTGGTTTCAGACCGGTTCAATAAAAGATCGTCTGATGGAGGAAGATGAAACATTAACATTTGATGGGGCGATAAAAATAGCGCAACGAAAAAAAACGGCAATTGTAAGCAAGACATTATTATCATCATCATCATCATCACAGTTATTAGCAAGTAAGAATGAATTAAATTATGTTGGTAGAAAAAGTGAAAATCACATGTGGTATGTAGCCGGAAATAAAAAAAGGGAGGTTAAGTGCACCATATGCAAAAGTCAAGCACATGGTACGTACGAATGTCACTTGAAACAACGAAAATGTGCAGTGTGTGGTAGAGTAGAATGGTCAGCGCACGAATAATGTCGTGACTGACTGTTAGGATAGTAATAAATGCATTGATAGCAACATTGGTAGGTTAAGAGCAATGCACTAACAAATAAAATATTAATATAAAATTATGTATAATATATATAATGATGGATTGGTAATACGTATTTATATATGCTGAATTTAATGAGTAAGCTAATGAGTAATTAATGTATGTGGTTTAATATTTTAGTTATACTGGTATTGATGATTATTTTAATAATGACTATTATGACAATTGTATATTTTTCCTATATAACATAGTATAAATATGTAATTCTTTTATATGTATAGTAAGAAATGATTATGATAATTATGGTTTTGGTTATGATTGTCCACATATACACCTTATGTTTATTAAAGTTACTGATAATTCTCTCTTGTCCACTGGTAACTTTTTAATATAATGATTAATTATCATGGGATGGGTGTGAATAAGTTATAGGTGTGAGTTGGTATTGTAATTGATTGATTAATGACGATGAATTTAGATTTATTCCTAAAATGTTTTATAAACATTAGGAATCGATTAGATAATTTTTTCATCCTGTTAGTTATTTGATTACGAGTCCAACAAGTATAAATATGTGGAGGATGTTGGTCAGGACCATGATTGAATAGCCAAATATATATTTATCGATTATATTATTGATGATGATGTTAAAACACATTCATACCATGGTTAAGTATATTATGACCATAAATGGTATTAATGTGTATCGCGGTATATAATATGTAATTAATGACGATGATTACAAATTCTATTTTCCTTTCTAATGCTCTATAGATTTAAATCGTGCATTGGAAAATGTAATCATCTTACGGGATTTTAAAAGACATCGATTCGTCTTTTAAAAGACTTCGATTCGACATATATGTAAGGTTATATATAATTAGATTACAAAGGAAAACACATGTTATTAATGAAATATGAATTATTATAAGTATAGGGAAAAAGTCAAACTCAGCGGTTTGCTAATTGATATATGAAATATTGTATGGAAAAAGGGGATACAATTTAGTATTTAAACTCGGGTATTTTTAAATAAGAGGACAGTATACAGTAGACAGTTGACAGTAGTTGGGACAGTTGTGGGGATAGTAGTTGAAATTATAGTGCTAAATTATAATCGGCTTTTAGCCAAATAACTAGTGGACAATTATTAAGATAGGCTTTTAGCCAATAATTGTTATAATTGTTTTAAATCGGCTTTTAGCCAGAACAATTATAAACTGTAGATATCGGCTTTAAGCCCTACAGTTCACACTAATTATAAGTATAAATAAGAATATAAGTGAATATAAGTTATATATAAGTTAGTAAAAGTAAAAGTATAAGTAAAGTATAAACATTGTAAAAGTAATATTTATAAAGTTTATAAAGTTAAAATAAAGTAAGTTTTTATTATATTCTAATCAATAATGTTATTATTTTTATCTTAACCTTTCCCATGAAATATCGGCTTTTAGCCACATGAAATCAGCTTTTGGCTGAACCCAAGGTACTCTGGTCTGGAGGTTCCTTGTAGATAGCGTGGTGCGGAAGCGCCGCGTTACAAGTGTGTGGTAAAAGCAACCACGAAACTACAGGGTGCAAATATAAATTATACAAATGCAACAAATGTAAAAAAATATGACATTTGGCTGTTATGTGCAAATCAGGCAGTATTAAAAATTATTATATGAATGTGAATCATGTTACATTGGACCACATGATCGGTCCAATTAAGGGGAATGTGTGTGTAGACAAGCAACATATTTCGATGGAATTAGACACCGGTTCACCAATATCAACCATGCCATGTAAAATGTTTAAAGATTTATATGGAACAAAGAGCTTTAAAAAACAAATGTATTAGTGCACACATATACAGGACAGCAAGTTTATATTATGGGGATAATAAAAGTATGTATGTGCATGGGCAACAAATCTAAACCAATCAATATTTATGTAATCAACGGAAATGGTTCACCATTGCTGGGCAGCATCAGTTTTGGAATTGGACTAAGTAGTTTGTTAAATTCATTCAACATCACGGGAACCCACCTAACGCAATGAGCAACACAACGACCACAAATGAATCGAACTGTATTAGAGTACCTAAATGAATGGTTTTCCATTGACATCGATGGTCATCAAGTACCTTTGGCGATAATTTTGGCGTGTTACCTAAGCGGTGACTTGTCAGTAAGAAATTTAAATTATTTATGTTTTACTTCTAATAATTGGTGCAACAACCGCGTAGGTTTAAACATGAATGCAGGTCAAGGATGGCAAACCGTATGGCCCAACAGAGTTCCGTATATAATCAGACCGGAATGTTTGTCGTGGTACTTCAAAGTATGGTCCGATATATGGGCCATTCCATCACAAGGCGTCAGCATATACTATGGACGCAATCTTCAGTTTGGTGGTCCAGTTGCAAATCATGGCATCCGTCCAGCTGTCACAGACCCATGTTACTTTAAGGTTGCAGCGAGCTCAATGCCATTTAGGTTTATTCCAGTGGCTTAGACGGCAATAAATACTATCCTTCACTACTATAGAATAAATGTTGACTGGGTATTGCAATACCTATCGTGGATACGCGGCACACAAGACGAATATTATGTTAGCTCAGGATCCGCTATCAATGACAACATCGTCCCAGTGTATGATGAACACATGCACCATATAGTACCCGGAACAGTATTGACTTATTCATGGGAAGACAACGTAATGTATTCGCCAGTGCTCTTAAGAGCCCAGTTAGGTGAGATACTTTGGGAGCGGCGTATTGGAAAAAAGTGATGCTGGTTTGAGACTGGAAACACAACTAGGCGGAATTGGATCAACCAGCTTAAATATGTGATTTCGTTAATCGCTTAATAATAATAATGATTAAAATTTGAAATAGTGTATGTAATGAATAATTTTTTTTATTTCACATATGTGCATAACATAATTATTAAATTATTAACATAATTATTTAATAAATTAACTAATATTCATTTTGTAAAAAATGTAATTTCAAAAAAATTCATAAATATATACATATCGGCAAAAATACATATGTTTGTTAAGTGTACGTTCAATTCTGTGTATGGCTGTATATATATATGGAATAACAATAATTAATAACAATTCAAATATGTGCATTATTATTAGTATTTTTCCCAATTCCTGGTGTGTCAGTAGATGGATACATATTTAAGTGAACTAACAGTACGTGAGTTACGGCAATTATTAAAAAGACGTGGTCTATCCTTGTCATATAGACTAAAGGCAGATTTAGTAAACCGATTAAAGGCATCTATTGCAGAGGGCAGCATAACAGAGGAATACGACAGCAAAAGTACAACATCGAGTAATTATAGTATAGACGACAACGAGGAGATAGACGAGGTATTAACGAAAGTGAAGATAAATTCAGGTACGGCAATTTGTACGCCATTCATCCCCTAAACCCAACCCAAAATCGAAATGGCATTTAACGTCGATGTGGCATTAAAAATAATTACCATTTTCAATGGTAATTCCAACGGTCTCCATCAATTCCTTAACTGTAGTGACTTAAATTATAAATCCCTTCAAAGTAACAAAGTACCGATAAAACATATTTCCTCCCATTGCTCAAAACGAAATTGCGAGACCATGCATACGACTTAAAAATTTTGGGGCATTCTACCACGGGTTGTAGACGCCAGTATTTTCAATAACCAAGGAATAATTTACATTTCTCGAATGTCGTATCTAATCCAAAGTATGGTCAATCAAATACAAATTATAGCAGTAAATTCTGTAACTATTGTAAGAAATCGGGAAATATATCAATGTTTTAAAAGCAGAAATAGTAATCAACAACGAGATAATAAACCTTATTCATAAACCTTATTCAATTTTAGTATAACGTTCACGTGGGAAAAATATAAAAATATGATATAAAAAAAATAATAAAAATGGGTAAAATTTTAAAAAACTTATGTGAAACATTGTCAACATCAACATCATCATCATCATCGCCATTATCATCACCACCATTAACATCGGCAGTAATCAATTCAAGCCCACATGAAAACCGTCGAAAGAAAATATGGTAGACGAAAGCATACAAACAAAATCTATGACAGACCTGAAAGCATCGAGTGATGACCTCTTTATTAACGATTTAGTAAATGCGGCCATAGCTTGGAGTGAATATAAACTCCACTCGAAAGTCCCTTACTGCAATATATGGTATACAAATATTTATAGATTCGCATTGATGTTGATGAGTTATGAAGTGATGTGTGATATTTACCAGGATATTTCCCGGATTATAATACAGGATATCCTTTACACAAATAACAATTAACATCGGCAGTAATCGATTCAAGCCCATCTGAAAACCGTCGAAAGAAAATATGATAGACGAAAGCATACAAACAAAATCTATGACAGACCTTAAAGCATCGAGTGATGACCTCTTTATTAACGATTTAGTAAATGCGGCCATAGCTTGGAGTGAATATAAAATCCCCTCGAAAGTCCCTTACTGCAATATATGGTATAAAAATATTTATAGATTCGCATTGATGTTGATGAGTTATGAAGTGATGTGTGATATTTACCGGGATATTTCCCATATTATAATACAGGATATCCTTTTCACAAATAACAATGATATGTGCACAACTATTCATGCTTTGCAAAATATTATGCCAACAAAAACTGTAGTAAATCGTTTAATGGATTTTCTCAAAAAAATAACATACAAACTAGCATCATCATCACCACCACCAACGGTATTATATATGGAATTTTTTAATATAAAATAAATTTGGAAATCATCATCACCACCATTACCATCGGCAGTAATCGATGCAATCCCATCTGAAAACCGTCGAAAGAAAATATGGTAGACGAAAGCATACAAACAAAATCTATGACAGACCTTAAAGCATCGAGTGATGACCTCTTTATTAACGATTTAGTAAATGCGGCCATAGCTTGGAGTGAATATAAAATACCCTCGAAAGGCCCTTACTGCAATATATGGTATAAAAATATTTATAGATTCGCATTGATGTTGATTAGTTATGAAGTGATGTGTGATATTTACCAGGATATTTTTTATTTTTTTGAATTTTTTAATATAAAATAAATTTGGAAATCATGATCACCACCATTACCATCGGCAGTAATCGATGCAAGCCCACCTGAAAACCGTCGAAAGAATATATGGTAGACTAAAGCATACAAACAAAATCTATGACAGACCTGAAAGCATCGAGTGATGACCTCTTTATTAACGATTTAGTAAATGCGGCCATAGCTTGGAGTGAATATAAAATCCCCTCGAAAGTCCCTTACTGCAATATATGGTATAAAAATATTTATAGATTCGCATTGATGTTGATGAGTTATGAAGTGATGTGTGATATTTACCGGGATATTTCCCAGATTATAATACAGGATATCTTTTTCACAAATAACAATGATATGTGCACAACTATTCATGCTTTGCAAAATATTATGCCAACTAAAACTGTAGTAAATCGTTTAATGGATTTTCTCAAAAATATAACACACGAGCTAGCATCATCATCACCACCACCAACGGCATTATATATGGAATTTTTTAATATAAAATAAATTTGGAAATCATCATCACCACCATTACCATCGGCAGTAATCGATTCAAGCCCATCTGAAAACCGTCGAACGAAAATATGATAGACGAAAGCATACAAACAAAATCTGTGACAGACCTTAAAGCATCGAGTGATGACCTCTTTATTAACGATTTAGTAAATGCGGCCATAGCTTGGAGTGAATATAAAATCCCCTCGAAAGTCCCTTACTGCAATATATGGTATAAAAATATTTATAGATTCGCATTGATGTTGATGAGTTATGAAGTGATGTGTGATATTTAGCAGGATATTTTCCAGATTATAATACAGGATATCTTTTTCCCAAATAACAATGATATGTGCAAGTTATATGTCCAACACATATGACTTTCCCATAAACCTAAGTATCATCAAATACCACATATAATTATTATCTAACGGATGTTATATTATAAACAGATTTCAATATAAGAATTAATTAAATACAATGTATCGATTCATATTTATAAGTAATATTATATAAAATTGCATAATTGCAATTTCAAGATATAGCATACGAAATGTAAATGCTATATCAATACAATATAAAATTTAATAAAACAATAATAATATTTAATAAATTTAATAATATAAATATAATAATATATAACTTATAACCATATAACTATTTAACTTTAAAAATACAATGTAACACTTTATATTTATAAGTAACCAAAATATAAAGAATATAAAAATTGCAGAATTGCAATTTGTAAGATGTAGCATATATGAAATGTAAATGCTACATCAATCAATATCATATTTTACAAATTATTTTTAATACATTTTTAGTCTTAATAAAACAACCAAACATATAGAACAAAATAAAAATATATATTCCATAACTATTCATGGTTTGCAAAATATTATGCCAACACAAACTGTAGTAAATCGTTTAATGGATTTTCTCAAAAAAATAACATACGAGCTAGCATCATCCTCACCACCACCAACGGCATTATATATAGAATTTTTTAATATAAAATTACCTGCAGACATTCACATAGATGTCCAAACGTTGTATTAAACAATTCTGGGAATAAAAGTCAACGCCGCGCCGCCAAAGGATGTGCATCATATCGGTGCATGTCATAATTCCACTATTAATTATGCGTGGCGTATGGAAAGATGGCTAATGCTGCAGCTCTTCCATACGTAAAAAATTACTATAAACAAAAATCAAATACAAACACCAAAAAAATGGATTTGAATAATCAATTGCGGCCGTGACATTAATAAAATTATGTTATGAAGAGAAACCAGCCAATTATCTGGATGTACACTACCTGTACATCCAAAGGCGATTTTCTCATTGGATATGTTTTTGGATAAGCACATCAAACAGTTACGTAACCAACGACAAAGCAGTTATAGGTTTGTCAATATAATCACCGGCCGGGGCAAGCACATTCCTGACGGCGTGGCAAAAATAAAACCTGCAATAATTACAAGACTGATATGTTAATATTACTACCAATACCAATTAACGCATTTACTAGTACTATTTGATATTCTCATCAACTGATTTACTGAATATTACTATTTTATATAATATTACTACTGATAATGTTTGTTATTATTAACATATTAAATTAATAAAACAAACTGCTTCGACATTCTATTTTTACCAAGTAACTTATTGTTAGTGCCATATTTGTGATAGTTACCAAGAATATTTTGGAGGTAATTTTATATTAAACAACTTGGTATTTGATACCAAAATTTTAGTAGGATTCATTAAGACTTTTTTTTGAGTGTATGCATCGGATAAAGTACGAGTCCATGAAACTCCCCTGTTTTAGTTGTGCCAAAAAAGGGTGATGTTCACGGGAACAAACAGTGGCGACTGGTTATCGATTATCGTAAATTGAATGCGATAACCATGGGTGACGCATTTCCTCTCCGTAATATCCACGAGACATTACAGAACCTGAGTAATTGCCGATATTTTACTTCCCTGAATTTGGCAAGTGGATATCACCAAATACCCATGCACGCCGTGGACTCCGAGAAAACAGTATTCAGTACCACCAAAGGACATTTTAAATTTAGGAGAACGCTTTTCGGATTGAAAAATGCTCCATCAAGGTTTCAAAGGAATATGAATCACATATTAATGGGTTTAACCGGATTAAAATGTTTGGTATATTTGGATGATATAATAGAAGATGATATACCCCTTTACCGGTGCTGGGGGTCCTATATTCTTAGTTATGATACATCTCGCACCGTTCCCGCACCGTTCCCTACAATAAGGAAGTTCATAGGTTCGTCTTAATTAAAGTCCCACCTGCCAGAGCTTGTTGAATGCGTATCGAGCTCAGCACGTGTTGCCTGTGCTTGCAATGAGAAGAACCGCTAACCCTTTAGTTAGGAAGTGATAACGGTACTAATGATATGTTTCTTTCTATTTTATTTACAGATTACATCATTTATTAAAAAGTGTTAAATTTTGAATTTTAAATTAATTAATTGCATGTTTAAATTTTATACTTGAACAATTTTAATATATAAGTATTTCTAATAATAATGTAATAAGTATTTCTAATCAAGCAATCAGAGAGATGCTTGAAATAACGAGGGACACCATATTCGAGGAGCAATCGGGGAAACCCGAGTGGCAAACTGGATAGGAGTCAATCGGAGGTACGAAAAGGGGCCCGAGTGGCCTGGTTCGAATATACCGAAGCCGAAGGAGGGGGTTTTAGTCAGTAGGAATCTGACACGCACCTTTTGGTGTGTCTATGCAAGATTTCCCCCTCCTTCGTTAAAAAAAAAAAAAAAAAAAAAAAAAAAAAATAATAATAAGTGAAAGATAAATTTAAAGTTGATAAATTTGCGGATATCTACACAAAATTTAATTTCTAAATATTACTAACTGAGACTAGAGGTAAGCAGTCATCGATACTTTCCTAAATAAAATAAATTAACAATATAATAAAAATATCTACTTTTGATATTTCAGACAAAATGGATGAGCCCAGCTCGTCTAAAGCCGTCAGCAATCTGGTCAAGAACAATGATTCTAAACCGTTTGCTCCAGCATTTAACGATCCTAGCCTACAAAATATAATATCTTCAACTTCAGCTTACCTGAACGCCAAACCTGACGTTTTAAATATAAACGCAGCAGATTCCAGCACAACTATATTTGGTAGAGTATTTTTGCCAGAACGCAATAATCAAGTCGCATCACACCGATATGAACATACGTACAACAAGTATTTTCAAGCGGCTCCAGTTATATTTGTGGTGTAGTGCAACAAACCCAGACAGCAAGAATACAAAATGTGATTTATGGCATCACATAATGTCGACAGTCGATAACACAGGATAGTATTAAATTTATACAATAAGAATTATGTACTAAAGTATTCAGTATTCTTCTGATATTCGTTGTGTAAAGACATAAATATAATAATGAAATAAAATATATAACAAGATATATAACATTGGCGACGAGGTAAAAAAATAAAAAAAAAATCGAGCATGGTGAGTAGAAATAATCAAGATAACCAAGACAATCAAGATAATCAAGATAACCAGGATAATCACGACAACCAAGACAACCACGACAACCAAGATGACCAAGAAACACCACGACAAAATACAAGTAGAGGTGTTATTGGTACAATCAGTTATTTTAACCCGAAAAAGGGTGTGCGATGGAACATTTTCAATGCATTAGAACAATTTTTCAAGGCAAATCATACCGCGGATGCTGATAGACCGACAATATTCCTAACGAAACTTTGCGACGAGTTCTATAGCATGATTATGGATTTGACATTCCCGGAGGATGTAACAACACAAACGTATGAACAACTTCGTGAAAAATTGAACGCATATTATGGGGTATCAGCTGCAATATATGGTGAACGCCAGCACCTATATCATGCGCTACAAAAAGAAGGTGAACCAATCAATGAATGTTATTCAAGATTAAAGAAAATGGCATCTAGCTGTAGTTTGGGGGCACATCTGGCTACAATATTAAGGGATATTTTCATAATTGGTTTCAAACCGGTTCAAATAAAAGATCGTCTGATGGAGGAAGATGAAACATTAACATTTGATGGGGCGATAAAAATAGCGCAACGAAAAGAAACGGCAATTGCGAGCAAGACATTAGGTTGCTTGGGGGATGACGGAAAGAGTTAAAGCATTCTAGGGTAATTGCGATTCTCATTTCGTCATTCTCAAGTGTTAGTTACACCTCCACGTGGTGGCAACCGGGCAATGCATCCTAGAACGCAGCCAAGTAACTAATGCGAAAAAAACCGTAATGGAAGCACAACGCAAAGGTTTGAGTACCCCAGGTGGTAACCAGGCTAAGCCTGGGAATCCACCCTCTACGGAGGCATGCCCTATAGATTCTGGGGAGGGCAATCTGTTACGGAATTTCGGGGAGATGCGGGTGCATGATACGGAGCCACCAACCATACCGGCCATGGGTTCGCGAAAGCGGGCTCAGCGGCCGCGTGGGCGGGCGGAGCTGCGGGGCATTACGCAGCCACCTACCAAATCGGCCGAAGGTACGCGAAAGCGGACCAGAACGCAGAGGAGGAAGGAGGCTCAGCGTAAGAAGCGGCTGGGACCTGTCAGTGATGACGGGAACGAGCTGGCTGAAGTGACAACTTCAGCAAACTCCACACCAGAGGTTGTACAGGAGAAGAGGTGCAAGGTGAGCACACCTAGCGGGTCTTCGAATCAGAAGACACGCGGGTTGGGCTTGCCTGGCAACTCTTCAAATGGTGCAGCCAAAGGGAAGGAGGGGGGGTTTCGGAAACATGATGCAGGGCCATCAAGGCACAGCAAAGTTGATGCAGGGCCTTCAAGGCACAGCAAAGACGATGCAGGGCCTTCAAGGCACAGCAAAGTCAATCCGAAATCGCTCAAAGGGGACCATGGCCATTGGAGGAAGCGTCCAGTTACCTTTGCGGGGGTACCTGGAAGCGATCTTCATTTGGGCGTCACTGGTGTCAACGGCGGGGGTGTCATGGATGAGGCCAGGTTGGTTGCCTTCAGGGTAGCCCTCCTGGAAGCACTTGATGCCTTGCCGGCGGACGCCGGAGACATTGGTGTGACCGACGTACACTTGGATGAAGGGATCATTGCAGTTAAATGCGTGAACCACAAATCCAAGGCATGGCTCTGTGAAGTTGTTGGGAAGATGAACCTCTTGGGGGGAATCAACCTAACAATAGATCGGCTTACAACCATGAAGGATGTAAGAAAAATGGTGTTACGGATCCCAGGGCAACCGGGGAGCAGTGAGACCATTTTTGCCAGACTCCGACGTCAGAATGTCTGCGTGAGTGACACTTCTAAATGGAGGGTCGCTTACTCGGGCAGGTATGACGACGGAAAGAAAGGTGGTGTCATCCTGACCGTTTGGTGTCCGAGGATGGAGGCGGAGGCAATACAGAACGCAGGGAGGTTGCTCAACTGCGGACTGGATTTTGCCTATGCCAAAATCACGGACGGCAAACCTAAGGGTAGCACTTCGGTACGGGGGAACTGTGGATGATGGAACAGCTATGGCTGGGACATCAGAAGCAGGGAGGCGGGAGGTGGGCCCATACCGAAAAATAAAAATATGCCAATTGAACCTCCACCACAGCAAGGCGGCATCAGCAATGATGTCTAGGTGTATGGTGGAGGAGGGGTTGGATATAACAATGATCCAGGAGCCCTGGGTTTTCAGGGGGAAAATAAGGGGTCTACCTGGAAGCATTGGTACACTGTACTTCAATGGTGCAGGAAAAATCAGGTCGTGCATTATGGTAAAGCATGGAATTGCAGCAGTAATGCTGCCTCATCTATGTACGCCGGACCTCGTGTTGGTGCGTGTGGGTGTGGGGGCGGGCGCGTTTGTGATCGCCTCTGCATACATGCCGTTCGACTCTCTTGAGCCACCTCCCGGAAGGGCAGTGGAGGAACTTGTAGGGTACTGCGGGGTAAATAACGTGGGTCTGATAATAGGATGTTACGCCAACGCACACAATGTGGTGTGGGGGAGCACAGATGACAATCGCAGAGGAGAGCAGTTGCTCGAATTTGTGATTGGAAACAACCTTGGCATAATGAATCGGGGTACAGAGCCTACTTTCGTAGTGAGTGGCAGAAAGGAGGTCCTGGACATAACGCGTTGTAATGCCATGATGTTGGGAAGACAATCGAAATGGAGGGTGATGGATCGGGCGACCATGTCTGATCTATCTATTTGGAATTGGACTATGGCCTCAGGCAAGGGGTGCCAGCAAAGACCATCAGAAACCCTAGAGACACCGACGTGTTGGTTTACCAGCGGGTGTTAAAGGGGGATCTGGGGGGACTGGGGCGCTCGGGGTCGAAAACGGCAAGGAGTGTAGAATCGCGGCTAACTGTCATACAGCGGGCTGTGAAAAAGGCATTCCACAGTGCATGTCCTCTCACTCTGGTTGAAGAAAGGGACCCAACACCTTGGTGGAATGGGAAACTGGAAAAGCTAAAGGGAGAGGTCAGAAAAACCTTTAATCGGGCCATGAGGTGTGGGACGGAGCAGTCATGGCAAGATTACAGGGAAAAGAAACGAGATATGAAAAAAGCTCTTCGTAGTCAGAAAAGGCAATCGTGGAGGGATTTCTGCTCGGAAATGGGGAGCATCTCTGAGGTCAGTAGGCTGCAGAAGATGGTCACCAAGGACTCGGTCTCTAGAGTTGAACTGATCCGCAATGGGTCGGGTAAAATGTCGGAGACAATAGAGGAAAGCAGCAGGACCCTAATGGAGATACACTTTCCGGGAAGCCAGGCGTCGAATCAACCGTGGCCGGTTGAAAGGAGGAGGGCCACGAGAAGGAGGAGACGTGCGGCTGAAGGGATTGTGACATTGGAGGGAGTAGAACGTTCCATTGGGAGGTTCGAGCCCTTCAAATCTCCGGGGCCTGATGGAATATTTCCCGCCCTGCTACAATGGGGTAAAGAGGTCTTAGTTCCGAGACTCAGGGAAATATATGTCACCTGTCTCGCGATGGGGTATATTCCGGTAACTTGGCGGGAAACCAAGGTGGTATTTTTGCCCAAGCCTGGAAGGGGGGACTACACTGAGGCGAAGTCTTTCAGACCGATCAGTTTGTCATCCTTCCTATTGAAAGCAATGGAGAGGGTGATAGCGGATCATCTGGAAAGAACGACGTTGAGGATGTATCCCCTACATAGTAACCAGCATGCATATCAGACTGGGAAGTCAACCGAGACAGCACTACATCAGTTGGTGCGAGTCGCGGAACACGAGCTGAACACTGGAGGAATAGCACTGACTGTATTCATGGATATAGAAGGTGCATTTGACAGGGTTCAGTTCGGAAAACTGAGAACTGCTCTGAAAGGGCGGAGGGTCAGTCGGGTCGTCAGGGACTGGGTTGACAATCTGCTTGAAAAAAGGGCAATAAATATAAACTCAGGACACTCCAAACTTAGGGGAAGGGTAAACAGGGGATGCCCACAGGGTGGGGTATTGTCTCCGCTACTGTGGATTCTCACTGTCGACTCATTGCTTCAAAGACTGGAGGAAATAAATGTATACACAGCAGGGTATGCAGACGACTTAGCGATAATGGTACGGGGGAAGTTCATGAACACCATCCGGGATGTCATGGAAGAAGCTCTTCGGGTGACGGAGGGATGGTGTAAGGAACACGACCTCTCCATAAACGCAAGTAAGACAGACTTAATTGTTTTCTCAAGGAAAACAAAGGGCCTGGAAATAGAACCTCTGAGAGTCTTTGGGTCGGAACTCAAACTGGCCACCAGTGTCAAGTATCTGGGTGTACATCTGGATAGGAGACTAACCTGGGGGTATCATGTGAGGGAGAAGATACAGAGGGCTAAGAGGACACTACATCAGTGTAGACGGGTATGTGGACGATGGTGGGGAATCTCGCCAAAATCGATGTACTGGATATACACAATGATGGTGAGGCCGATAGTGACATACGCCTCAATTGTATGGTGGAACAAAACCACCCAAAGTACAGTGAGATGTCAACTAGATCGACTTCAAAGACTAGCATGTGTTGGTATTACGGGGGCTTTTCGCACTAAGAATAAGGCAATAAGAATGGTGCAGAACAAAACGTGGCATCAGGAAGGCACCATCCACGGGCATATGAGCGGCCTTATTAAGGGGGTCAGGGAACTTGCTATGCCAATGGATGGGATTAGGAGGACGGTGGTACAGGAAATGCATCACAAAACCCTCCTTGAGGACGGATCACTCCCTGAAGTGGGGTCGGAAACGATAACAGTCTTCACGGATGGATCTAAGAGACATGGCAGTTACGGGGCTGGGTATCACTCAGTGGAACTTGGCTCGGACTGCCAGATAAACATGGGGAACTATTCCTCAGTATACCAGGCCGAGCTGATGGGCCTAATTCATGCACTGGACTATATTCAATGTAGTAGGGTTGGCGGGAAGGAAATCTTTTTTGCCACCGACTGCAGGGAGGTGGTCAATTGTATGAAGGGTGGCACATTTGACTCGGCCCTGGAGCTAGAGTGTGCTCACAGGCTCAACGGGTGTTCGGCTCATAATAGGGTCACACTTGTCTGGGTTAGAGGGCACAGTGATATCGACGGGAACGAAAGGGCGGATACTCTTGCAAAGGAGGGGACGTCTAAAAAATTCGTTGGACCGAAACCGTATACCGCAATCAGCAGGGATACGGTGAGGCATACTGTCGAGAAATGGATTACCTCCAAACATCAGGAAAGATGGAAGGAGGTAAGAGGACTCAGACAATCTAAGCTGACGCTGGGATTGAAAGTAGGACACACCAACCGAGAGGTACTGAGCATGACGCGAGGGGCTCTTAGGAAGTTGGTGGCACTCATATCTGGACATGGGGGATTCAGACATCATCTTGTAAGGATGGGAATTCTTACTGATGATGAGTGTAGACTCTGTTTGGAGGATGAGGAAACGGCTGAGCACCTTGTGTGTAAATGTCCGGCTTTGGAGAGCATAAGGAGAAAGGAAAATGGACGGTCATTCCTCCCCGAGAGTGAACTTGGACGGATGCCTTTCAGAGAGATGCTTGAAATAACGAGGGACACCATATTCGAGGAGCAATCGGGGAAACCGAGTGGCCGAGTGGCAAACTGGATAGGAGTAAATCGGAGGTACGAAAAGGGGCCCGAGTGGCCTGGTTCGAATATACCGAAGCCGAAGGAGGGGGTTTTAGTCAGTAGGAATCTGACACGCACCTTTTGGTGCGTCTATGCATGATTTCCCCCTCCTTCGTTAAAAAAAAAGCAAGACATTATTATCATCATCATCATCATCACAGTTATTAGCAAGTAAGAATGAATTAAATTATGTTGGTAGAAAAAGTGAAAATCACATGCGGTATGTAGCCGGAAATAAAAAAAGGGAGGTTAAGTGCACCATATGCAAAAGTCAAGCACATGGCACGTACGAATCTCATTTGAAACAACGAAAATGTGCAGTGTGTGGTAAAAGCAACCACGAAACTACAGGGTGCAAATATAAATTATACAAATATATATAGTAAATATAAATATAAATTATACAAATGCAGAGTCGACTTGAATATCTCGCACAGTGTAGACGTGTTTGATTGCCTCCAAATTAATTTTTTTTTCTATTTTTTACTTTATAGTGAATATAATTTTGAAAACAGTTGAGTTATTTCTATTGTTTGAATTATTTAATAAATTATATTATATTCTTGGAGGAAATAATTTATCATCTTATATGACTTTAAAATCTAATATAGTTTAATATATTATATTTTATAATTTTATAATTTTTCTTATTAATTAATTTATATAATTCAAATTATAATATGTGTGTACAATTCAACAATTGTTTTTGTCTTTTGTTTTGCATTTAATATTATAATTGCTTTAACAGCTATCACATCGTTTATATTATCATAATCCGTTTGTATTTGTTATATTGATTTTAACATACGTTGAATATTTGTTGATGATGTCATCGGTCAATGTTGATGTTCTAAAAAGTAAAAAGACTCTTCGCAGCAATTCTACCAATGATGATAATCATGATGGAAACAAAAATTATGCTGATTTGTTCGAACTAGTTAGGACTATTGATAACAAGATTGATTTTAATAATAAGAAATTGGATGAAATGACTAATATTTTGAGGAACGAATTTAATAATGGTTTGAAAAATTTGACGGGCGAGGTTACCAACAAAATCAATGCTATGAATGATAGATATATAGAAATGGATATGCATTTTAACAAACTTGAATTAAGTAATAAGAATAAGGAAATAATTATTCGTGGTATACCGGCACAACCTAATGAGAATATTATGAATACGTTTATATCGATTTGTAAAGCAATCAATTTTCCATACAATAATTGGGCAATGTTTGATGCTGGTTTTCGCCTTCGTGGGAGTAAGAGTGGAAGTGAACCAATATTGGTTAGATTTGTTTCTATTTTATGTAAAAGGGAATTCATGGCGCAATATTTTAAACTAAAGAACCTTAATTTTGGGCATATTGGCATGGAGGGTAATAAGAGAATTTTTATTAATGATAACCTCACTAAGGATCAATATAACATCTTCAAAAAAGCAACTTCCTTGAAGGGTGTTGGTCAAATTCATAAAATTAAAATTAAAAATGGAATTGTATTTGTTCAAAGGAATGATTCCGGAGATTTTATTGGGGTCACCAATCTTCAACAGCTGCTATAAAGTATTAATATGTACTTTACAACATGTGAATAGGGGGCATCATGGGTCGATAATTTAATAATTTTTAAGTTGATGTTTGATTTGAATTTTTGTTTTTTTTTATTTTTTGTCATATTTTTTGAAGGGATTTTTGTTATACACTTGGAATGTAATATTACTTTATATTGTCCTTTTACTATCGATATTGCATTCGGTACTCTTTACTTCACATATAGCTTTTATCTATCGCATCTGCTTTTTTTGTTAATTTATTCGGTCATGTAGGTCATAATGGTATTGGCAATTCCATAAATAATTATAATTATACGAATTTGACACTGAGATCGGCTTTGGCCTCTAAAGGGGCTATTAATGTTTGTCACCTGAACACGCGAAGTGCGGTGCCGAAAATGGATGATTTGATTTGTGATCTTGTTGGCGTGCACCTTGATATAATTTGTATGACGGAAACGTGGCTAAATTCTGGAATTCCTGATGGTATTGTACGTATTCCTGGATTTAAAATTTTTCGGCATGATAGGATTCATGATGTTGGTCATGGTTCTCGTGGTGGTGGTGTTGCGATTTATGTTAGATGCGGAGTTAGGGCAAAATTACTTAGCGTGTCATCTATTGATGACTCAATTGAATATATGTTCATGGAGGTTGTTATTTGTGGTGCTACGTTTCTTACGGCGGTGGTTTACTTTCCGCATCCAACAATGTCTGGTTTATCCGTTTTGTCACGGGAATTGGGTATATATGTGCAGAAATATGAAAATGTCGTAATTGCGGGTGATCGTTGAAATCGGCTTATTAACGGATGCTGGAGTCAATTTCTTTGCGGGTTTTAAATACGTCCCATCCTACGCGCTTTTCGAAGTTGTCCTCGTCGCTGTTGGATCATTTTATTATTTCTCCGGGTGTGTTTGATCATGTAAATCGATTCTGTCAACTATCGGTTCCTGGTATTTCTGACCATGACTTAATTACTTTATCTATAAAAAATCCCGAGGACACTCGTAAATCTGTATCGCATTATTTTAGAGATTACAGTGGTTGTGGGGGGCATCTTTTTCGTGATGCTGAATTGGTTCCTTGGTGGCAAATTTTGGATTCACCGGATGTTGATCATAAGGTATCACTATTATATTCGTTTTTGAAGCAACTGTTTAATAAGCATGTCCCTGTGAGGCGTTTTGTTCCTAAAAATAACTTCATACCATACTATTCAAATCGGGTTAGGTCTTTGATTGCCGCAAGGAATTTGTGTTATGATATATGGAAGCGCGATCGTACGGTTGAAAATTGGGGGGCATTTATGGTGGCTAGGAATAGGGTGACCCTATGTACTAGCAGGCTAAAATTTCCTTTTTCGCTGCTTCTCTGGACCCAAAACTGCCGGGTAAAACATTATGGTATAATATACGCAATGCTGGCCTTTGTTCTTCTCGTATTAATAATTCTGGTTCGTTTTGTCCGGATGAGATAAATAATTACTTTGGTTCAACTCAAAACGGTGGTCCATTATATAATCATGCGGGGCCTGATGGATTTCGTGTGTTTGATGCTGCAGGTGGTGGAGGCTCTCCTTTATCTTTTTCTTTTCGTAATGTTTCGCAATCTGAGGTGGTTGAGGCTTTTTATTCTTTAAAATCTAACTCTAACTCATTGGCACATGATACCCGTTCGTTTCCTTAATTTGATTTTCCCGGTCATTGTCCCAGTGGCCACGGATATTTTTAATTTTTCTTTGACCACCTCTACCTTTCCATCTGCTTGGAAAATTTCTAGGATTATTCCAATCCCGAAGGGTTCTTCACTATTTTCACTATCTTCTATTTCCAATCTCCGACCAATTTCTATTCTTTCCTCATTATCCAAGGCACTTGAAAAAATCATCAAGGATCAAATGGCTGTACATATTCAACAAAGTAATTTTTTATATATTCACCAATCGGGGTTTAGGTCTAATCATAGTACTGCTTCGGCTTTGTTAAAGGTGTGTGGTGATATATCTTCGGGACGTTTGTGCACGGTTCTTACTTTATTGGATTTCTCTAAGGCCTTTGATACGGTGGATCATGTTATCTTGTGTGCAAAACTTCGAAATTTTTTTTCTTTTTCTCCAAGCGCGATTAAATTGATTTTTAATTATTTGTCAAATCGCCAGCAGTATGTTGACTATCTTGGGGTTAGGTCTGGGATGTTGTTTACTCGTAGTGGTGTTCCACAGGGTTCTATTTTGGGGCCTTTACTTTTTTCTTTATACATAAATGACCTTCCGCTTTCTTTAAATTTTACGTCTTGCCACATCTTCGCGGATGATGTTCAGATTTACATCCATTCTCAAATTGCTGAAATTCATAAAAACATTGGGTTTATGAATGATGATCTGGATGCTATTTTTCATTGGAGTGCTCTTAATAAGTTAAAAATAAACTCGGTCAAATCGCATGGCATTTTGATATTTAACAGATCGCTTCCTACCGTTGATTTGCCGAAACTGAGGATGGGAAATTCCATTATCAATTTTGTCGACAATGTTACAAACCTGGGTATTGTTTTTAACAAAACTTTGGGTTGGGAAAATCATATTGATCGTATTGCTAGGGGCGTTTATGGAATATTGAGTACGCTATGGCGATTCGCCTATTTCACGCCTGTTCGGACGCGCAAATTATTGGTTGTCTCATTGGTTATTCCACGGTTGACGTATGGTGCGGTTGTTTTGTCCTCGATGAATGGTTATGTTAGGGGGAGATTGAATGTGTTATTTAATGATTGCACTAGGTACGTGTATGGTATTCGCCGATATGACCATCTTGGTGAGTTTAGAACGGGTATTTTGGGCATGTCATACGATAGTTACCCTGAGATGATATGTCTCACATTCCTATTTAAAATTTCCAATTTTGGTCAACCCACTTATTTATTTGGCGAACTAACGCCTGTGCGATCATCAAGAACTAAAAATTATATTGTACCCCGTTGTAAATCTAAATCATACCATAAATCTTTTTTTATTAATATTAGTGTTTTATGGAATGCTTTGCCATTATATATTAAAAATATATGTACTTTTGGAAGATTTAAATGTGAATTAAAGAGGTACTATATGCAATATCGTGGTAATTTATAGTCCGAATGTAATCGTAATGAATTTTTGGGGCTTTTTTCGGGCAATTTATTTTGATTCTTTTTTTATTTCATTTATTTTTATTTTTTTTTTTTTTCCTTTTTTATTATATTTATATTTGTATACTTGGGTTTATTCAGGCCTCAGCGTGGTTAAATATCTACGGAGATATTTCGTTTAACCACGCTTTTCGTATTCAGAGCCCATAAATTATCTACGATAATGAATAAATTAACATCACCTTTTCGATGCGAAGTAAATTATCCACGCTTAGGTTTCTATGGAGATATTATTATTCTATATCTATATCAATGCACGATATTTTCATTTGATTTATTTTATACAGTACAGACTATTACAATTTTCCAGTTGCTCAATAAAACGAAACTAAATTTAGCGAAAATACCGAACACATTAAAAAAAGACAGTCGATATTTATATGTGGAAAGAAAAAGAAAAAAAAAATTTTTGTGTTCGTTTTATTTTTATTCTGTGTAGCCAAATATAAATGATTGTTTTTTTTCCTTATAAAAAAAAGTAAACAAAAGCGCTATTATAGTAATAGATTATTTTAAATTGTGCTCTGAATACCAAATATCTTCAATATTTTTCTTCGTAGGTATTTCACCGTGGATAAATTTATATTTAACCACGTTAATTTTAGTACGTAAGAATTGATACAATTATTTTGATGAAGATAAAAAGACTAATCGTCTTATTGCATTATATAAAATAAATAAATAAATAAATAAATAAATTAAATTAAATGCAACAAATGTAAAAAAATAGGACATTTGGCGGTTATGTGCAAATCAGGCAGTATTAAAAATTATTATATGAATGTGAATCATGTTACTTTGTACAACATGATCGGTCCAATAAAGGTGAATGTGTGTGTAGACAAGCAACATATTTCGATGGAATTAGACACCGGTTCACCAATATCAACCATGCCATGTAAAATGTTTAAAGATTTATATGGAACAAAAGAGCTTTAAAAAACAAATGTATTAGTGCACACATATACAGGACAGCAAGTTTATATTATGGGGATAATAAAAGTATGTATGTGCATGGGCAACAAATCTAAACCAATCAATATTTATGTGATCAACGGAAATGGTCCACCATTGCTGGGCAGAGATGCAATAAACGCATTTGATATTAAAATCCAAGGTATTAATTCAATCAACAAAGCTGAATCAATACAAGCAATATTAAATAAAAATGCTGAAAAAATTAAATTATTTATGGAACAGGGTGTTATACCAATTTTTAAGAAACCAAGGCCGATACCGTTGGCAATGAAAGAAGAAGTAAAGAAAGAATTAACAAGCTTGGAACGGTTGGGTATAATCACACCAAGTAATACCAGCGACTGGGGTACTCCATTGGTACTAGTAAAAAAACGGTGGTGATTACAAAGTTACGATAAATCAATTTTTGGCAGCAGATCGTCATCCGATACCAACAATTGAAGAAGTTTTCAACAAGTTACGTGGGGGGGAAAAGCTTTCTGGTATATATTTAAAAGACGCATATACGCAGTTACAACTCGACAACGAAAGTAAAATATTATATGCGTGGAGTACACACAGGGGCGTATACATGATGAACAGATTACCATATGGCATAAAGCCAGCCACATCAATATTCCAGCGTAAAATGGAACAAATCCTGGCACATATACAGGGTGTTGCAGTGTTTGTAGACGACGTTACGATTACTGGGGGAAATGATGCTGAACATTATGAACGATTAGAACAGGTATTAAAAAGTTTAAATTACGACAGATTTAAAGTAAAGAAGGAGAAATGCGAATGGATGAAAGAAGAAGTGACATTATTGGGTCACATAATTAGCAAATCGGGGCTTAAGAAATTGCCAACCAACGTAAACATTATTAATTCCATGGGGGAGCCAAGAAATGTTAAGGAAGAACGTTCATTAATGGGAACGGTAAATTATTTTTCGAAATTTATTCCACGTTTGGCAGAAATAATGCAACCGATATACGCCTTAACAAGAAAGGGCAAAGAGTTTATATGGTCAAATGAATGCAGAGTGGCATTTAACAAAATAAAGGTATTAATGCAACGGGATTTGGAATTAGCAAACTTCAACCCGGATAATGAAATAATAATTAAATGCGATGCATCGCACCAAGGCATAGCGGCGGTATTATTTAAAATCGAAAACGGTAAAAAAAGGCCAGTAATGTGCATTTCCCAAAGCCTAACAACGGCGGAGGCAAATTACAGCACAACGGACAAGGAGGCTTTAGCAATTTACAATCCAGTAAAGAAATTTTATCAATTTTTATATGGAAAGGAATTTGTAATATATACGGATCATCGTCCGATAACGAGCATTTTCAGAGAACACCACGAAACGCCACACATGTCATCAGCACGCCTACAAAGATGGTCGATATACATGGCGGGATTTGACTACAAAATACGCTATATTGTCGGTAAAGAGCACCAAGTCATGTATAAAAATATTTATAGATTCGCATTGATATTGATGATTTATGAAGTGATGTGTGATATTTACCAGGATATTTCCCAGATTATAATACAGGATATCTTTTTCACAAATAACAATGATATGTGCACAACTATTCATGGTTTGCAAAATATTATGCCAACACAAACTGTAGTAAATCGTTTAATGGATTTTCTCAAAAAAATAACATACGAGCTAGCATCATCCTCACCACCACCAACGGCATTATATATAGAATTTTTTAATATAAAATTACCTGCAGACATTCACATAGATGTCCAAACGTTGTATTAAACCATTCTGGGAATAAAAGTCAACGTCGGGCCGCCAAAGGATGTGCACCATATCGGTGCATGTCACAATTCCACTATTAATTATGCGTGGCGTATGGAAAGATGGCTAATCTCTTCCATACGTAAAAAATTACTATAAACAAAAATCAAATACAAACACCAAAAAAATGGATTTGAATAATCAATTGGCGGCCGTGACATTAATAAAAATATGTTATGAAGAGAAACCAGCCAATTATCTGGATGTACACTACCTGTACATCCAAAGGCGATTTTCTCATTGGATATGTTTTTGGATAAGCACATCAAACAGTTACGTAACCAACGACAAAGCAGTTATAGGTTTGTCAATATAATCACCGGCCGGGGCAAGCACATTCCTGACGGCGTGGCAAAAATAAAACCTGAAATAGTTACAAGACTGATATGTTAATATTACTACCAATACCAATTAACGCATTTACTAGTACTATTTGATATTCTCATCAACTGATTTACTGAATATTACTATTTTATATAATATTACTACTGATAATGTTTGTTATTATTAACATATTAAATTAATAAAACAAACTGCTTCGACATTCTATTTTTACCAAGTAACTTATTGTTAGTACCATATTTGTGATAGTTACCAAGACTATTTGGGAGTTAATTTTATATTAAACAACTTGGTATTTGATACCAAAATTTTAGTAGGATTCATTAAGACTTTTTTTTGAGTGTATGCATCGGATAAAGTACGAGTCCATGAAACTCCCCTGTTTTAGTTGTGCCAAAAAAGGGTGATGTTCACGGGAACAAACAGTGGCGACTGGTTATCGATTATCGTAAATTGAATGCGATAACCGTGGGTGACGCATTTCCTCTCCGTAATATCCACGAGATATTACAGAACCTGAGTAATTGCCGATATTTTACTTCCCTGAATTCGGCAAGTGGATATCACCAAATACCCATGCACGCCGTGGACTCCGAGAAAACAGTATTCAGTACAACCAAAGGACATTTTAAATTTAGGAGAATGCTTTTCGGATTGAAAAATGCTCCATCAAGGTTTCAAAGGAATATGAATCACATATTAATGGGTTTAACTGGATTAAAATGTTTGGTCTATTTGGATGATATAATAGAAGATGATATACCCCCTGCACCGGTGCTTGGGGTCCTATAGTCTCAGTTATGATACATCTCGCACCGTTCCCGCACCGTTCCCTACCATAAGGAAGTTCATAGGTTCGTCTTAATTAAGAGTTCCAGGTCCCACCTACCAGAGCTTGTTGAATGCGTATCGAGCTCAGCACGTGTTGCCTGTGCTTGCAATGAGAGGAACCGCTAACCCTTTAGTTAGGAAGTGATAACGGTACTAATGATATGTTTCTTTCTATTTTATTTACAGATTACATCATTTATTAAAAAGTGTTAAATTAGATTTGGCGGCTCCAGTTAGATTTGTGGTGTAGTGCAACAAACCTAAACAGCAAGAATACAAAATGTGATTTATGGCATCACATAATGTCGACAGTCGATAACACAGGATAGTATTAAATTTATACAATAAGAATTATGTACTAAAGTATTCAGTATTCTTCCGATATTCATTGTGTAAAGACATAAATATAATAATGAAATAAAATATATAACAAGATATATAACATTGGCGACGAGGTAAAAAAATTAAAAAAAAAATCAAGCATGGTGAGTAGAAATAATCAAGATAACCAAGACAATCAAGATAATCAAGATAACCAGGATAATCACGACAACCAAGACAACCACGACAACCAAGATGACCAAGAAACACCACGACAAAATACAAGTAGAGGTGTTATTGGTACAATCAGTGATTTTAACCCGAAAAGGGTGTGCGATGGAACATTTTCAATGCAAAATTAGAACAATTTTTCAAGGCAAATCATATCGCGGATGCTGATAGACCGACAATATTACTAACGAAACTTTGCGACGAGTTCTATAGCATGATTATGGATTTGACATTCCCGGAGGATGTAACAACACAAACGTATGAACAACTTCGTGAAAAATTGAACGCATATTATGGGGTATCAGCTGCAATATATGGTGAACGCCAGCACCTATATCATGCGCTACAAAAAGAAGGTGAACCAATCAATGAATGTTATTCAAGATTAAAGAAAATGGCATCTAGCTGTAGTTTGGGGGCACATCTGGCTGCAATATTAAGGGATATTTTCATAATTGGTTTCAGACCGGTTCAATAAAAGATCGTCTGATGGAGGAAGATGAAACATTAACATTTGATGGGGCGATAAAAATAGCGCAACGAAAAAAAGCGGCAATTGCAAGCAAGACATTATTATCATCATCATCATCATCACAGTTATTAGCAAGTAAGAATGAATTAAATTATGTTGGTAGAAAAAGTGAAAATCACATGTGGTATGTAGCCGGAAATAAAAAAAGGGAGGTTAAGTGCACCATATGCAAAAGTCAAGCACATGGCACGTACGAATCTCATTTGAAACAACGAAAATGTGCAGTGTGTGGTAAAAGCAACCACGAAACCACAGGGTGCAAATATAAATTATACAAATATATATAGTAAATATAAATATAAATTATACAAATGCAGAGTCGACTTGAATATCTCGCACAGTGTAGACGTGTTTGATTGCCTCCAAATTAATTTTTTTTTCTATTTTTTACTTTATAGTGAATATAATTTTGAAAACTGTTGAGTTATTTCTATTGTTTGAATTATTTAATAAATTATATTATATTCTTGGAGGAAATAATTTATCATCTTATATGACTTTAAAATCTAATATAGTTTAATATATTATATTTTATAATTTTATAATTTTTCTTATTAATTAATTTATATAATTCAAATTATAATATGTGTGTACAATTCAACAATTGTTTTTGTCTTTTGTTTTGCATTTAATATTATAATTGCTTTAACAGCTATAACATCGTTTATATTATCATAATCCGTTTGTATTTCATTTGTTATATTGATTTTAACATACGTTGGATATTTGTTGATGATGTCATCGGTCAATGTTGATGGTGTTCTAAAAAGTAAAAAGACTCTTCGCAGCAATTCTACCAATGATGATAATCATGATGGAAACAAAAATTATGCTGATTTGTTCGAACTAGTTAGGACTATTGATAACAAGATTGATTTTAATAATAAGAAATTGGATGAAATGACTAATATTTTGAGGAACGAATTTAATAATGGTTTGAAAAATTTGACGGGCGAGGTTAACAACAAAATCAATGCTATGAATGATAGATATATAGAAATGGATATGCATTTTAACAAACTTGAATTAAGTAATAAGAATAAGGAAATAATTATTCGTGGTATACCGGCACAACCTAATGAGAATATTATGAATACGTTTATATCGATTTGTAAAGCAATCAATTTTCCATACAATAATTGGGCAATGTTTGATGCTGTTTTTCGCCTTCGTGGGAGTAAGAGTGGAAGTGAACCAATATTGGTTAGATTTGTTTCTATTTTATATAAAAGGGAATTCATGGCGCAATATTTTAAACTAAAGAACCTTAATTTTGGGCATATTGGCATGGAGGGTAATAAGAGAATTTTTATTAATGATAACCTCACTAAGGATCAATATAACATCTTCAAAAAAGCAACTTCCTTGAAGGGTGTTGGTCAAATTCATAAAATTAAAATTAAAAATGGAATTGTATTTGTTCAAAGGAATGATTCCGGAGATTTTATTGGGGTCACCAATCTTCAACAGCTGCTATAAAGTATTAATATGTACTTTACAACATGTGAATAGGGGGCATCATGGGTCGATAATTTAATAATTTTTAAGTTGATGTTTGATTTGAATTTTTGTTTTTTTTTATTTTTTGTCATATTTTTTGAAGGGATTTTTGTTATACACTTGGAATGTAATATTACTTTATATTGTCCTTTTACTATCGATATTGCATTCGGTACTCTTTACTTCACATATAGCTTTTATCTATCGCATCTGCTTTTTTTGTTAATTTATTCGGTCATGTAGGTCATAATGGTATTGGCAATTCCATAAATAATTATAATTATACGAATTTGACACTGAGATCGGCTTTGGCCTCTAAAGGGGCTATTAATGTTTGTCACCTGAACACGCGAAGTGCGGTGCCGAAAATGGATGATTTGATTTGTGATCTTGTTGGCGTGCACCTTGATATAATTTGTATGACGGAAACGTGGCTAAATTCTGGAATTCCTGATGGTATTGTACGTATTCCTGGATTTAAAATTTTTCGGCATGATAGGATTCATGATGTTGGTCATGGTTCTCGTGGTGGTGGTGTTGCGATTTATGTTAGATGCGGAGTTAGGGCAAAATTACTTAGCGTGTCATCTATTGATGACTCAATTGAATATATGTTCATGGAGGTTGTTATTTGTGGTGCTACGTTTCTTACGGCGGTGGTTTACTTTCCGCATCCAACAATGTCTGGTTTATCCGTTTTGTCACGGGAATTGGGTATATATGTGCAGAAATATGAAAATGTCGTAATTGCGGGTGATCGTTGAAATCGGCTTATTAACGGATGCTGGAGTCAATTTCTTTGCGGGTTTTAAATACGTCCCATCCTACGCGCTTTTCGAAGTTGTCCTCGTCGCTGTTGGATCATTTTATTATTTCTCCGGGTGTGTTTGATCATGTAAATCGATTCTGTCAACTATCGGTTCCTGGTATTTCTGACCATGACTTAATTACTTTATCTATAAAAAATCCCGAGGACACTCGTAAATCTGTATCGCATTATTTTAGAGATTACAGTGGTTGTGGGGGGCATCTTTTTCGTGATGCTGAATTGGTTCCTTGGTGGCAAATTTTGGATTCACCGGATGTTGATCATAAGGTATCACTATTATATTCGTTTTTGAAGCAACTGTTTAATAAGCATGTCCCTGTGAGGCGTTTTGTTCCTAAAAATAACTTCATACCATACTATTCAAATCGGGTTAGGTCTTTGATTGCCGCAAGGAATTTGTGTTATGATATATGGAAGCGCGATCGTACGGTTGAAAATTGGGGGGCATTTATGGTGGCTAGGAATAGGGTGACCCTATGTACTAGCAGGCTAAAATTTCCTTTTTCGCTGCTTCTCTGGACCCAAAACTGCCGGGTAAAACATTATGGTCTAATATACGCAATGCTGGCCTTTGTTCTTCTCGTATTAATAATTCTGGTTCGTTTTGTCCGGATGAGATAAATAATTACTTTGGTTCAACTCAAAACGGTGGTCCATTATATAATCATGCGGGGCCTGATGGATTTCGTGTGTTTGATGCTGCAGGTGGTGGAGGCTCTCCTTTATCTTTTTCTTTTCGTAATGTTTCGCAATCTGAGGTGGTTGAGGCTTTTTATTCTTTAAAATCTAACTCTAACTCATTGGCACATGATACCCGTTCGTTTCCTTAATTTGATTTTCCCGGTCATTGTCCCAGTGGCCACGGATATTTTTAATTTTTCTTTGACCACCTCTACCTTTCCATCTGCTTGGAAAATTTCTAGGATTATTCCAATCCCGAAGGGTTCTTCACTATTTTCACTATCTTCTATTTCCAATCTCCGACCAATTTCTATTCTTTCCTCATTATCCAAGGCACTTGAAAAAATCATCAAGGATCAAATGGCTGTACATATTCAACAAAATAATTTTTTATATATTCACCAATCGGGGTTTAGGTCTAATCATAGTACTGCTTCGGCTTTGTTAAAGGTGTGTGGTGATATATCTTCGGGACGTTTGTGCACGGTTCTTACTTTATTGGATTTCTCTAAGGCCTTTGATACGGTGGATCATGTTATCTTGTGTGCAAAACTTCGAAATTTTTTTTCTTTTTCTCCAAGCGCGATTAAATTGATTTTTAATTATTTGTCAAATCGCCAGCAGTATGTTGACTATCTTGGGGTTAGGTCTGGGATGTTGTTTACTCGTAGTGGTGTTCCACAGGGTTCTATTTTGGGGCCTTTACTTTTTTCTTTATACATAAATGACCTTCCGCTTTCTTTAAATTTTACGTCTTGCCACATCTTCGCGGATGATGTTCAGATTTACATCCATTCTCAAATTGCTGAAATTCATAAAAACATTGGGTTTATGAATGATGATCTGGATGCTATTTTTCATTGGAGTGCTCTTAATAAGTTAAAAATAAACTCGGTCAAATCGCATGGCATTTTGATATTTAACAGATCGCTTCCTACCGTTGATTTGCCGAAACTGAGGATGGGAAATTCCATTATCAATTTTGTCGACAATGTTACAAACCTGGGTATTGTTTTTAACAAAACTTTGGGTTGGGAAAATCATATTGATCGTATTGCTAGGGGCGTTTATGGAATATTGAGTACGCTATGGCGATTCGCCTATTTCACGCCTGTTCGGACGCGCAAATTATTGGTTGTCTCATTGGTTATTCCACGGTTGACGTATGGTGCGGTTGTTTTGTCCTCGATGAATGGTTATGTTAGGGGGAGATTGAATGTGTTATTTAATGATTGCACTAGGTACGTGTATGGTATTCGCCGATATGACCATCTTGGTGAGTTTAGAACGGGTATTTTGGGCATGTCATACGATAGTTACCCTGAGATGATATGTCTCACATTCCTATTTAAAATTTCCAATTTTGGTCAACCCACTTATTTATTTGGCGAACTAACGCCTGTGCGATCATCAAGAACTAAAAATTATATTGTACCCCGTTGTAAATCTAAATCATACCATAAATCTTTTTTTATTAATATTAGTGTTTTATGGAATGCTTTGCCATTATATATTAAAAATATATGTACTTTTGGAAGATTTAAATGTGAATTAAAGAGGTACTATATGCAATATCGTGGTAATTTATAGTCCGAATGTAATCGTAATGAATTTTTGGGGCTTTTTTCGGGCAATTTATTTTGATTCTTTTTTTATTTCATTTATTTTTATTTTTTTTTTTTTTCCTTTTTTATTATATTTATATTTGTATACTTGGGTTTATTCAGGCCTCAGCGTGGTTAAATATCTACGGAGATATTTCGTTTAACCACGCTTTTCGTATTCAGAGCCCATAAATTATCTACGATAATGAATAAATTAACATCACCTTTTCGATGCGAAGTAAATTATCCACGCTTAGGTTTCTATGGAGATATTATTATTCTATATCTATATCAATGCACGATATTTTCATTTGATTTATTTTATACAGTACAGACTATTACAATTTTCCAGTTGCTCAATAAAACGAAACTAAATTTAGCGAAAATACCGAACACATTAAAAAAAGACAGTCGATATTTATATGTGGAAAGAAAAAGAAAAAAAAAATTTTTGTGTTCGTTTTATTTTTATTCTGTGTAGCCAAATATAAATGATTGTTTTTTTTTCCTTATAAAAAAAAGTAAACAAAAGCGCTATTATAGTAATAGATTATTTTAAATTGTGCTCTGAATACCAAATATCTTCAATATTTTTCTTCGTAGGTATTTCACCGTGGATAAATTTATATTTAACCACGTTAATTTTAGTACGTAAGAATTGATACAATTATTTTGATGAAGATAAAAAGACTAATCGTCTTATTGCATTATATAAAATAAATAAATAAATAAATAAATAAATTAAATTAAATGCAACAAATGTAAAAAAATAGGACATTTGGCGGTTATGTGCAAATCAGGCAGTATTAAAAATTATTATATGAATGTGAATCATGTTACTTTGTACAACATGATCGGTCCAATAAAGGTGAATGTGTGTGTAGACAAGCAACATATTTCGATGGAATTAGACACCGGTTCACCAATATCAACCATGCCATGTAAAATGTTTAAAGATTTATATGGAACAAAAGAGCTTTAAAAAACAAATGTATTAGTGCACACATATACAGGACAGCAAGTTTATATTATGGGGATAATAAAAGTATGTATGTGCATGGGCAACAAATCTAAACCAATCAATATTTATGTGATCAACGGAAATGGTCCACCATTGCTGGGCAGAGATGCAATAAACGCATTTGATATTAAAATCCAAGGTATTAATTCAATCAACAAAGCTGAATCAATACAAGCAATATTAAATAAAAATGCTGAAAAAATTAAATTATTTATGGAACAGGGTGTTATACCAATTTTTAAGAAACCAAGGCCGATACCGTTGGCAATGAAAGAAGAAGTAGAGAAAGAATTAACAAGCTTGGAACGGTTGGGTATAATCACACCAAGTAATACCAGCGACTGGGGTACTCCATTGGTACTAGTAAAAAAACGGTGGTGATTACAAAGTTACGATAAATCAATTTTTGGCAGCAGATCGTCATCCGATACCAACAATTGAAGAAGTTTTCAACAAGTTACGTGGGGGGGAAAAGCTTTCTGGTATATATTTAAAAGACGCATATACGCAGTTACAACTCGACAACGAAAGTAAAATATTATATGCGTGGAGTACACACAGGGGCGTATACATGATGAACAGATTACCATATGGCATAAAGCCAGCCACATCAATATTCCAGCGTAAAATGGAACAAATCCTGGCACATATACAGGGTGTTGCAGTGTTTGTAGACGACGTTACGATTACTGGGGGAAATGATGCTGAACATTATGAACGATTAGAACAGGTATTAAAAAGTTTAAATTACGACAGATTTAAAGTAAAGAAGGAGAAATGCGAATGGATGAAAGAAGAAGTGACATTATTGGGTCACATAATTAGCAAATCGGGGCTTAAGAAATTGCCAACCAACGTAAACATTATTAATTCCATGGGGGAGCCAAGAAATGTTAAGGAAGAACGTTCATTAATGGGAACGGTAAATTATTTTTCGAAATTTATTTCACGTTTGGCAGAAATAATGCAACCGATATACGCCTTAACAAGAAAGGGCAAAGAGTTTATATGGTCAAATGAATGCAGAGTGGCATTTAACAAAATAAAGGTATTAATGCAACGGGATTTGGAATTAGCAAACTTCAACCCGGATAATGAAATAATAATTAAATGCGATGCATCGCACCAAGGCATAGCGGCGGTATTATTTAAAATCGAAAACGGTAAAAAAAGGCCAGTAATGTGCATTTCCCAAAGCCTAACAACGGCGGAGGCAAATTACAGCACAACGGACAAGGAGGCTTTAGCAATTTACAATCCAGTAAAGAAATTTTATCAATTTTTATATGGAAAGGAATTTGTAATATATACGGATCATCGTCCGATAACGAGCATTTTCAGAGAACACCACGAAACGCCACACATGTCATCAGCACGCCTACAAAGATGGTCGATATACATGGCGGGATTTGACTACAAAATACGCTATATTGTCGGTAAAGAGCACCAAGTCATGTATAAAAATATTTATAGATTCGCATTGATATTGATGATTTATGAAGTGATGTGTGATATTTACCAGGATATTTCCCAGATTATAATACAGGATATCTTTTTCACAAATAACAATGATATGTGCACAACTATTCATGGTTTGCAAAATATTATGCCAACACAAACTGTAGTAAATCGTTTAATGGATTTTCTCAAAAAAATAACATACGAGCTAGCATCATCCTCACCACCACCAACGGCATTATATATAGAATTTTTTAATATAAAATTACCTGCAGACATTCACATAGATGTCCAAACGTTGTATTAAACCATTCTGGGAATAAAAGTCAACGTCGGGCCGCCAAAGGATGTGCACCATATCGGTGCATGTCACAATTCCACTATTAATTATGCGTGGCGTATGGAAAGATGGCTAATCTCTTCCATACGTAAAAAATTACTATAAACAAAAATCAAATACAAACACCAAAAAAATGGATTTGAATAATCAATTGGCGGCCGTGACATTAATAAAAATATGTTATGAAGAGAAACCAGCCAATTATCTGGATGTACACTACCTGTACATCCAAAGGCGATTTTCTCATTGGATATGTTTTTGGATAAGCACATCAAACAGTTACGTAACCAACGACAAAGCAGTTATAGGTTTGTCAATATAATCACCGGCCGGGGCAAGCACATTCCTGACGGCGTGGCAAAAATAAAACCTGAAATAGTTACAAGACTGATATGTTAATATTACTACCAATACCAATTAACGCATTTACTAGTACTATTTGATATTCTCATCAACTGATTTACTGAATATTACTATTTTATATAATATTACTACTGATAATGTTTGTTATTATTAACATATTAAATTAATAAAACAAACTGCTTCGACATTCTATTTTTACCAAGTAACTTATTGTTAGTACCATATTTGTGATAGTTACCAAGACTATTTGGGAGTTAATTTTATATTAAACAACTGGGTATTTGATACCAAAATTTTAGTAGGATTCATTAAGACTTTTTTTTGAGTGTATGCATCGGATAAAGTACGAGTCCATGAAACTCCCCTGTTTTAGTTGTGCCAAAAAAGGGTGATGTTCACGGGAACAAACAGTGGCGACTGGTTATCGATTATCGTAAATTGAATGCGATAACCGTGGGTGACGCATTTCCTCTCCGTAATATCCACGAGATATTACAGAACCTGAGTAATTGCCGATATTTTACTTCCCTGAATTCGGCAAGTGGATATCACCAAATACCCATGCACGCCGTGGACTCCGAGAAAACAGTATTCAGTACAACCAAAGGACATTTTAAATTTAGGAGAATGCTTTTCGGATTGAAAAATGCTCCATCAAGGTTTCAAAGGAATATGAATCACATATTAATGGGTTTAACTGGATTAAAATGTTTGGTCTATTTGGATGATATAATAGAAGATGATATACCCCCTGCACCGGTGCTTGGGGTCCTATAGTCTCAGTTTTGATACATCTCGCACCGTTCCCGCACCGTTCCCTACCATAAGGAAGTTCATAGGTTCGTCTTAATTAAGAGTTCCAGGTCCCACCTACCAGAGCTTGTTGAATGCGTATCGAGCTCAGCACGTGTTGCCTGTGCTTGCAATGAGAGGAACCGCTAACCCTTTAGTTAGGAAGTGATAACGGTACTAATGATATGTTTCTTTCTATTTTATTTACAGATTACATCATTTATTAAAAAGTGTTAAATTAGATTTGGCGGCTCCAGTTAGATTTGTGGTGTAGTGCAACAAACCTAAACAGCAAGAATACAAAATGTGATTTATGGCATCACATAATGTCGACAGTCGATAACACAGGATAGTATTAAATTTATACAATAAGAATTATGTACTAAAGTATTCAGTATTCTTCCGATATTCATTGTGTAAAGACATAAATATAATAATGAAATAAAATATATAACAAGATATATAACATTGGCGACGAGGTAAAAAAATTAAAAAAAAAATCAAGCATGGTGAGTAGAAATAATCAAGATAACCAAGACAATCAAGATAATCAAGATAACCAGGATAATCACGACAACCAAGACAACCACGACAACCAAGATGACCAAGAAACACCACGACAAAATACAAGTAGAGGTGTTATTGGTACAATCAGTGATTTTAACCCGAAAAGGGTGTGCGATGGAACATTTTCAATGCAAAATTAGAACAATTTTTCAAGGCAAATCATATCGCGGATGCTGATAGACCGACAATATTACTAACGAAACTTTGCGACGAGTTCTATAGCATGATTATGGATTTGACATTCCCGGAGGATGTAACAACACAAACGTATGAACAACTTCGTGAAAAATTGAACGCATATTATGGGGTATCAGCTGCAATATATGGTGAACGCCAGCACCTATATCATGCGCTACAAAAAGAAGGTGAACCAATCAATGAATGTTATTCAAGATTAAAGAAAATGGCATCTAGCTGTAGTTTGGGGGCACATCTGGCTGCAATATTAAGGGATATTTTCATAATTGGTTTCAGACCGGTTCAATAAAAGATCGTCTGATGGAGGAAGATGAAACATTAACATTTGATGGGGCGATAAAAATAGCGCAACGAAAAAAAGCGGCAATTGCAAGCAAGACATTATTATCATCATCATCATCATCACAGTTATTAGCAAGTAAGAATGAATTAAATTATGTTGGTAGAAAAAGTGAAAATCACATGTGGTATGTAGCCGGAAATAAAAAAAGGGAGGTTAAGTGCACCATATGCAAAAGTCAAGCACATGGCACGTACGAATCTCATTTGAAACAACGAAAATGTGCAGTGTGTGGTAAAAGCAACCACGAAACCACAGGGTGCAAATATAAATTATACAAATATATATAGTAAATATAAATATAAATTATACAAATGCAGAGTCGACTTGAATATCTCGCACAGTGTAGACGTGTTTGATTGCCTCCAAATTAATTTTTTTTTCTATTTTTTACTTTATAGTGAATATAATTTTGAAAACTGTTGAGTTATTTCTATTGTTTGAATTATTTAATAAATTATATTATATTCTTGGAGGAAATAATTTATCATCTTATATGACTTTAAAATCTAATATAGTTTAATATATTATATTTTATAATTTTATAATTTTTCTTATTAATTAATTTATATAATTCAAATTATAATATGTGTGTACAATTCAACAATTGTTTTTGTCTTTTGTTTTGCATTTAATATTATAATTGCTTTAACAGCTATAACATCGTTTATATTATCATAATCCGTTTGTATTTCATTTGTTATATTGATTTTAACATACGTTGGATATTTGTTGATGATGTCATCGGTCAATGTTGATGGTGTTCTAAAAAGTAAAAAGACTCTTCGCAGCAATTCTACCAATGATGATAATCATGATGGAAACAAAAATTATGCTGATTTGTTCGAACTAGTTAGGACTATTGATAACAAGATTGATTTTAATAATAAGAAATTGGATGAAATGACTAATATTTTGAGGAACGAATTTAATAATGGTTTGAAAAATTTGACGGGCGAGGTTAACAACAAAATCAATGCTATGAATGATAGATATATAGAAATGGATATGCATTTTAACAAACTTGAATTAAGTAATAAGAATAAGGAAATAATTATTCGTGGTATACCGGCACAACCTAATGAGAATATTATGAATACGTTTATATCGATTTGTAAAGCAATCAATTTTCCATACAATAATTGGGCAATGTTTGATGCTGTTTTTCGCCTTCGTGGGAGTAAGAGTGGAAGTGAACCAATATTGGTTAGATTTGTTTCTATTTTATATAAAAGGGAATTCATGGCGCAATATTTTAAACTAAAGAACCTTAATTTTGGGCATATTGGCATGGAGGGTAATAAGAGAATTTTTATTAATGATAACCTCACTAAGGATCAATATAACATCTTCAAAAAAGCAACTTCCTTGAAGGGTGTTGGTCAAATTCATAAAATTAAAATTAAAAATGGAATTGTATTTGTTCAAAGGAATGATTCCGGAGATTTTATTGGGGTCACCAATCTTCAACAGCTGCTATAAAGTATTAATATGTACTTTACAACATGTGAATAGGGGGCATCATGGGTCGATAATTTAATAATTTTTAAGTTGATGTTTGATTTGAATTTTTGTTTTTTTTTATTTTTTGTCATATTTTTTGAAGGGATTTTTGTTATACACTTGGAATGTAATATTACTTTATATTGTCCTTTTACTATCGATATTGCATTCGGTACTCTTTACTTCACATATAGCTTTTATCTATCGCATCTGCTTTTTTTGTTAATTTATTCGGTCATGTAGGTCATAATGGTATTGGCAATTCCATAAATAATTATAATTATACGAATTTGACACTGAGATCGGCTTTGGCCTCTAAAGGGGCTATTAATGTTTGTCACCTGAACACGCGAAGTGCGGTGCCGAAAATGGATGATTTGATTTGTGATCTTGTTGGCGTGCACCTTGATATAATTTGTATGACGGAAACGTGGCTAAATTCTGGAATTCCTGATGGTATTGTACGTATTCCTGGATTTAAAATTTTTCGGCATGATAGGATTCATGATGTTGGTCATGGTTCTCGTGGTGGTGGTGTTGCGATTTATGTTAGATGCGGAGTTAGGGCAAAATTACTTAGCGTGTCATCTATTGATGACTCAATTGAATATATGTTCATGGAGGTTGTTATTTGTGGTGCTACGTTTCTTACGGCGGTGGTTTACTTTCCGCATCCAACAATGTCTGGTTTATCCGTTTTGTCACGGGAATTGGGTATATATGTGCCGAAATATGAAAATGTCTTAATTGCGGGTGATCGTTGAAATCGGCTTATTAACGGATGCTGGAGTCAATTTCTTTGCGGGTTTTAAATACGTCCCATCCTACGCGCTTTTCGAAGTTGTCCTCGTCGCTGTTGGATCATTTTATTATTTCTCCGGGTGTGTTTGATCATGTAAATCGATTCTGTCAACTATCGGTTCCTGGTATTTCTGACCATGACTTAATTACTTTATCTATAAAAAATCCCGAGGACACTCGTAAATCTGTATCGCATTATTTTAGAGATTACAGTGGTTGTGGGGGGCATCTTTTTCGTGATGCTGAATTGGTTCCTTGGTGGCAAATTTTGGATTCACCGGATGTTGATCATAAGGTATCACTATTATATTCGTTTTTGAAGCAACTGTTTAATAAGCATGTCCCTGTGAGGCGTTTTGTTCCTAAAAATAACTTCATACCATACTATTCAAATCGGGTTAGGTCTTTGATTGCCGCAAGGAATTTGTGTTATGATATATGGAAGCGCGATCGTACGGTTGAAAATTGGGGGGCATTTATGGTGGCTAGGAATAGGGTGACCCTATGTACTAGGCAGGCTAAAATTTCCTTTTTCGCTGCTTCTCTGGACCCAAAACTGCCGGGTAAAACATTATGGTCTAATATACGCAATGCTGGCCTTTGTTCTTCTCGTATTAATAATTCTGGTTCGTTTTGTCCGGATGAGATAAATAATTACTTTGGTTCAACTCAAAACGGTGGTCCATTATATAATCATGCGGGGCCTGATGGATTTCGTGTGTTTGATGCTGCAGGTGGTGGAGGCTCTCCTTTATCTTTTTCTTTTCGTAATGTTTCGCAATCTGAGGTGGTTGAGGTTTTTTATTCTTTAAAATCTAACTCTAACTCATTGGCACATGATACCCGTTCGTTTCCTTAATTTGATTTTCCCGGTCATTGTCCCAGTGGCCACGGATATTTTTAATTTTTCTTTGACCACCTCTACCTTTCCATCTGCTTGGAAAATTTCTAGGATTATTCCAATCCCGAAGGGTTCTTCACTATTTTCACTATCTTCTATTTCCAATCTCCGACCAATTTCTATTCTTTCCTCATTATCCAAGGCACTTGAAAAAATCATCAAGGATCAAATGGCTGTACATATTCAACAAAATAATTTTTTATATATTCACCAATCCAGGTTTAGGTCTAATCATAGTACTGCTTCGGCTTTGTTAAAGGTGTGTGGTGATATATCTTCGGGTATTGATAGACGTTTGTGCACGGTTCTTACTTTATTGGATTTCTCTAAGGCCTTTGATACGGTGGATCATGTTATCTTGTGTGCAAAACTTCGAAATTTTTTTTCTTTTTCTCCAAGCGCGATTAAATTGATTTTTAATTATTTGTCAAATCGCCAGCAGTATGTTGACTATCTTGGGGTTAGGTCTGGGATGTTGTTTACTCGTAGTGGTGTTCCACAGGGTTCTATTTTGGGGCCTTTACTTTTTTCTTTATACATAAATGACCTTCCGCTTTCTTTAAATTTTACGTCTTGCCACATCTTCGCGGATGATGTTCAGATTTACATCCATTCTCAAATTGCTGAAATTCATAAAAACATTGGGTTTATGAATGATGATCTGGATGCTATTTTTCATTGGAGTGCTCTTAATAAGTTAAAAATAAACTCGGTCAAATCGCATGGCATTTTGATATTTAACAGATCGCTTCCTACCGTTGATTTGCCGAAACTGAGGATGGGAAATTCCATTATCAATTTTGTCGACAATGTTACAAACCTGGGTATTGTTTTTAACAAAACTTTGGGTTGGGAAAATCATATTGATCGTATTGCTAGGGGCGTTTATGGAATATTGAGTACGCTGTGGCGATTCGTCTATTTCACGCCTGTTCGGACGCGCAAATTATTGGTTGTCTCATTGGTTATTCCACGGTTGACGTATGGTGCGGTTGTTTTGTCCTCGATGAATGGTTATGTTAGGGGGAGATTGAATGTGTTATTTAATGATTGCACTAGGTACGTGTATGGTATTCGCCGATATGACCATCTTGGTGAGTTTAGAACGGGTATTTTGGGCATGTCATACGATAGTTACCCTGAGATGATATGTCTCACATTCCTATTTAAAATTTCCAATTTTGGTCAACCCACTTATTTATTTGGCGAACTAACGCCTGTGCGATCATCAAGAACTAAAAATTATATTGTACCCCGTTGTAAATCTAAATCATACCATAAATCTTTTTTTATTAATATTATTGTTTTATGGAATGCTTTGCCATTATATATTAAAAATATATGTACTTTTGGAAGATTTAAATGTGAATTAAAGAGGTACTATATGCAATATCGTGGTAATTTATAGTCCGAATGTAATCGTAATGAATTTTTGGGGCTTTTTTCGGGCAATTTATTTTGATTCTTTTTTTATTTCATTTATTTTTATTTTTTTTTTTTTTCCTTTTTTATTATATTTATATTTGTATATTATTTTGATGAAGATAAAAAGACTAATCGTCTTATTGCATTATATAAAATAAATAAATAAATTAAATTAAATGCAACAAATGTAAAAAAAATAGGACATTTGGCGGTTATGTGCAAATCAGGCAGTATTAAAAATTATTATATGAATGTGAATCATGTTACTTTGTACAACATGATCGGTCCAATAAAGGTGAATGTGTGTGTAGACAAGCAACATATTTCGATGGAATTAGACACCGGTTCACCAATATCAACCATGCCATGTAAAATGTTTAAAGATTTATATGGAACAAAAGAGCTTTAAAAAACAAATGTATTAGTGCACACATATACAGGACAGCAAGTTTATATTATGGGGATAATAAAAGTATGTATGTGCATGGGCAACAAATCTAAACCAATCAATATTTATGTGATCAACGGAAATGGTTCACCATTGCTGGGCAGAGATGCAATAAACGCATTTGATATTAAAATCCAAGGTATTAATTCAATCAACAAAGCTGAATCAATACAAGCAATATTAAATAAAAATGCTGAAAAAATTAAATTATTTATGGAACAGGGTGTTATACCAATTTTTAAGAAACCAAGGCCGATACCGTTGGCAATGAAAGAAGAAGTAGAGAAAGAATTAACAAGCTTGGAACGGTTGGGTATAATCACACCAAGTAATACCAGCGACTGGGGTACTCCATTGGTACTAGTAAAAAAACGGTGGTGATTACAAAGTTACGATAAATCAATTTTTGGCAGCAGATCGTCATCCGATACCAACAATTGAAGAAGTTTTCAACAAGTTACGTGGGGGGGAAAAGCTTTCTGGTATATATTTAAAAGACGCATATACGCAGTTACAACTCGACAACGAAAGTAAAATATTATATGCGTGGAGTACACACAGGGGCGTATACATGATGAACAGATTACCATATGGCATAAAGCCAGCCACATCAATATTCCAGCGTAAAATGGAACAAATCCTGGCACATATACAGGGTGTTGCAGTGTTTGTAGACGACGTTACGATTACTGGGGGAAATGATGCTGAACATTATGAACGATTAGAACAGGTATTAAAAAGTTTAAATTACGACAGATTTAAAGTAAAGAAGGAGAAATGCGAATGGATGAAAGAAGAAGTGACATTATTGGGTCACATAATTAGCAAATCGGGGCTTAAGAAATTGCCAACCAACGTAAACATTATTAATTCCATGGGGGAGCCAAGAAATGTTAAGGAAGAACGTTCATTAATGGGAACGGTAAATTATTTTTCGAAATTTATTCCACGTTTGGCAGAAATAATGCAACCGATATACGCCTTAACAAGAAAGGGCAAAGAGTTTATATGGTCAAATGAATGCAGAGTGGCATTTAACAAAATAAAGGTATTAATGCAACGGGATTTGGAATTAGCAAACTTCAACCCGGATAATGAAATAATAATTAAATGCGATGCATCGCACCAAGGCATAGCGGCGGTATTATTTAAAATCGAAAACGGTAAAAAAAGGCCAGTAATGTGCATTTCCCAAAGCCTAACAACGGCGGAGGCAAATTACAGCACAACGGACAAGGAGGCTTTAGCAATTTACAATGCAGTAAAGAAATTTTATCAATTTTTATATGGAAAGGAATTTGTAATATATACGGATCATCGTCCGATAACGAGCATTTTCAGAGAACACCACGAAACGCCACACATGTCATCAGCACGCCTACAAAGATGGTCGATATACATGGCGGGATTTAACTACAAAATACGCTATATTGTCGGTAAAGAGCACCAAGTCATGTATAAAAATATTTATAGATTCGCATTGATGTTGATGAGTTATGAAGTGATGTGTGATATTTACCAGGATATTTCCCAGATTATAATACAGGATATCTTTTTCACAAATAACAATGATATGTGCACAACTATTCATGGTTTGCAAAATATTATGCCAACACAAACTGTAGTAAATCGTTTAATGGATTTTCTCAAAAAAATAACATACGAGCTAGCATCATCCTCACCACCACCAACGGCATTATATATAGAATTTTTTAATATAAAATTACCTGCAGACATTCACATAGATGTCCAAACGTTGTATTAAACCATTCTGGGAATAAAAGTCAACGTCGGGCCGCCAAAGGATGTGCACCATATCGGTGCATGTCACAATTCCACTATTAATTATGTGTGGCGTATGGAAAGATGGCTAATGCTGCAGCTCTTCCATACGTAAAAAATTACTATAAACAAAAATCAAATACAAACACCAAAAAAATGGATTTGAATAATCAATTGGCGGCCGTGACATTAATAAAAATATGTTATGAAGAGAAACCAGCCAATTATCTGGATGTACACTACCTGTACATCCAAAGGCGATTTTCTCATTGGATATGTTTTTGGATAAGCACATCAAACAGTTACGTAACCAACGACAAAGCAGTTATAATTTTGTCAATATAATCACCGGCCGGGGCAAGCACATTCCTGACGGCGTGGCAAAAATAAAACCTGAAATAGTTACAAGACTGATATGTTAATATTACTACCAATACCAATTAACGCATTTACTAGTACTATTTGATATTCTCATCAACTGATTTACTGAATATTACTATTTTATATAATATTACTACTGATAATGTTTGTTATTATTAACATATTAAATTAATAAAACAAACTGCTTCGACATTCTATTTTTACCAAGTAACTTATTGTTAGTACCATATTTGTGATAGTTACCAAGACTATTTGGGAGTTAATTTTATATTAAACAACTGGGTATTTGATACCAAAATTTTAGTAGGATTCATTAAGACTTTTTTTTGAGTGTATGCATCGGATAAAGTACGAGTCCATGAAACTCCCCTGTTTTAGTTGTGCCAAAAAAGGGTGATGTTCACGGGAACAAACAGTGGCGACTGGTTATCGATTATCGTAAATTGAATGCGATAACCGTGGGTGACGCATTTCCTCTCCGTAATATCCACGAGATATTACAGAACCTGAGTAATTGCCGATATTTTACTTCCCTGAATTCGGCAAGTGGATATCACCAAATACCCATGCACGCCGTGGACTCCGAGAAAACAGTATTCAGTACAACCAAAGGACATTTTAAATTTAGGAGAATGCTTTTCGGATTGAAAAATGCTCCATCAAGGTTTCAAAGGAATATGAATCACATATTAATGGGTTTAACTGGATTAAAATGTTTGGTCTATTTGGATGATATAATAGAAGATGATATACCCCCTGCACCGGTGCTTGGGGTCCTATAGTCTCAGTTATGATACATCTCGCACCGTTCCCGCACCGTTCCCTACCATAAGGAAGTTCATAGGTTCGTCTTAATTAAGAGTTCCAGGTCCCACCTACCAGAGCTTGTTGAATGCGTATCGAGCTCAGCACGTGTTGCCTGTGCTTGCAATGAGAGGAACCGCTAACCCTTTAGTTAGGAAGTGATAACGGTACTAATGATATGTTTCTTTCTATTTTATTTACAGATTACATCATTTATTAAAAAGTGTTAAATTAGATTTGGCGGCTCCAGTTAGATTTGTGGTGTAGTGCAACAAACCTAAACAGCAAGAATACAAAATGTGATTTATGGCATCACATAATGTCGACAGTCGATAACACAGGATAGTATTAAATTTATACAATAAGAATTATGTACTAAAGTATTCAGTATTCTTCCGATATTCATTGTGTAAAGACATAAATATAATAATGAAATAAAATATATAACAAGATATATAACATTGGCGACGAGGTAAAAAAATTAAAAAAAAAATCAAGCATGGTGAGTAGAAATAATCAAGATAACCAAGACAATCAAGATAATCAAGATAACCAGGATAATCACGACAACCAAGACAACCACGACAACCAAGATGACCAAGAAACACCACGACAAAATACAAGTAGAGGTGTTATTGGTACAATCAGTGATTTTAACCCGAAAAGGGTGTGCGATGGAACATTTTCAATGCAAAATTAGAACAATTTTTCAAGGCAAATCATATCGCGGATGCTGATAGACCGACAATATTACTAACGAAACTTTGCGACGAGTTCTATAGCATGATTATGGATTTGACATTCCCGGAGGATGTAACAACACAAACGTATGAACAACTTCGTGAAAAATTGAACGCATATTATGGGGTATCAGCTGCAATATATGGTGAACGCCAGCACCTATATCATGCGCTACAAAAAGAAGGTGAACCAATCAATGAATGTTATTCAAGATTAAAGAAAATGGCATCTAGCTGTAGTTTGGGGGCACATCTGGCTGCAATATTAAGGGATATTTTCATAATTGGTTTCAGACCGGTTCAATAAAAGATCGTCTGATGGAGGAAGATGAAACATTAACATTTGATGGGGCGATAAAAATAGCGCAACGAAAAAAAGCGGCAATTGCAAGCAAGACATTATTATCATCATCATCATCATCACAGTTATTAGCAAGTAAGAATGAATTAAATTATGTTGGTAGAAAAAGTGAAAATCACATGTGGTATGTAGCCGGAAATAAAAAAAGGGAGGTTAAGTGCACCATATGCAAAAGTCAAGCACATGGCACGTACGAATCTCATTTGAAACAACGAAAATGTGCAGTGTGTGGTAAAAGCAACCACGAAACTACAGGGTGCAAATATAAATTATACAAATATATATAGTAAATATAAATATAAATTATACAAATGCAGAGTCGACTTGAATATCTCGCACAGTGTAGACGTGTTTGATTGCCTCCAAATTAATTTTTTTTTCTATTTTTTACTTTATAGTGAATATAATTTTGAAAACTGTTGAGTTATTTCTATTGTTTGAATTATTTAATAAATTATATTATATTCTTGGAGGAAATAATTTATCATCTTATATGACTTTAAAATCTAATATAGTTTAATATATTATATTTTATAATTTTATAATTTTTCTTATTAATTAATTTATATAATTCAAATTATAATATGTGTGTACAATTCAACAATTGTTTTTGTCTTTTGTTTTGCATTTAATATTATAATTGCTTTAACAGCTATCACATCGTTTATATTATCATAATCCGTTTGTATTTCATTTGTTAAATTGATTTTAACATACGTTGGATATTTGTTGATGATGTCATCGGTCAATGTTGATGGTGTTCTAAAAAGTAAAAAGACTCTTCGCAGCAATTCTACCAATGATGATAATCATGATGGAAACAAAAATTATGCTGATTTGTTCGAACTAGTTAGGACTATTGATAACAAGATTGATTTTAATAATAAGAAATTGGATGAAATGACTAATATTTTGAGGAACGAATTTAATAATGGTTTGAAAAATTTGACGGGCGAGGTTAACAACAAAATCAATGCTATGAATGATAGATATATAGAAATGGATATGCATTTTAACAAACTTGAATTAAGTAATAAGAATAAGGAAATAATTATTCGTGGTATACCGGCACAACCTAATGAGAATATTATGAATACGTTTATATCGATTTGTAAAGCAATCAATTTTCCATACAATAATTGGGCAATGTTTGATGCTGTTTTTCGCCTTCGTGGGAGTAAGAGTGGAAGTGAACCAATATTGGTTAGATTTGTTTCTATTTTATATAAAAGGGAATTCATGGCGCAATATTTTAAACTAAAGAACCTTAATTTTGGGCATATTGGCATGGAGGGTAATAAGAGAATTTTTATTAATGATAACCTCACTAAGGATCAATATAACATCTTCAAAAAAGCAACTTCCTTGAAGGGTGTTGGTCAAATTCATAAAATTAAAATTAAAAATGGAATTGTATTTGTTCAAAGGAATGATTCCGGAGATTTTATTGGGGTCACCAATCTTCAACAGCTGCTATAAAGTATTAATATGTACTTTACAACATGTGAATAGGGGGCATCATGGGTCGATAATTTAATAATTTTTAAGTTGATGTTTGATTTGAATTTTTGTTTTTTTTTATTTTTTGTCATATTTTTTGAAGGGATTTTTGTTATACACTTGGAATGTAATATTACTTTATATTGTCCTTTTACTATCGATATTGCATTCGGTACTCTTTACTTCACATATAGCTTTTATCTATCGCATCTGCTTTTTTTGTTAATTTATTCGGTCATGTAGGTCATAATGGTATTGGCAATTCCATAAATAATTATAATTATACGAATTTGACACTGAGATCGGCTTTGGCCTCTAAAGGGGCTATTAATGTTTGTCACCTGAACACGCGAAGTGCGGTGCCGAAAATGGATGATTTGATTTGTGATCTTGTTGGCGTGCACCTTGATATAATTTGTATGACGGAAACGTGGCTAAATTCTGGAATTCCTGATGGTATTGTACGTATTCCTGGATTTAAAATTTTTCGGCATGATAGGATTCATGATGTTGGTCATGGTTCTCGTGGTGGTGGTGTTGCGATTTATGTTAGATGCGGAGTTAGGGCAAAATTACTTAGCGTGTCATCTATTGATGACTCAATTGAATATATGTTCATGGAGGTTGTTATTTGTGGTGCTACGTTTCTTACGGCGGTGGTTTACTTTCCGCATTAAACAATGTCTGGTTTATCCGTTTTGTCACGGGAATTGGGTATATATGTGCCGAAATATGAAAATGTCGTAATTGCGGGTGATCGTTGAAATCGGCTTATTAACGGATGCTGGAGTCAATTTCTTTGCGGGTTTTAAATACGTCCCATCCTACGCGCTTTTCGAAGTTGTCCTCGTCGCTGTTGGATCATTTTATTATTTCTCCGGGTGTGTTTGATCATGTAAATCGATTCTGTCAACTATCGGTTCCTGGTATTTCTGACCATGACTTAATTACTTTATCTATAAAAAATCCCGAGGACACTCGTAAATCTGTATCGCATTATTTTAGAGATTACAGTGGTTGTGGGGGGCATCTTTTTCGTGATGCTGAATTGGTTCCTTGGTGGCAAATTTTGGATTCACCGGATGTTGATCATAAGGTATCACTATTATATTCGTTTTTGAAGCAACTGTTTAATAAGCATGTCCCTGTGAGGCGTTTTGTTCCTAAAAATAACTTCATACCATACTATTCAAATCGGGTTAGGTCTTTGATTGCCGCAAGGAATTTGTGTTATGATATATGGAAGCGCGATCGTACGGTTGAAAATTGGGGGGCATTTATGGTGGCTAGGAATAGGGTGACCCTATGTACTAGGCAGGATAAAATTTCCTTTTTCGCTGCTTCTCTGGACCCAAAACTGCCGGGTAAAACATTATGGTCTAATATACGCAATGCTGGCCTTTGTTCTTCTCGTATTAATAATTCTGGTTCGTTTTGTCCGGATGAGATAAATAATTACTTTGGTTCAACTCAAAACGGTGGTCCATTATATAATCATGCGGGGCCTGATGGATTTCGTGTGTTTGATGCTGCAGGTGGTGGAGGCTCTCCTTTATCTTTTTCTTTTCGTAATGTTTCGCAATCTGAGGTGGTTGAGGTTTTTTATTCTTTAAAATCTAACTCTAACTCATTGGCACATGATACCCGTTCGTTTCCTTAATTTGATTTTCCCGGTCATTGTCCCAGTGGCCACGGATATTTTTAATTTTTCTTTGACCACCTCTACCTTTCCATCTGCTTGGAAAATTTCTAGGATTATTCCAATCCCGAAGGGTTCTTCACTATTTTCACTATCTTCTATTTCCAATCTCCGACCAATTTCTATTCTTTCCTCATTATCCAAGGCACTTGAAAAAATCATCAAGGATCAAATGGCTGTACATATTCAACAAAATAATTTTTTATATATTCACCAATCCAGGTTTAGGTCTAATCATAGTACTGCTTCGGCTTTGTTAAAGGTGTGTGGTGATATATCTTCGGGTATTGATAGACGTTTGTGCACGGTTCTTACTTTATTGGATTTCTCTAAGGCCTTTGATACGGTGGATCATGTTATCTTGTGTGCAAAACTTCGAAATTTTTTTTCTTTTTCTCCAAGCGCGATTAAATTGATTTTTAATTATTTGTCAAATCGCCAGCAGTATGTTGACTATCTTGGGGTTAGGTCTGGGATGTTGTTTACTCGTAGTGGTGTTCCACAGGGTTCTATTTTGGGGCCTTTACTTTTTTCTTTATACATAAATGACCTTCCGCTTTCTTTAAATTTTACGTCTTGCCACATCTTCGCGGATGATGTTCAGATTTACATCCATTCTCAAATTGCTGAAATTCATAAAAACATTGGGTTTATGAATGATGATCTGGATGCTATTTTTCATTGGAGTGCTCTTAATAAGTTAAAAATAAACTCGGTCAAATCGCATGGCATTTTGATATTTAACAGATCGCTTCCTACCGTTGATTTGCCGAAACTGAGGATGGGAAATTCCATTATCAATTTTGTCGACAATGTTACAAACCTGGGTATTGTTTTTAACAAAACTTTGGGTTGGGAAAATCATATTGATCGTATTGCTAGGGGCGTTTATGGAATATTGAGTACGCTGTGGCGATTCGCCTATTTCACGCCTGTTCGGACGCGCAAATTATTGGTTGTCTCATTGGTTATTCCACGGTTGACGTATGGTGCGGTTGTTTTGTCCTCGATGAATGGTTATGTTAGGGGGAGATTGAATGTGTTATTTAATGATTGCACTAGGTACGTGTATGGTATTCGCCGATATGACCATCTTGGTGAGTTTAGAACGGGTATTTTGGGCATGTCATACGATAGTTACCCTGAGATGATATGTCTCACATTCCTATTTAAAATTTCCAATTTTGGTCAACCCACTTATTTATTTGGCGAACTAACGCCTGTGCGATCATCAAGAACTAAAAATTATATTGTACCCCGTTGTAAATCTAAATCATACCATAAATCTTTTTTTATTAATATTATTGTTTTATGGAATGCTTTGCCATTATATATTAAAAATATATGTACTTTTGGAAGATTTAAATGTGAATTAAAGAGGTACTATATGCAATATCGTGGTAATTTATAGTCCGAATGTAATCGTAATGAATTTTTGGGGCTTTTTTCGGGCAATTTATTTTGATTCTTTTTTTATTTCATTTATTTTTATTTTTTTTTTTTTTCCTTTTTTATTATATTTATATTTGTATATTATTTTGATGAAGATAAAAAGACTAATCGTCTTATTGCATTATATAAAATAAATAAATAAATTAAATTAAATGCAACAAATGTAAAAAAAATAGGACATTTGGCGGTTATGTGCAAATCAGGCAGTATTAAAAATTATTATATGAATGTGAATCATGTTACTTTGTACAACATGATCGGTCCAATAAAGGTGAATGTGTGTGTAGACAAGCAACATATTTCGATGGAATTAGACACCGGTTCACCAATATCAACCATGCCATGTAAAATGTTTAAAGATTTATATGGAACAAAAGAGCTTTAAAAAACAAATGTATTAGTGCACACATATACAGGACAGCAAGTTTATATTATGGGGATAATAAAAGTATGTATGTGCATGGGCAACAAATCTAAACCAATCAATATTTATGTGATCAACGGAAATGGTTCACCATTGCTGGGCAGAGATGCAATAAACGCATTTGATATTAAAATCCAAGGTATTAATTCAATCAACAAAGCTGAATCAATACAAGCAATATTAAATAAAAATGCTGAAAAAATTAAATTATTTATGGAACAGGGTGTTATACCAATTTTTAAGAAACCAAGGCCGATACCGTTGGCAATGAAAGAAGAAGTAGAGAAAGAATTAACAAGCTTGGAACGGTTGGGTATAATCACACCAAGTAATACCAGCGACTGGGGTACTCCATTGGTACTAGTAAAAAAACGGTGGTGATTACAAAGTTACGATAAATCAATTTTTGGCAGCAGATCGTCATCCGATACCAACAATTGAAGAAGTTTTCAACAAGTTACGTGGGGGGGAAAAGCTTTCTGGTATATATTTAAAAGACGCATATACGCAGTTACAACTCGACAACGAAAGTAAAATATTATATGCGTGGAGTACACACAGGGGCGTATACATGATGAACAGATTACCATATGGCATAAAGCCAGCCACATCAATATTCCAGCGTAAAATGGAACAAATCCTGGCACATATACAGGGTGTTGCAGTGTTTGTAGACGACGTTACGATTACTGGGGGAAATGATGCTGAACATTATGAACGATTAGAACAGGTATTAAAAAGTTTAAATTACGACAGATTTAAAGTAAAGAAGGAGAAATGCGAATGGATGAAAGAAGAAGTGACATTATTGGGTCACATAATTAGCAAATCGGGGCTTAAGAAATTGCCAACCAACGTAAACATTATTAATTCCATGGGGGAGCCAAGAAATGTTAAGGAAGAACGTTCATTAATGGGAACGGTAAATTATTTTTCGAAATTTATTCCACGTTTGGCAGAAATAATGCAACCGATATACGCCTTAACAAGAAAGGGCAAAGAGTTTATATGGTCAAATGAATGCAGAGTGGCATTTAACAAAATAAAGGTATTAATGCAACGGGATTTGGAATTAGCAAACTTCAACCCGGATAATGAAATAATAATTAAATGCGATGCATCGCACCAAGGCATAGCGGCGGTATTATTTAAAATCGAAAACGGTAAAAAAAGGCCAGTAATGTGCATTTCCCAAAGCCTAACAACGGCGGAGGCAAATTACAGCACAACGGACAAGGAGGCTTTAGCAATTTACAATGCAGTAAAGAAATTTTATCAATTTTTATATGGAAAGGAATTTGTAATATATACGGATCATCGTCCGATAACGAGCATTTTCAGAGAACACCACGAAACGCCACACATGTCATCAGCACGCCTACAAAGATGGTCGATATACATGGCGGGATTTAACTACAAAATACGCTATATTGTCGGTAAAGAGCACCAAGTCATGTATAAAAATATTTATAGATTCGCATTGATGTTGATGAGTTATGAAGTGATGTGTGATATTTACCAGGATATTTCCCAGATTATAATACAGGATATCTTTTTCACAAATAACAATGATATGTGCACAACTATTCATGGTTTGCAAAATATTATGCCAACACAAACTGTAGTAAATCGTTTAATGGATTTTCTCAAAAAAATAACATACGAGCTAGCATCATCCTCACCACCACCAACGGCATTATATATAGAATTTTTTAATATAAAATTACCTGCAGACATTCACATAGATGTCCAAACGTTGTATTAAACCATTCTGGGAATAAAAGTCAACGTCGGGCCGCCAAAGGATGTGCACCATATCGGTGCATGTCACAATTCCACTATTAATTATGTGTGGCGTATGGAAAGATGGCTAATGCTGCAGCTCTTCCATACGTAAAAAATTACTATAAACAAAAATCAAATACAAACACCAAAAAAATGGATTTGAATAATCAATTGGCGGCCGTGACATTAATAAAAATATGTTATGAAGAGAAACCAGCCAATTATCTGGATGTACACTACCTGTACATCCAAAGGCGATTTTCTCATTGGATATGTTTTTGGATAAGCACATCAAACAGTTACGTAACCAACGACAAAGCAGTTATAATTTTGTCAATATAATCACCGGCCGGGGCAAGCACATTCCTGACGGCGTGGCAAAAATAAAACCTGAAATAGTTACAAGACTGATATGTTAATATTACTACCAATACCAATTAACGCATTTACTAGTACTATTTGATATTCTCATCAACTGATTTACTGAATATTACTATTTTATATAATATTACTACTGATAATGTTTGTTATTATTAACATATTAAATTAATAAAACAAACTGCTTCGACATTCTATTTTTACCAAGTAACTTATTGTTAGTACCATATTTGTGATAGTTACCAAGACTATTTGGGAGTTAATTTTATATTAAACAACTGGGTATTTGATACCAAAATTTTAGTAGGATTCATTAAGACTTTTTTTTGAGTGTATGCATCGGATAAAGTACGAGTCCATGAAACTCCCCTGTTTTAGTTGTGCCAAAAAAGGGTGATGTTCACGGGAACAAACAGTGGCGACTGGTTATCGATTATCGTAAATTGAATGCGATAACCGTGGGTGACGCATTTCCTCTCCGTAATATCCACGAGATATTACAGAACCTGAGTAATTGCCGATATTTTACTTCCCTGAATTCGGCAAGTGGATATCACCAAATACCCATGCACGCCGTGGACTCCGAGAAAACAGTATTCAGTACAACCAAAGGACATTTTAAATTTAGGAGAATGCTTTTCGGATTGAAAAATGCTCCATCAAGGTTTCAAAGGAATATGAATCACATATTAATGGGTTTAACTGGATTAAAATGTTTGGTCTATTTGGATGATATAATAGAAGATGATATACCCCCTGCACCGGTGCTTGGGGTCCTATAGTCTCAGTTATGATACATCTCGCACCGTTCCCGCACCGTTCCCTACCATAAGGAAGTTCATAGGTTCGTCTTAATTAAGAGTTCCAGGTCCCACCTACCAGAGCTTGTTGAATGCGTATCGAGCTCAGCACGTGTTGCCTGTGCTTGCAATGAGAGGAACCGCTAACCCTTTAGTTAGGAAGTGATAACGGTACTAATGATATGTTTCTTTCTATTTTATTTACAGATTACATCATTTATTAAAAAGTGTTAAATTAGATTTGGCGGCTCCAGTTAGATTTGTGGTGTAGTGCAACAAACCTAAACAGCAAGAATACAAAATGTGATTTATGGCATCACATAATGTCGACAGTCGATAACACAGGATAGTATTAAATTTATACAATAAGAATTATGTACTAAAGTATTCAGTATTCTTCCGATATTCATTGTGTAAAGACATAAATATAATAATGAAATAAAATATATAACAAGATATATAACATTGGCGACGAGGTAAAAAAATTAAAAAAAAAATCAAGCATGGTGAGTAGAAATAATCAAGATAACCAAGACAATCAAGATAATCAAGATAACCAGGATAATCACGACAACCAAGACAACCACGACAACCAAGATGACCAAGAAACACCACGACAAAATACAAGTAGAGGTGTTATTGGTACAATCAGTGATTTTAACCCGAAAAGGGTGTGCGATGGAACATTTTCAATGCAAAATTAGAACAATTTTTCAAGGCAAATCATATCGCGGATGCTGATAGACCGACAATATTACTAACGAAACTTTGCGACGAGTTCTATAGCATGATTATGGATTTGACATTCCCGGAGGATGTAACAACACAAACGTATGAACAACTTCGTGAAAAATTGAACGCATATTATGGGGTATCAGCTGCAATATATGGTGAACGCCAGCACCTATATCATGCGCTACAAAAAGAAGGTGAACCAATCAATGAATGTTATTCAAGATTAAAGAAAATGGCATCTAGCTGTAGTTTGGGGGCACATCTGGCTGCAATATTAAGGGATATTTTCATAATTGGTTTCAGACCGGTTCAATAAAAGATCGTCTGATGGAGGAAGATGAAACATTAACATTTGATGGGGCGATAAAAATAGCGCAACGAAAAAAAGCGGCAATTGCAAGCAAGACATTATTATCATCATCATCATCATCACAGTTATTAGCAAGTAAGAATGAATTAAATTATGTTGGTAGAAAAAGTGAAAATCACATGTGGTATGTAGCCGGAAATAAAAAAAGGGAGGTTAAGTGCACCATATGCAAAAGTCAAGCACATGGCACGTACGAATCTCATTTGAAACAACGAAAATGTGCAGTGTGTGGTAAAAGCAACCACGAAACTACAGGGTGCAAATATAAATTATACAAATATATATAGTAAATATAAATATAAATTATACAAATGCAGAGTCGACTTGAATATCTCGCACAGTGTAGACGTGTTTGATTGCCTCCAAATTAATTTTTTTTTCTATTTTTTACTTTATAGTGAATATAATTTTGAAAACTGTTGAGTTATTTCTATTGTTTGAATTATTTAATAAATTATATTATATTCTTGGAGGAAATAATTTATCATCTTATATGACTTTAAAATCTAATATAGTTTAATATATTATATTTTATAATTTTATAATTTTTCTTATTAATTAATTTATATAATTCAAATTATAATATGTGTGTACAATTCAACAATTGTTTTTGTCTTTTGTTTTGCATTTAATATTATAATTGCTTTAACAGCTATCACATCGTTTATATTATCATAATCCGTTTGTATTTCATTTGTTAAATTGATTTTAACATACGTTGGATATTTGTTGATGATGTCATCGGTCAATGTTGATGGTGTTCTAAAAAGTAAAAAGACTCTTCGCAGCAATTCTACCAATGATGATAATCATGATGGAAACAAAAATTATGCTGATTTGTTCGAACTAGTTAGGACTATTGATAACAAGATTGATTTTAATAATAAGAAATTGGATGAAATGACTAATATTTTGAGGAACGAATTTAATAATGGTTTGAAAAATTTGACGGGCGAGGTTAACAACAAAATCAATGCTATGAATGATAGATATATAGAAATGGATATGCATTTTAACAAACTTGAATTAAGTAATAAGAATAAGGAAATAATTATTCGTGGTATACCGGCACAACCTAATGAGAATATTATGAATACGTTTATATCGATTTGTAAAGCAATCAATTTTCCATACAATAATTGGGCAATGTTTGATGCTGTTTTTCGCCTTCGTGGGAGTAAGAGTGGAAGTGAACCAATATTGGTTAGATTTGTTTCTATTTTATATAAAAGGGAATTCATGGCGCAATATTTTAAACTAAAGAACCTTAATTTTGGGCATATTGGCATGGAGGGTAATAAGAGAATTTTTATTAATGATAACCTCACTAAGGATCAATATAACATCTTCAAAAAAGCAACTTCCTTGAAGGGTGTTGGTCAAATTCATAAAATTAAAATTAAAAATGGAATTGTATTTGTTCAAAGGAATGATTCCGGAGATTTTATTGGGGTCACCAATCTTCAACAGCTGCTATAAAGTATTAATATGTACTTTACAACATGTGAATAGGGGGCATCATGGGTCGATAATTTAATAATTTTTAAGTTGATGTTTGATTTGAATTTTTGTTTTTTTTTATTTTTTGTCATATTTTTTGAAGGGATTTTTGTTATACACTTGGAATGTAATATTACTTTATATTGTCCTTTTACTATCGATATTGCATTCGGTACTCTTTACTTCACATATAGCTTTTATCTATCGCATCTGCTTTTTTTGTTAATTTATTCGGTCATGTAGGTCATAATGGTATTGGCAATTCCATAAATAATTATAATTATACGAATTTGACACTGAGATCGGCTTTGGCCTCTAAAGGGGCTATTAATGTTTGTCACCTGAACACGCGAAGTGCGGTGCCGAAAATGGATGATTTGATTTGTGATCTTGTTGGCGTGCACCTTGATATAATTTGTATGACGGAAACGTGGCTAAATTCTGGAATTCCTGATGGTATTGTACGTATTCCTGGATTTAAAATTTTTCGGCATGATAGGATTCATGATGTTGGTCATGGTTCTCGTGGTGGTGGTGTTGCGATTTATGTTAGATGCGGAGTTAGGGCAAAATTACTTAGCGTGTCATCTATTGATGACTCAATTGAATATATGTTCATGGAGGTTGTTATTTGTGGTGCTACGTTTCTTACGGCGGTGGTTTACTTTCCGCATTAAACAATGTCTGGTTTATCCGTTTTGTCACGGGAATTGGGTATATATGTGCCGAAATATGAAAATGTCGTAATTGCGGGTGATCGTTGAAATCGGCTTATTAACGGATGCTGGAGTCAATTTCTTTGCGGGTTTTAAATACGTCCCATCCTACGCGCTTTTCGAAGTTGTCCTCGTCGCTGTTGGATCATTTTATTATTTCTCCGGGTGTGTTTGATCATGTAAATCGATTCTGTCAACTATCGGTTCCTGGTATTTCTGACCATGACTTAATTACTTTATCTATAAAAAATCCCGAGGACACTCGTAAATCTGTATCGCATTATTTTAGAGATTACAGTGGTTGTGGGGGGCATCTTTTTCGTGATGCTGAATTGGTTCCTTGGTGGCAAATTTTGGATTCACCGGATGTTGATCATAAGGTATCACTATTATATTCGTTTTTGAAGCAACTGTTTAATAAGCATGTCCCTGTGAGGCGTTTTGTTCCTAAAAATAACTTCATACCATACTATTCAAATCGGGTTAGGTCTTTGATTGCCGCAAGGAATTTGTGTTATGATATATGGAAGCGCGATCGTACGGTTGAAAATTGGGGGGCATTTATGGTGGCTAGGAATAGGGTGACCCTATGTACTAGGCAGGCTAAAATTTCCTTTTTCGCTGCTTCTCTGGACCCAAAACTGCCGGGTAAAACATTATGGTCTAATATACGCAATGCTGGCCTTTGTTCTTCTCGTATTAATAATTCTGGTTCGTTTTGTCCGGATGAGATAAATAATTACTTTGGTTCAACTCAAAACGGTGGTCCATTATATAATCATGCGGGGCCTGATGGATTTCGTGTGTTTGATGCTGCAGGTGGTGGAGGCTCTCCTTTATCTTTTTCTTTTCGTAATGTTTCGCAATCTGAGGTGGTTGAGGTTTTTTATTCTTTAAAATCTAACTCTAACTCATTGGCACATGATACCCGTTCGTTTCCTTAATTTGATTTTCCCGGTCATTGTCCCAGTGGCCACGGATATTTTTAATTTTTCTTTGACCACCTCTACCTTTCCATCTGCTTGGAAAATTTCTAGGATTATTCCAATCCCGAAGGGTTCTTCACTATTTTCACTATCTTCTATTTCCAATCTCCGACCAATTTCTATTCTTTCCTCATTATCCAAGGCACTTGAAAAAATCATCAAGGATCAAATGGCTGTACATATTCAACAAAATAATTTTTTATATATTCACCAATCGGGGTTTAGGTCTAATCATAGTACTGCTTCGGCTTTGTTAAAGGTGTGTGGTGATATATCTTCGGGTATTGATAGACGTTTGTGCACGGTTCTTACTTTATTGGATTTCTCTAAGGCCTTTGATACGGTGGATCATGTTATCTTGTGTGCAAAACTTCGAAATTTTTTTTCTTTTTCTCCAAGCGCGATTAAATTGATTTTTAATTATTTGTCAAATCGCCAGCAGTATGTTGACTATCTTGGGGTTAGGTCTGGGATGTTGTTTACTCGTAGTGGTGTTCCACAGGGTTCTATTTTGGGGCCTTTACTTTTTTCTTTATACATAAATGACCTTCCGCTTTCTTTAAATTTTACGTCTTGCCACATCTTCGCGGATGATGTTCAGATTTACATCCATTCTCAAATTGCTGAAATTCATAAAAACATTGGGTTTATGAATGATGATCTGGATGCTATTTTTCATTGGAGTGCTCTTAATAAGTTAAAAATAAACTCGGTCAAATCGCATGGCATTTTGATATTTAACAGATCGCTTCCTACCGTTGATTTGCCGAAACTGAGGATGGGAAATTCCATTATCAATTTTGTCGACAATGTTACAAACCTGGGTATTGTTTTTAACAAAACTTTGGGTTGGGAAAATCATATTGATCGTATTGCTAGGGGCGTTTATGGAATATTGAGTACGCTATGGCGATTCGCCTATTTCACGCCTGTTCGGACGCGCAAATTATTGGTTGTCTCATTGGTTATTCCACGGTTGACGTATGGTGCGGTTGTTTTGTCCTCGATGAATGGTTATGTTAGGGGGAGATTGAATGTGTTATTTAATGATTGCACTAGGTACGTGTATGGTATTCGCCGATATGACCATCTTGGTGAGTTTAGACGGGTATTTTGGGCATGTCATACGATAGTTACCCTGAGATGATATGTCTCACATTCCTATTTAAAATTTCCAATTTTGGTCAACCCACTTATTTATTTGGCGAACTAACGCCTGTGCGATCATCAAGAACTAAAAATTATATTGTACCCCGTTGTAAATCTAAATCATACCATAAATCTTTTTTTATTAATATTATTGTTTTATGGAATGCTTTGCCATTATATATTAAAAATATATGTACTTTTGGAAGATTTAAATGTGAATTAAAGAGGTACTATATGCAATATCGTGGTAATTTATAGTCCGAATGTAATCGTAATGAATTTTTGGGGCTTTTTTCGGGAAATTTATTTTGATTCTTTTTTTATTTCATTTATTTTTATTTTTTTTTTTTTTCCTTTTTTATTATATTTATATTTGTATATTATTTTGATGAAGATAAAAAGACTAATCGTCTTATTGCATTATATAAAATAAATAAATAAATAAATTAAATTAAATGCAACAAATGTAAAAAAAATAGGACATTTGGCGGTTATGTGCAAATCAGGCAGTATTAAAAATTATTATATGAATGTGAATCATGTTACTTTGTACAACATGATCGGTCCAATAAAGGTGAATGTGTGTGTAGACAAGCAACATATTTCGATGGAATTAGACACCGGTTCACCAATATCAACCATGCCATGTAAAATGTTTAAAGATTTATATGGAACAAAAGAGCTTTAAAAAACAAATGTATTAGTGCACACATATACAGGACAGCAAGTTTATATTATGGGGATAATAAAAGTATGTATGTGCATGGGCAACAAATCTAAACCAATCAATATTTATGTGATCAACGGAAATGGTTCACCATTGCTGGGCAGAGATGCAATAAACGCATTTGATATTAAAATCCAAGGTATTAATTCAATCAACAAAGCTGAATCAATACAAGCAATATTAAATAAAAATGCTGAAAAAATTAAATTATTTATGGAACAGGATGTTATACCAATTTTTAAGAAACCAAGGCCGATACCGTTGGCAATGAAAGAAGAAGTAGAGAAAGAATTAACAAGCTTGGAACGGTTGGGTATAATCACACCAAGTAATACCAGCGACTGGGGTACTCCATTGGTACTAGTAAAAAAACGGTGGTGATTACAAAGTTACGATAAATCAATTTTTGGCAGCAGATCGTCATCCGATACCAACAATTGAAGAAGTTTTCAACAAGTTACGTGGGGGGGAAAAGCTTTCTGGTATATATTTAAAAGACGCATATACGCAGTTACAACTCGACAACGAAAGTAAAATATTATATGCGTGGAGTACACACAGGGGCGTATACATGATGAACAGATTACCATATGGCATAAAGCCAGCCACATCAATATTCCAGCGTAAAATGGAACAAATCCTGGCACATATACAGGGTGTTGCAGTGTTTGTAGACGACGTTACGATTACTGGGGGATATGATGCTGAACATTATGAACGATTAGAACAGGTATTAAAAAGTTTAAATTACGACAGATTTAAAGTAAAGAAGGAGAAATGCGAATGGATGAAAGAAGAAGTGACATTATTGGGTCACATAATTAGCAAATCGGGGCTTAAGAAATTGCCAACCAACGTAAACATTATTAATTCCATGGGGGAGCCAAGAAATGTTAAGGAAGAACGTTCATTAATGGGAACGGTAAATTATTTTTCGAAATTTATTCCACGTTTGGCAGAAATAATGCAACCGATATACGCCTTAACAAGAAAGGGCAAAGAGTTTATATGGTCAAATGAATGCAGAGTGGCATTTAACAAAATAAAGGTATTAATGCAACGGGATTTGGAATTAGCAAACTTCAACCCGGATAATGAAATAATAATTAAATGCGATGCATCGCACCAAGGCATAGCGGCGGTATTATTTAAAATTGAAAACGGTAAAAAAAGGCCAGTAATGTGCATTTCCCAAAGCCTAACAACGGCGGAGGCAAATTACAGCACAACGGACAAGGAGGCTTTAGCAATTTACAATGCAGTAAAGAAATTTTATCAATTTTTATATGGAAAGGAATTTGTAATATATACGGATCATCGTCCGATAACGAGCATTTTCAGAGAACACCACGAAACGCCACACATGTCATCAGCACGCCTACAAAGATGGTCGATATACATGGCGGGATTTAACTACAAAATACGCTATATTGTCGGTAAAGAGCACCAAGTCATGTATAAAAATATTTATAGATTCGCATTGATGTTGATGAGTTATGAAGTGATGTGTGATATTTACCAGGATATTTCCCAGATTATAATACAGGATATCTTTTTCACAAATAACAATGATATGTGCACAACTATTCATGGTTTGCAAAATATTATGCCAACACAAACTGTAGTAAATCGTTTAATGGATTTTCTCAAAAAAATAACATACGAGCTAGCATCATCCTCACCACCACCAACGGCATTATATATAGAATTTTTTAATATAAAATTACCTGCAGACATTCACATAGATGTCCAAACGTTGTATTAAACCATTCTGGGAATAAAAGTCAACGTCGGGCCGCCAAAGGATGTGCACCATATCGGTGCATGTCACAATTCCACTATTAATTATGCGTGGCTTATGGAAAGATGGCTAATGCTGCAGCTCTTCCATACGTAAAAAATTACTATAAACAAAAATCAAATACAAACACCAAAAAAATGGATTTGAATAATCAATTGGCGGCCGTGACATTAATAAAAATATGTTATGAAGAGAAACCAGCCAATTATCTGGATGTACACTACCTGTACATCCAAAGGCGATTTTCTCATTGGATATGTTTTTGGATAAGCACATCAAACAGTTACGTAACCAACGACAAAGCAGTTATAGGTTTGTCAATATAATCACCGGCCGGGGCAAGCACATTCCAGACGGCGTGGCAAAAATAAAACCTGCAATAATTACAAGACTGATATGTTAATATTACTACCAATACCAATTAACGCATTTACTAGTACTATTTGATATTCTCATCAACTGATTTACTGAATATTACTATTTTATATAATATTACTACTGATAATGTTTGTTATTATTAACATATTAAATTAATAAAACAAACTGCTTCGACATTCTATTTTTACCAAGTAACTTATTGTTAGTGCCATATTTGTGATAGTTACCAAGAATATTTTGGAGGTAATTTTATATTAAACAACTTGGTATTTGATACCAAAATTTTAGTAGGATTCATTAAGACTTTTTTTTGAGTGTATGCATCGGATAAAGTACGAGTCCATGAAACTCCCCTGTTTTAGTTGTGCCAAAAAAGGGTGATGTTCACGGGAACAAACAGTGGCGACTGGTTATCGATTATCGTAAATTGAATGCGATAACCATGGGTGACGCATTTCCTCTCCGTAATATCCACGAGACATTACAGAACCTGAGTAATTGCCGATATTTTACTTCCCTGAATTTGGCAAGTGGATATCACCAAATACCCATGCACGCCGTGGACTCCGAGAAAACAGTATTCAGTACCACCAAAGGACATTTTAAATTTAGGAGAACGCTTTTCGGATTGAAAAATGCTCCATCAAGGTTTCAAAGGAATATGAATCACATATTAATGGGTTTAACCGGATTAAAATGTTTGGTATATTTGGATGATATAATAGAAGATGATATACCCCTTTACCGGTGCTGGGGGTCCTATATTCTTAGTTATGATACATCTCGCACCGTTCCCGCACCGTTCCCTACCATAAGGAAGTTCATAGGTTCGTCTTAATTAAAGTCCCACCTGCCAGAGCTTGTTGAATGCGTATCGAGCTCAGCACGTGTTGCCTGTGCTTGCAATGAGAAGAACCGCTAACCCTTTAGTTAGGAAGTGATAACGGTACTAATGATATGTTTCTTTCTATTTTATTTACAGATTACATCATTTATTAAAAAGTGTTAAATTTTGAATTTTAAATTAATTAATTGCATGTTTAAATTTTATACTTGAACAATTTTAATATATAAGTATTTCTAATAATAATGTAATAAGTATTTCTAATCAAGCAATCAGAGAGATGCTTGAAATAACGAGGGACACCATATTCGAGGAGCAATCGGGGAAACCCGAGTGGCAAACTGGATAGGAGTCAATCGGAGGTACGAAAAGGGGCCCGAGTGGCCTGGTTCGAATATACCGAAGCCGAAGGAGGGGGTTTTAGTCAGTAGGAATCTGACACGCACCTTTTGGTGTGTCTATGCAAGATTTCCCCCTCCTTCGTTAAAAAAAAAAAAAAAAAAAAAAAAAAAAAATAATAATAAGTGAAAGATAAATTTAAAGTTGATAAATTTGCGGATATCTACACAAAATTTAATTTCTAAATATTACTAACTGAGACTAGAGGTAAGCAGTCATCGATACTTTCCTAAATAAAATAAATTAACAATATAATAAAAATATCTACTTTTGATATTTCAGACAAAATGGGTGAGCCCAGCTCGTCTAAAGCCGTCAGCAATCTGGTCAAGAACAATGATTCTAAACCGTTTGCTCCAGCATTTAACGATCCTAGCCTACAAAATATAATATCTTCAACTTCAGCTTACCTGAACGCCAAACCTGACGTTTTAAATATAAACGCAGCAGATTCCAGCACAACTATATTTGGTAGAGTATTTTTGCCAGAACGCAATAATCAAGTCGCATCACACCGATATGAACATACGTACAACAAGTATTTTCAAGCGGCTCCAGTTATATTTGTGGTGTAGTGCAACAAACCCAGACAGCAAGAATACAAAATGTGATTTATGGCATCACATAATGTCGACAGTCGATAACACAGGATAGTATTAAATTTATACAATAAGAATTATGTACTAAAGTATTCAGTATTCTTCTGATATTCGTTGTGTAAAGACATAAATATAATAATGAAATAAAATATATAACAAGATATATAACATTGGCGACGAGGTAAAAAAATAAAAAAAAAATCGAGCATGGTGAGTAGAAATAATCAAGATAACCAAGACAATCAAGATAATCAAGATAACCAGGATAATCACGACAACCAAGACAACCACGACAACCAAGATGACCAAGAAACACCACGACAAAATACAAGTAGAGGTGTTATTGGTACAATCAGTGATTTTAACCCGAAAAAGGGTGTGCGATGGAACATTTTCAATGCATTAGAACAATTTTTCAAGGCAAATCATACCGCGGATGCTGATAGACCGACAATATTCCTAACGAAACTTTGCGACGAGTTCTATAGCATGATTATGGATTTGACATTCCCGGAGGATGTAACAACACAAACGTATGAACAACTTCGTGAAAAATTGAACGCATATTATGGGGTATCAGCTGCAATATATGGTGAACGCCAGCACCTATATCATGCGCTACAAAAAGAAGGTGAACCAATCAATGAATGTTATTCAAGATTAAAGAAAATGGCATCTAGCTGTAGTTTGGGGGCACATCTGGCTACAATATTAAGGGATATTTTCATAATTGGTTTCAAACCGGTTCAAATAAAAGATCGTCTGATGGAGGAAGATGAAACATTAACATTTGATGGGGCGATAAAAATAGCGCAACGAAAAAAAGCGGCAATTGCAAGCAAGACATTATTATCATCATCATCATCATCACAGTTATTAGCAAGTAAGAATGAATTAAATTATGTTGGTAGAAAAAGTGAAAATCACATGTGGTATGTAGCCGGAAATAAAAAAAGGGAGGTTAAGTGCACCATATGCAAAAGTCAAGCACATGGCACGTACGAATCTCATTTGAAACAACGAAAATGTGCAGTGTGTGGTAAAAGCAACCACGAAACTACAGGGTGCAAATATAAATTATACAAATATATATAGTAAATATAAATATAAATTATACAAATGCAGAGTCGACTTGAATATCTCGCACAGTGTAGACGTGTTTGATTGCCTCCAAATTAATTTTTTTTTCTATTTTTTACTTTATAGTGAATATAATTTTGAAAACTGTTGAGTTATTTCTATTGTTTGAATTATTTAATAAATTATATTATATTCTTGGAGGAAATAATTTATCATCTTATATGACTTTAAAATCTAATATAGTTTAATATATTATATTTTATAATTTTATAATTTTTCTTATTAATTAATTTATATAATTCAAATTATAATATGTGTGTACAATTCAACAATTGTTTTTGTCTTTTGTTTTGCATTTAATATTATAATTGCTTTAACAGCTATCACATCGTTTATATTATCATAATCCGTTTGTATTTCATTTGTTAAATTGATTTTAACATACGTTGGATATTTGTTGATGATGTCATCGGTCAATGTTGATGGTGTTCTAAAAAGTAAAAAGACTCTTCGCAGCAATTCTACCAATGATGATAATCATGATGGAAACAAAAATTATGCTGATTTGTTCGAACTAGTTAGGACTATTGATAACAAGATTGATTTTAATAATAAGAAATTGGATGAAATGACTAATATTTTGAGGAACGAATTTAATAATGGTTTGAAAAATTTGACGGGCGAGGTTAACAACAAAATCAATGCTATGAATGATAGATATATAGAAATGGATATGCATTTTAACAAACTTGAATTAAGTAATAAGAATAAGGAAATAATTATTCGTGGTATACCGGCACAACCTAATGAGAATATTATGAATACGTTTATATCGATTTGTAAAGCAATCAATTTTCCATACAATAATTGGGCAATGTTTGATGCTGTTTTTCGCCTTCGTGGGAGTAAGAGTGGAAGTGAACCAATATTGGTTAGATTTGTTTCTATTTTATATAAAAGGGAATTCATGGCGCAATATTTTAAACTAAAGAACCTTAATTTTGGGCATATTGGCATGGAGGGTAATAAGAGAATTTTTATTAATGATAACCTCACTAAGGATCAATATAACATCTTCAAAAAAGCAACTTCCTTGAAGGGTGTTGGTCAAATTCATAAAATTAAAATTAAAAATGGAATTGTATTTGTTCAAAGGAATGATTCCGGAGATTTTATTGGGGTCACCAATCTTCAACAGCTGCTATAAAGTATTAATATGTACTTTACAACATGTGAATAGGGGGCATCATGGGTCGATAATTTAATAATTTTTAAGTTGATGTTTGATTTGAATTTTTGTTTTTTTTTATTTTTTGTCATATTTTTTGAAGGGATTTTTGTTATACACTTGGAATGTAATATTACTTTATATTGTCCTTTTACTATCGATATTGCATTCGGTACTCTTTACTTCACATATAGCTTTTATCTATCGCATCTGCTTTTTTTGTTAATTTATTCGGTCATGTAGGTCATAATGGTATTGGCAATTCCATAAATAATTATAATTATACGAATTTGACACTGAGATCGGCTTTGGCCTCTAAAGGGGCTATTAATGTTTGTCACCTGAACACGCGAAGTGCGGTGCCGAAAATGGATGATTTGATTTGTGATCTTGTTGGCGTGCAACTTGATATAATTTGTATGACGGAAACGTGGCTAAATTCTGGAATTCCTGATGGTATTGTACGTATTCCTGGATTTAAAATTTTTCGGCATGATAGGATTCATGATGTTGGTCATGGTTCTCGTGGTGGTGGTGTTGCGATTTATGTTAGATGCGGAGTTAGGGCAAAATTACTTAGCGTGTCATCTATTGATGACTCAATTGAATATATGTTCATGGAGGTTGTTATTTGTGGTGCTACGTTTCTTACGGCGGTGGTTTACTTTCCGCATTAAACAATGTCTGGTTTATCCGTTTTGTCACGGGAATTGGGTATATATGTGCCGAAATATGAAAATGTCGTAATTGCGGGTGATCGTTGAAATCGGCTTATTAACGGATGCTGGAGTCAATTTCTTTGCGGGTTTTAAATACGTCCCATCCTACGCGCTTTTCGAAGTTGTCCTCGTCGCTGTTGGATCATTTTATTATTTCTCCGGGTGTGTTTGATCATGTAAATCGATTCTGTCAACTATCGGTTCCTGGTATTTCTGACCATGACTTAATTACTTTATCTATAAAAAATCCCGAGGACACTCGTAAATCTGTATCGCATTATTTTAGAGATTACAGTGGTTGTGGGGGGCATCTTTTTCGTGATGCTGAATTGGTTCCTTGGTGGCAAATTTTGGATTCACCGGATGTTGATCATAAGGTATCACTATTATATTCGTTTTTGAAGCAACTGTTTAATAAGCATGTCCCTGTGAGGCGTTTTGTTCCTAAAAATAACTTCATACCATACTATTCAAATCGGGTTAGGTCTTTGATTGCCGCAAGGAATTTGTGTTATGATATATGGAAGCGCGATCGTACGGTTGAAAATTGGGGGGCATTTATGGTGGCTAGGAATAGGGTGACCCTATGTACTAGGCAGGCTAAAATTTCCTTTTTCGCTGCTTCTCTGGACCCAAAACTGCCGGGTAAAACATTATGGTCTAATATACGCAATGCTGGCCTTTGTTCTTCTCGTATTAATAATTCTGGTTCGTTTTGTCCGGATGAGATAAATAATTACTTTGGTTCAACTCAAAACGGTGGTCCATTATATAATCATGCGGGGCCTGATGGATTTCGTGTGTTTGATGCTGCAGGTGGTGGAGGCTCTCCTTTATCTTTTTCTTTTCGTAATGTTTCGCAATCTGAGGTGGTTGAGGTTTTTTATTCTTTAAAATCTAACTCTAACTCATTGGCACATGATACCCGTTCGTTTCCTTAATTTGATTTTCCCGGTCATTGTCCCAGTGGCCACGGATATTTTTAATTTTTCTTTGACCACCTCTACCTTTCCATCTGCTTGGAAAATTTCTAGGATTATTCCAATCCCGAAGGGTTCTTCACTATTTTCACTATCTTCTATTTCCAATCTCCGACCAATTTCTATTCTTTCCTCATTATCCAAGGCACTTGAAAAAATCATCAAGGATCAAATGGCTGTACATATTCAACAAAATAATTTTTTATATATTCACCAATCGGGGTTTAGGTCTAATCATAGTACTGCTTCGGCTTTGTTAAAGGTGTGTGGTGATATATCTTCGGGTATTGATAGACGTTTGTGCACGGTTCTTACTTTATTGGATTTCTCTAAGGCCTTTGATACGGTGGATCATGTTATCTTGTGTGCAAAACTTCGAAATTTTTTTTCTTTTTCTCCAAGCGCGATTAAATTGATTTTTAATTATTTGTCAAATCGCCAGCAGTATGTTGACTATCTTGGGGTTAGGTCTGGGATGTTGTTTACTCGTAGTGGTGTTCCACAGGGTTCTATTTTGGGGCCTTTACTTTTTTCTTTATACATAAATGACCTTCCGCTTTCTTTAAATTTTACGTCTTGCCACATCTTCGCGGATGATGTTCAGATTTACATCCATTCTCAAATTGCTGAAATTCATAAAAACATTGGGTTTATGAATGATGATCTGGATGCTATTTTTCATTGGAGTGCTCTTAATAAGTTAAAAATAAACTCGGTCAAATCGCATGGCATTTTGATATTTAACAGATCGCTTCCTACCGTTGATTTGCCGAAACTGAGGATGGGAAATTCCATTATCAATTTTGTCGACAATGTTACAAACCTGGGTATTGTTTTTAACAAAACTTTGGGTTGGGAAAATCATATTGATCGTATTGATAGGGGCGTTTATGGAATATTGAGTACGCTATGGCGATTCGCCTATTTCACGCCTGTTCGGACGCGCAAATTATTGGTTGTCTCATTGGTTATTCCACGGTTGACGTATGGTGCGGTTGTTTTGTCCTCGATGAATGGTTATGTTAGGGGGAGATTGAATGTGTTATTTAATGATTGCACTAGGTACGTGTATGGTATTCGCCGATATGACCATCTTGGTGAGTTTAGACGGGTATTTTGGGCATGTCATACGATAGTTACCCTGAGATGATATGTCTCACATTCCTATTTAAAATTTCCAATTTTGGTCAACCCACTTATTTATTTGGCGAACTAACGCCTGTGCGATCATCAAGAACTAAAAATTATATTGTACCCCGTTGTAAATCTAAATCATACCATAAATCTTTTTTTATTAATATTATTGTTTTATGGAATGCTTTGCCATTATATATTAAAAATATATGTACTTTTGGAAGATTTAAATGTGAATTAAAGAGGTACTATATGCAATATCGTGGTAATTTATAGTCCGAATGTAATCGTAATGAATTTTTGGGGCTTTTTTCGGGAAATTTATTTTGATTCTTTTTTTATTTCATTTATTTTTATTTTTTTTTTTTTTCCTTTTTTATTATATTTATATTTGTATATTATTTTGATGAAGATAAAAAGACTAATCGTCTTATTGCATTATATAAAATAAATAAATAAATAAATTAAATTAAATGCAACAAATGTAAAAAAAATAGGACATTTGGCGGTTATGTGCAAATCAGGCAGTATTAAAAATTATTATATGAATGTGAATCATGTTACTTTGTACAACATGATCGGTCCAATAAAGGTGAATGTGTGTGTAGACAAGCAACATATTTCGATGGAATTAGACACCGGTTCACCAATATCAACCATGCCATGTAAAATGTTTAAAGATTTATATGGAACAAAAGAGCTTTAAAAAACAAATGTATTAGTGCACACATATACAGGACAGCAAGTTTATATTATGGGGATAATAAAAGTATGTATGTGCATGGGCAACAAATCTAAACCAATCAATATTTATGTGATCAACGGAAATGGTTCACCATTGCTGGGCAGAGATGCAATAAACGCATTTGATATTAAAATCCAAGGTATTAATTCAATCAACAAAGCTGAATCAATACAAGCAATATTAAATAAAAATGCTGAAAAAATTAAATTATTTATGGAACAGGATGTTATACCAATTTTTAAGAAACCAAGGCCGATACCGTTGGCAATGAAAGAAGAAGTAGAGAAAGAATTAACAAGCTTGGAACGGTTGGGTATAATCACACCAAGTAATACCAGCGACTGGGGTACTCCATTGGTACTAGTAAAAAAACGGTGGTGATTACAAAGTTACGATAAATCAATTTTTGGCAGCAGATCGTCATCCGATACCAACAATTGAAGAAGTTTTCAACAAGTTACGTGGGGGGGAAAAGCTTTCTGGTATATATTTAAAAGACGCATATACGCAGTTACAACTCGACAACGAAAGTAAAATATTATATGCGTGGAGTACACACAGGGGCGTATACATGATGAACAGATTACCATATGGCATAAAGCCAGCCACATCAATATTCCAGCGTAAAATGGAACAAATCCTGGCACATATACAGGGTGTTGCAGTGTTTGTAGACGACGTTACGATTACTGGGGGAAATGATGCTGAACATTATGAACGATTAGAACAGGTATTAAAAAGTTTAAATTACGACAGATTTAAAGTAAAGAAGGAGAAATGCGAATGGATGAAAGAAGAAGTGACATTATTGGGTCACATAATTAGCAAATCGGGGCTTAAGAAATTGCCAACCAACGTAAACATTATTAATTCCATGGGGGAGCCAAGAAATGTTAAGGAAGAACGTTCATTAATGGGAACGGTAAATTATTTTTCGAAATTTATTCCACGTTTGGCAGAAATAATGCAACCGATATACGCCTTAACAAGAAAGGGCAAAGAGTTTATATGGTCAAATGAATGCAGAGTGGCATTTAACAAAATAAAGGTATTAATGCAACGGGATTTGGAATTAGCAAACTTCAACCCGGATAATGAAATAATAATTAAATGCGATGCATCGCACCAAGGCATAGCGGCGGTATTATTTAAAATTGAAAACGGTAAAAAAAGGCCAGTAATGTGCATTTCCCAAAGCCTAACAACGGCGGAGGCAAATTACAGCACAACGGACAAGGAGGCTTTAGCAATTTACAATGCAGTAAAGAAATTTTATCAATTTTTATATGGAAAGGAATTTGTAATATATACGGATCATCGTCCGATAACGAGCATTTTCAGAGAACACCACGAAACGCCACACATGTCATCAGCACGCCTACAAAGATGGTCGATATACATGGCGGGATTTAACTACAAAATACGCTATATTGTCGGTAAAGAGCACCAAGTCATGTATAAAAATATTTATAGATTCGCATTGATGTTGATGAGTTATGAAGTGATGTGTGATATTTACCAGGATATTTCCCAGATTATAATACAGGATATATTTTTCACAAATAACAATGATATGTGCACAACTATTCATGGTTTGCAAAATATTATGCCAACACAAACTGTAGTAAATCGTTTAATGGATTTTCTCAAAAAAATAACATACGAGCTAGCATCATCCTCACCACCACCAACGGCATTATATATAGAATTTTTTAATATAAAATTACCTGCAGACATTCACATAGATGTCCAAACGTTGTATTAAACCATTCTGGGAATAAAAGTCAACGTCGGGCCGCCAAAGGATGTGCACCATATCGGTGCATGTCACAATTCCACTATTAATTATGCGTGGCTTATGGAAAGATGGCTAATGCTGCAGCTCTTCCATACGTAAAAAATTACTATAAACAAAAATCAAATACAAACACCAAAAAAATGGATTTGAATAATCAATTGGCGGCCGTGACATTAATAAAAATATGTTATGAAGAGAAACCAGCCAATTATCTGGATGTACACTACCTGTACATCCAAAGGCGATTTTCTCATTGGATATGTTTTTGGATAAGCACATCAAACAGTTACGTAACCAACGACAAAGCAGTTATAGGTTTGTCAATATAATCACCGGCCGGGGCAAGCACATTCCAGACGGCGTGGCAAAAATAAAACCTGCAATAATTACAAGACTGATATGTTAATATTACTACCAATACCAATTAACGCATTTACTAGTACTATTTGATATTCTCATCAACTGATTTACTGAATATTACTATTTTATATAATATTACTACTGATAATGTTTGTTATTATTAACATATTAAATTAATAAAACAAACTGCTTCGACATTCTATTTTTACCAAGTAACTTATTGTTAGTGCCATATTTGTGATAGTTACCAAGAATATTTTGGAGGTAATTTTATATTAAACAACTTGGTATTTGATACCAAAATTTTAGTAGGATTCATTAAGACTTTTTTTTGAGTGTATGCATCGGATAAAGTACGAGTCCATGAAACTCCCCTGTTTTAGTTGTGCCAAAAAAGGGTGATGTTCACGGGAACAAACAGTGGCGACTGGTTATCGATTATCGTAAATTGAATGCGATAACCATGGGTGACGCATTTCCTCTCCGTAATATCCACGAGACATTACAGAACCTGAGTAATTGCCGATATTTTACTTCCCTGAATTTGGCAAGTGGATATCACCAAATACCCATGCACGCCGTGGACTCCGAGAAAACAGTATTCAGTACCACCAAAGGACATTTTAAATTTAGGAGAACGCTTTTCGGATTGAAAAATGCTCCATCAAGGTTTCAAAGGAATATGAATCACATATTAATGGGTTTAACCGGATTAAAATGTTTGGTATATTTGGATGATATAATAGAAGATGATATACCCCTTTACCGGTGCTGGGGGTCCTATATTCTTAGTTATGATACATCTCGCACCGTTCCCGCACCGTTCCCTACCATAAGGAAGTTCATAGGTTCGTCTTAATTAAAGTCCCACCTGCCAGAGCTTGTTGAATGCGTATCGAGCTCAGCACGTGTTGCCTGTGCTTGCAATGAGAAGAACCGCTAACCCTTTAGTTAGGAAGTGATAACGGTACTAATGATATGTTTCTTTCTATTTTATTTACAGATTACATCATTTATTAAAAAGTGTTAAATTTTGAATTTTAAATTAATTAATTGCATGTTTAAATTTTATACTTGAACAATTTTAATATATAAGTATTTCTAATAATAATGTAATAAGTATTTCTAATCAAGCAATCAGAGAGATGCTTGAAATAACGAGGGACACCATATTCGAGGAGCAATCGGGGAAACCCGAGTGGCAAACTGGATAGGAGTCAATCGGAGGTACGAAAAGGGGCCCGAGTGGCCTGGTTCGAATATACCGAAGCCGAAGGAGGGGGTTTTAGTCAGTAGGAATCTGACACGCACCTTTTGGTGTGTCTATGCAAGATTTCCCCCTCCTTCGTTAAAAAAAAAAAAAAAAAAAAAAAAAAAAAAATAATAATAAGTGAAAGATAAATTTAAAGTTGATAAATTTGCGGATATCTACACAAAATTTAATTTCTAAATATTACTAACTGAGACTAGAGGTAAGCAGTCATCGATACTTTCCTAAATAAAATAAATTAACAATATAATAAAAATATCTACTTTTGATATTTCAGACAAAATGGGTGAGCCCAGCTCGTCTAAAGCCGTCAGCAATCTGGTCAAGAACAATGATTCTAAACCGTTTGCTCCAGCATTTAACGATCCTAGCCTACAAAATATAATATCTTCAACTTCAGCTTACCTGAACGCCAAACCTGACGTTTTAAATATAAACGCAGCAGATTCCAGCACAACTATATTTGGTAGAGTATTTTTGCCAGAACGCAATAATCAAGTCGCATCACACCGATATGAACATACGTACAACAAGTATTTTCAAGCGGCTCCAGTTATATTTGTGGTGTAGTGCAACAAACCCAGACAGCAAGAATACAAAATGTGATTTATGGCATCACATAATGTCGACAGTCGATAACACAGGATAGTATTAAATTTATACAATAAGAATTATGTACTAAAGTATTCAGTATTCTTCTGATATTCGTTGTGTAAAGACATAAATATAATAATGAAATAAAATATATAACAAGATATATAACATTGGCGACGAGGTAAAAAAATAAAAAAAAAATCGAGCATGGTGAGTAGAAATAATCAAGATAACCAAGACAATCAAGATAATCAAGATAACCAGGATAATCACGACAACCAAGACAACCACGACAACCAAGATGACCAAGAAACACCACGACAAAATACAAGTAGAGGTGTTATTGGTACAATCAGTGATTTTAACCCGAAAAAGGGTGTGCGATGGAACATTTTCAATGCATTAGAACAATTTTTCAAGGCAAATCATACCGCGGATGCTGATAGACCGACAATATTCCTAACGAAACTTTGCGACGAGTTCTATAGCATGATTATGGATTTGACATTCCCGGAGGATGTAACAACACAAACGTATGAACAACTTCGTGAAAAATTGAACGCATATTATGGGGTATCAGCTGCAATATATGGTGAACGCCAGCACCTATATCATGCGCTACAAAAAGAAGGTGAACCAATCAATGAATGTTATTCAAGATTAAAGAAAATGGCATCTAGCTGTAGTTTGGGGGCACATCTGGCTACAATATTAAGGGATATTTTCATAATTGGTTTCAAACCGGTTCAAATAAAAGATCGTCTGATGGAGGAAGATGAAACATTAACATTTGATGGGGCGATAAAAATAGCGCAACGAAAAGAAACGGCAATTGCAAGCAAGACATTATTATCATCATCATCATCATCATCACAGTTATTAGCAAGTAAGAATGAATTAAATTATGTTGGTAGAAAAAATGAAAATCACATGCGGTATGTAGCCGGAAATAAAAAAAGTGAGGTTAAGTGCACCATATGCAAAAGTCAAGCACATGGCACGTACGAATGTCATTTGAAACAACGAAAATGTGCAGTGTGTGGTAAAAGCAACCACGAAACTACAGGGTGCAAATATAAATTATACAAATATATATAGTAAATATAAATATAAATATAAATTATACAAATGCAGAGTCGACTTGAATATCTCGCACAGTGTAGACGTGTTTGATTGCCTCCAAATTAATTTCTTTTTCTATTTTTTACTTTATAGTGAATATAATTTTGAAAACAGTTGAGTTATTTCTATTGTTTGAATTATTTAATAAATTATATTATATTCTTGGAGGAAATAATTTATCATCTTATATGACTTTAAAATCTAATATAGTTTAATATATTATATTTTATAATTTTATAATTTTTCTTATTAATTAATTTATATAATTCAAATTATAATATGTGTGTACAATTCAACAATTGTTTTTGTCTTTTGTTTTGCATTTAATATTATAATTGCTTTAACAGCTATCACATCGTTTATATTATCATAATCCGTTTGTATTTCATTTGTTATATTGATTTTAACATACGTTGGATATTTGTTGATGATGTCATCGGTCAATGTTGATGGTGTTCTAAAAAGTAAAAAGACTCTTCGCAGCAATTCTACCAATGATGATAATCATGATGGAAACAAAAATTATGCTGATTTGTTCGAACTAGTTAGGACTATTGATAACAAGATTGATTTTAATAATAAGAAATTGGATGAAATGACTAATATTTTGAGGAACGAATTTAATAATGGTTTGAAAAATTTGACGGGCGAGGTTACCAACAAAATCAATGCTATGAATGATAGATATATAGAAATGGATATGCATTTTAACAAACTTGAATTAAGTAATAAGAATAAGGAAATAATTATTCGTGGTATACCGGCACAACCTAATGAGAATATTATGAATACGTTTATATCGATTTGTAAAGCAATCAATTTTCCATACAATAATTGGGCAATGTTTGATGCTGGTTTTCGCCTTCGTGGGAGTAAGAGTGGAAGTGAACCAATATTGGTTAGATTTGTTTCTATTTTATGTAAAAGGGAATTCATGGCGCAATATTTTAAACTAAAGAACCTTAATTTTGGGCATATTGGCATGGAGGGTAATAAGAGAATTTTTATTAATGATAACCTCACTAAGGATCAATATAACATCTTCAAAAAAGCAACTTCCTTGAAGGGTGTTGGTCAAATTCATAAAATTAAAATTAAAAATGGAATTGTATTTGTTCAAAGGAATGATTCCGGAGATTTTATTGGGGTCACCAATCTTCAACAGCTGCTATAAAGTATTAATATGTACTTTACAACATGTGAATAGGGGGCATCATGGGTCGATAATTTAATAATTTTTAAGTTGATGTTTGATTTGAATTTTTGTTTTTTTTTATTTTTTGTCATATTTTTTGAAGGGATTTTTGTTATACACTTGGAATGTAATATTACTTTATATTGTCCTTTTACTATCGATATTGCATTCGGTACTCTTTACTTCACATATAGCTTTTATCTATCGCATCTGCTTTTTTTGTTAATTTATTCGGTCATGTAGGTCATAATGGTATTGGCAATTCCATAAATAATTATAATTATACGAATTTGACACTGAGATCGGCTTTGGCCTCTAAAGGGGCTATTAATGTTTGTCACCTGAACACGCGAAGTGCGGTGCCGAAAATGGATGATTTGATTTGTGATCTTGTTGGCGTGCACCTTGATATAATTTGTCTGACGGAAACGTGGCTAAATTCTGGAATTCCTGATGGTATTGTACGTATTCCTGGATTTAAAATTTTTCGGCATGATAGGATTCATGATGTTGGTCATAGTTCTCGTGGTGGTGGTGTTGCGATTTATGTTAGATGCGGAGTTAGGGCAAAATTACTTAGCGTGTCATCTATTGATGACTCAATTGAATATATGTTCATGGAGGTTGTTATTTGTGGTGCTACGTTTCTTACGGCGGTGGTTTACTTTCCGCATCCAACAATGTCTGGTTTATCCGTTTTGTCACGGGAATTGGGTATATATGTGCCGAAATATGAAAATGTCGTAATTGCGGGTGATCGTTGAAATCGGCTTATTAACGGATGCTGGAGTCAATTTCTTTGCGGGTTTTAAATACGTCCCATCCTACGCGCTTTTCGAAGTTGTCCTCGTCGCTGTTGGATCATTTTATTATTTCTCCGGGTGTGTTTGATCATGTAAATCGATTCTGTCAACTATCGGTTCCTGGTATTTCTGACCATGACTTAATTACTTTATCTATAAAAAATCCCGAGGACACTCGTAAATCTGTATCGCATTATTTTAGAGATTACAGTGGTTGTGGGGGGCATCTTTTTCGTGATGCTGAATTGGTTCCTTGGTGGCAAATTTTGGATTCACCGGATGTTGATCATAAGGTATCACTATTATATTCGTTTTTGAAGCAACTGTTTAATAAGCATGTCCCTGTGAGGCGTTTTGTTCCTAAAAATAACTTCATACCATACTATTCAAATCGGGTTAGGTCTTTGATTGCCGCAAGGAATTTGTGTTATGATATATGGAAGCGCGATCGTACGGTTGAAAATTGGGGGGCATTTATGGTGGCTAGGAATAGGGTGATCCTATGTACTAGGCAGGCTAAAATTTACTTTTTCGCTGCTTCTCTGGACCCAAAACTGCCGGGTAAAACATTATGGTCTAATATACGCAATGCTGGCCTTTGTTCTTCTCGTATTAATAATTCTGGTTCGTTTTGTCCGGATGAGATAAATAATTACTTTGGTTCAACTCAAAACGGTGGTCCATTATATAATCATGCGGGGCCTGATGGATTTCGTGTGTTTGATGCTGCAGGTGGTGGAGGCTCTCCTTTATCTTTTTCTTTTCGTAATGTTTCGCAATCTGAGGTGGTTGAGGCTTTTTATTCTTTAAAATCTAACTCTAACTCATTGGCACATGATACCCGTTCGTTTCCTTAATTTGATTTTCCCGGTCATTGTCCCAGTGGCCACGGATATTTTTAATTTTTCTTTGACCACCTCTACCTTTCCATCTGCTTGGAAAATTTCTAGGATTATTCCAATCCCGAAGGGTTCTTCACTATTTTCACTATCTTCTATTTCCAATCTCCGACCAATTTCTATTCTTTCCTCATTATCCAAGGCACTTGAAAAAATCATCAAGGATCAAATGGCTGTACATATTCAACAAAATAATTTTTTATATATTCACCAATCGGGGTTTAGGTCTAATCATAGTACTGCTTCGGCTTTGTTAAAGGTGTGTGGTGATATATCTTCGGGTATTGATAGACGTTTGTGCACGGTTCTTACTTTATTGGATTTCTCTAAGGCCTTTGATACGGTGGATCATGTTATCTTGTGTGCAAAACTTCGAAATTTTTTTTCTTTTTCTCCAAGCGCGATTAAATTGATTTTTAATTATTTGTCAAATCGCCAGCAGTATGTTGACTATCTTGGGGTTAGGTCTGGGATGTTGTTTACTCGTAGTGGTGTTCCACAGGGTTCTATTTTGGGGCCTTTACTTTTTTCTTTATACATAAATGACCTTCCGCTTTCTTTAAATTTTACGTCTTGCCACATCTTCGCGGATGATGTTCAGATTTACATCCATTCTCAAATTGCTGAAATTCATAAAAACATTGGGTTTATGAATGATGATCTGGATGCTATTTTTCATTGGAGTGCTCTTAATAAGTTAAAAATAAACTCGGTCAAATCGCATGGCATTTTGATATTTAACAGATCGCTTCCTACCGTTGATTTGCCGAAACTGAGGATGGGAAATTCCATTATCAATTTTGTCGACAATGTTACAAACCTGGGTATTGTTTTTAACAAAACTTTGGGTTGGGAAAATCATATTGATCGTATTGCTAGGGGCGTTTATGGAATATTGAGTACGCTATTCGCCTATTTCACGCCTGTTCGGACGCGCAAATTATTGGTTGTCTCATTGGTTATTCCACGGTTGACGTATGGTGCGGTTGTTTTGTCCTCGATGAATGGTTATGTTAGGGGGAGATTGAATGTGTTATTTAATGATTGCACTAGGTACGTGTATGGTATTCGCCGATATGACCATCTTGGTGAGTTTAGAACGGGTATTTTGGGCATGTCATACGATAGTTACCCTGAGATGATATGTCTCACATTCCTATTTAAAATTTCCAATTTTGGTCAACCCACTTATTTATTTGGCGAACTAACGCCTGTGCGATCATCAAGAACTAAAAATTATATTGTACCCCGTTGTAAATCTAAATCATACCATAAATCTTTTTTTATTAATATTAGTGTTTTATGGAATGCTTTGCCATTATATATTAAAAATATATGTACTTTTGGAAGATTTAAATGTGAATTAAAGAGGTACTATATGCAATATCGTGGTAATTTATAGTCCGAATGTAATCGTAATGAATTTTTGGGGCTTTTTTCGGGCAATTTATTTTGATTCTTTTTTTATTTCATTTATTTTTATTTTTTTTTTTTTTCCTTTTTTATTATATTTATATTTGTATATTATTTTGATGAAGATAAAAAGACTAATCGTCTTATTGCATTATATAAAATAAATAAATAAATAAATAAATAAATTAAATTAAATGCAACAAATGTAAAAAAAATAGGACATTTGGCGGTTATGTGCAAATCAGGCAGTATTAAAAATTATTATATGAATGTGAATCATGTTACTTTGTACAACATGATCGGTCCAATAAAGGTGAATGTGTGTGTAGACAAGCAACATATTTCGATGGAATTAGACACCGGTTCACCAATATCAACCATGCCATGTAAAATGTTTAAAGATTTATATGGAACAAAAGAGCTTTAAAAAACAAATGTATTAGTGCACACATATACAGGACAGCAAGTTTATATTATGGGGATAATAAAAGTATGTATGTGCATGGGCAACAAATCTAAACCAATCAATATTTATGTGATCAACGGAAATGGTCCACCATTGCTGGGCAGAGATGCAATAAACGCATTTGATATTAAAATCCAAGGTATTAATTCAATCAACAAAGCTGAATCAATACAAGCAATATTAAATAAAAATGCTGAAAAAATTAAATTATTTATGGAACAGGGTGTTATACCAATTTTTAAGAAACCAAGGCCGATACCGTTGGCAATGAAAGAAGAAGTAGAGAAAGAATTAACAAGCTTGGAACGGTTGGGTATAATCACACCAAGTAATACCAGCGACTGGGGTACTCCATTGGTACTAGTAAAAAAACGGTGGTGATTACAAAGTTACGATAAATCAATTTTTGGCAGCAGATCGTCATCCGATACCAACAATTGAAGAAGTTTTCAACAAGTTACGTGGGGGGGAAAAGCTTTCTGGTATATATTTAAAAGACGCATATACGCAGTTACAACTCGACAACGAAAGTAAAATATTATATGCGTGGAGTACACACAGGGGCGTATACATGATGAACAGATTACCATATGGCATAAAGCCAGCCACATCAATATTCCAGCGTAAAATGGAACAAATCCTGGCACATATACAGGGTGTTGCAGTGTTTGTAGACGACGTTACGATTACTGGGGGAAATGATGCTGAACATTATGAACGATTAGAACAGGTATTAAAAAGTTTAAATTACGACGGATTTAAAGTAAAGAAGGAGAAATGCGAATGGATGAAAGAAGAAGTGACATTATTGGGTCACATAATTAGCAAATCGGGGCTTAAGAAATTGCCAACCAACGTAAACATTATTAATTCCATGGGGGAGCCAAGAAATGTTAAGGAAGAACGTTCATTAATGGGAACGGTAAATTATTTTTCGAAATTTATTCCACGTTTGGCAGAAATAATGCAACCGATATACGCCTTAACAAGAAAGGGCAAAGAGTTTATATGGTCAAATGAATGCAGAGTGGCATTTAACAAAATAAAGGTATTAATGCAACGGGATTTGGAATTAGCAAACTTCAACCCGGATAATGAAATAATAATTAAATGCGATGCATCGCACCAAGGCATAGCGGCGGTATTATTTAAAATCGAAAACGGTAAAAAAAGGCCAGTAATGTACATTTCACAAAGCCTAACAACGGCAGAGGCAAATTACAGCACAACGGACAAGGAGGCTTTAGCAATTTACAATGCAGTAAAGAAATTTTATCAATTTTTATATGGAAAGGAATTTGTAATATATACGGATCATCGTCCGATAACGAGCATTTTCAGAGAACACCACGAAACGCCACACATGTCATCAGCACGCCTACAAAGATGGTCGATATACATGGCGGGATTTAACTACAAAATACGCTATATTGTCGGTAAAGAGCACCAAGTCATGTATAAAAATATTTATAGATTCGCATTGATGTTGATGAGTTATGAAGTGATGTGTGATATTTACCAGGATATTTCCCAGATTATAATACAGGATATCCTTTTCACAAATAACAATGATATGTGCACAACTATTCATGGTTTGCAAAATATTATGCCAACACAAACTGTAGTAAATCGTTTAATGGATTTTCTCAAAAAAATAACATACTCACCACCACCAACGGCATTATATATAGAATTTTTTAATATAAAATTACCTGCAGACATTCACATAGATGTCCAAACGTTGTATTAAACCATTCTGGGAATAAAAGTCAACGTCGGGCCGCCAAAGGATGTGCACCATATCGGTGCATGTCACAATTCCACTATTAATTATGCGTGGCGTATGGAAAGATGGCTAATGCTGCAGCTCTTCCATACGTAAAAAATTACTATAAACAAAAATCAAATACAAAAACCAAAAAAATGGATTTGAATAATCAATTGCGGCCGTGACATTAATAAAAATATGTTATGAAGAGAAACCAGCCAATTATCTGGATGTACACTACCTGTACATCCAAAGGCGATTTTCTCATTGGATATGTTTTTGGATAAGCACATCAAACAGTTACGTAACCAACGACAAAGTAGTTATAGGTTTGTCAATATAATCACCGGCCGGGGCAAGCACATTCCTGACGGCGTGGCAAAAATAAAACATGAAATAGTTACAAGACTGATATGTTAATATTACTACCAATACCAATTAACGCATTTACTAGTACTATTTGATATTCTCATCAACTGATTTACTGAATATTACTATTTTATATAATATTACTACTGATAATGTTTGTTATTATTAACATATTAAATTAATAAAACAAACTGCTTCGACATTCTATTTTTACCAAGTAACTTATTGTTAGTACCATATTTGTGATAGTTACCAAGACTATTTGGGAGTTAATTTTATATTAAACAACTTGGTATTTGATACCAAAATTTTAGTAGGATTCATTAAGACTTTTTTTTGAGTGTATGCATCGGATAAAGTACGAGTCCATGAAACTCCACTGTTTTAGTTGTGCCAAAACAGGGTGATGTTCACGGGAACAAATAGTGGCGACTGGTTATCGATTATCGTAAATTGAATGCGACAACCGTGGGTGACGCATATCCTCTCCGTAATATCCACGAGACATTACAGAACCTGAGTAATTGCCGATATTTTACTTCCCTGAATTCGGCAAGTGGATATCACCAAATACCCATGCACGCCGTGGACTCCGAGAAAACAGTATTCAGTACCACCAAAGGACATTTTAAATTTAGGAGAATGCTTTTCGGATTGAAAAATGCTCCATCAAGGTTTCAAAGGAATATGAATCACATATTAATGGGTTTAACTGGATTAAAATGTTTGGTCTATTTGGATGATATAATAGAAGATGATATACTCCCTGCACCGGTGCTTGGGGTCCTATAGTCTCAGTTATGATACATCTCGCACCGTTCCCTACCATAAGGAAGTTCATAGGTTCGTCTTAATTAAGAGTTTCAGGTCCCACCTACCAGAGCTTGTTGAATGCGCATCGAGCTCAGCACGTGTTGCCTGTGCTTACAATGAGAGGAACCGCTAACCCTTTAGTTAGGAAGTGATAACGGTGCTAATGATATGTTTCTTTCTATTTTATTTACAGATTACATCATTTATTAAAAAGTGTTAAATTTTGAATTTTAAATTAATTAATTGCATGTTTAAATTTTATACTTGAACAATTTTAATATATAAGTATTTCTAATAATAATAAGTGAAAGATAAATTTAAAGTTGATAAATTTGCGGATATCTACACAAAATTTAATTTCTAAATATTACTAACTGAGACTAGAGGTAAGTAGTCATCGATACTTTCCTAAATAAAATAAATTAACAATATAATAAAAATATCTACTTTTGATATTTCAGACAAAATGGGTGAGCCCAGCTCGTCTAAAGCCGTCAGCAATCTGGTCAAGAACAATGATTCTAAACCGTTTGCTCCAGCATTTAACGATCCTAGCCTACAAAATATAATATCTTCAACTTCAGCTTACCTGAACGCCAAACCTGACGTTTTAAATATAAACGCAGCAGATTCCAGCACAACTATATTTGGTAGAGTATTTTTGCCAGAACGCAATAATCAAGTCGCATCACACCGATATGAACATACGTACAACAAGTATTTTCAAGCGGTTATATTTGTGGTGTAGTGCAACAAACCCAGACAGCAAGAATACAAAATGTGATTTATGGCATCACATAATGTCGACAGTCGATAACACAGGATAGTATTAAATTTATACAATAAGAATTATGTACTAAAGTATTCAGTATTCTTCCGATATTCATTGTGTAAAGACATAAATATAATAATGAAATAAAATATATAACAAGATATATAACATTGGCGAGTAGGTAAAAAAATAAAAAAAAAAATCAAGCATGGTGAGTAGAAATAATCAAGATAACCAAGACAATCAAGATAATCAAGATAACCAGGATAATCACGACAACCAAGACAACCACGACAACCAAGATGACCAAGAAACACCACGACAAAATACAAGTAGAGGTGTTATTGGTACAATCAGTGATTTTAACCCGAAAAGGGTGTGCGATGGAACATTTTCAATGCAAAATTAGAACAATTTTTCAAGGCAAATCATATCGCGGATGCTGATAGACCGACAATATTACTAACGAAACTTTGCGACGAGTTCTATAGCATGATTATGGATTTGACATTCCCGGAGGATGTAACAACACAAACGTATGAACAACTTCGTGAAAAATTGAACGCATATTATGGGGTATCAGCTGCAATATATGGTGAACGCCAGCACCTATATCATGCGCTACAAAAAGAAGGTGAACCAATCAATGAATGTTATTCAAGATTAAAGAAAATGGCATCTAGCTGTAGTTTGGGGGCACATCTGGCTACAATATTAAGGGATATTTTCATAATTGGTTTCAAACCTGTTCAATAAAAGATCGTCTGATGGAGGAAGATGAAACATTAACATTTGATGGGGCGATAAAAATAGCGCAACGAAAAAAAACGGCAATTGTAAGCAAGACATTATTATCATCATCATCATCATCACAGTTATTAGCAAGTAAGAATGAATTAAATTATGTTGGTAGAAAAAGTGAAAATCACATGTGGTATGTAGCCGGAAATAAAAAAAGGGAGGTTAAGTGCACCATATGCAAAAGTCAAGCACATGGCACGTACGAATGTCATTTGAAACAACGAAAATGTGCAGTGTGTGGTAGAGTAGAATGGTCAACGCACGAATAATGTCGTGACTGACTGTTAGGATAGTAATAAATGCATTGATAGCAATATTGGTAGGTTAAGAGCAACGCACTAACAAATAAAATATTAATATAAAATTATAAAAAATATAAAAAAAAATAAAATAAGTAAAAAAAATAAGTTATAGGTGTGAGTTGGTATTGTAATTGATTGATTAACCCTTCTGTTACCTTAGGGTCATTTAGTGACCCAAATTGCTTTTGAAAGGAAAACATTTATATTAAACAACGTACCATGTATTAAATTTTTTTACTCAGTGAATGAATTTTATTTTATTTAAAACAAATCGACTTTCTTTAGTTCCATCTATTTTTGTTTGGTAGTGATATTTGAACTGCGCAGGAAGTTTCCTTTGGGTCACTGCGTGACCCCTATGATATTTATATGGAATATGCAAAACAAAATTTATTTATTTCTTTTTTTTTTCATTTCCGATTTATTTATTTTTTTACTTGATCATATTGTGTTTTGTTGCATTCAATTTTTTTTGCTGTGAATAAATTTGTTAAAAATAATTGTTGTGCATTTTTAGTATTGCGAATTTTTCGAAAAGTTATATAATATTGTGTTGTGAAATAAAATTCTAAATATGGCTGAAAAGAACACGCCTGTGTACAAATCGAGAGATAGAGTAAGTATATTGTTTTATATATTCTTATTTAAAATGTATATAATAAACGTTTATTATATAGCTGGCCCATATATCAGAAGCTGAAATAGAAGCAATTCTAAATAACTCTAGCAACGATGACTTTGATGATGAGGCTAGTGAAGATAGTGATATCAATTTTGAATTAGAAAGTGATGCAAGCGATTCGGAAAACGTTCAAGACAGCGATTTGACTGATGATATTGTGACTGATGATGAAACGTTGGGTATGCGAAATAATCAGCAAGAATATTTCAATAAAGATAAAAATATTACATGGCACACGATTCCCCAAAATAATTTGTCGCGCGGTTCTGCGGAGAATATAATACGTAACCGTATGGGAGTGACTGCTTTTGCTGTGCAACGTATTCTTGAGCTTAAGGACTCTTTCAATTTATGTTTTACGGAGATGTTGAAGAGAGATGTGATTCGTTTCAGCAATATGGAAGGAAAACGGATATGTAAAGATACATTTGTTGAAATAGATTCAATAGAATTTGAAGCGTATCTAGGAATATTACTTCTTATTGGTAAGTATTAAATAATGGATACATATAATAAATAATGAATTCATATAATAAAATAACAATTTTTGCAGGTGTTTACCGTTCATATGGCGAAAGCATTAGAAGCTTATGGGATGAAACACATGGAAGGCCAATTTTCAGAGCTGTTATGTCCTTAAAACGTTTCATTTTGATTTCGAAGGTTCTCGCGTTTGATGACAGATATAGTCGCAGATCACAAGCTCGTACTGATAGAGATAAATTAGCACCTATCAGAGAATTTTATGAAAAATGGAAGGACAATTTACAATATTTGTACGTACCCAAAGAAAATATTACGGTTGATGAGCAACTAATACCCTTTAGAGGACGGTGTCCTTTTAAGGTATACATGCCTAGCAAGCCTGCCAAATACGGTATTAAAGCATGGGTGGCGGCAGATGCTGTGAACGGCTTTTGTCTAAACTACCAAATATATCTCGGGAAGGAATCAAAAAATGCTGCTCCTGAAAAAAATCAAGGTGAAAGAGTCGTGTTGGATTTGGTGTCAAAATTTCAAGGGCGCAATATCACCACCGATAATTTCTTTACCAGCAGAAATTTGGCATTGGAATTGCTCAAACGTAAGATGACACTCGTTGGTACTGTTCGACAAAATAAAAGATTCTTACCCGTGTATGCAACACCCAAAGAACTTCGTAAATTACCAGTACTCTCCAGTAAATTCTTTTTTGATGGAAAAATGACAGTTGTACAATATGTGCCAAAGAAGTACAAATTGGTCACTTTACTTAGTACATTGCACCACGATAAAAAAATTTTGGTAGATAGCAGAAAACAGCTGCCAGAAATAATTAAATTTTATAATTCAACCAAGGGTGGTGTCGACACAATGGACCAATTAGTACGTACATACTCCTGTAAACGACAAACCAACCGTTGGCCAGTGGCTTTGTTTAGCAATTTCATAGATATATCGGCAATGAACGGATACGTGCTCTGGACGGAAATAAATCCCAACTGGAATATTACGATGATGCAAAAGCGTCGTCTATTTTTGCAACAGTTGGGCGAGAGTTTAGTTCGGCCATGCATTGCTAGACGAACTCGTATACCACGAGCGTCAGCTTCTGCTTCTATAGTTGCAAACGTGCGAACTGAGGTAGTAGGTGACAGTTCATCAGACATTTTGAATCCTAAAAAAAGAAAAGCTAGCGAACGTAAACGTTGTTCGAGTTGCCCTACTACAAGTGCAAAAAAAACATTTACATCATGCGATGTTTGCAAAAAACCTGTCTGTCCAGATCATCGTCACACCACTACGGTCACCACAACTTACTGTGAAAAACACAAAAAATAAATAAATTACAATTACAATTATTTGTTACTCTTTTTTCCTTCACATTTTGTAAATTATCTTAATATTAATTTGATATTTTGTAGTTTGAATTGATAAATATATATATAAATAAATATGGGTCATACCATGACCCGAAGGAGACGCTGCGTGATTTTATTTTAGGGTAACAGTGGGGTTAATGACGATGAATTTAGATTTATTCCTAAAATGTTTTATAAACATTAGGAATCGATTAGATAATATTTTCATACTGTTAGTTATTTGATTACGAGTCCAACAAGTATAAATATGTGGAGGATGTTGGTCATGACCATGATTGAATAGCCAAATATATATTTATCGATTATATTATTGATGATGATGTTAAAACACATTCATACCATGGTTAAGTATATTATGACCATAAATGGTATTAATGTGTATCGCGGTATATAATATGTAATTAATGACGATGATTACAAATTCTATTTTCCTTTCTAATGCTCTATAGATTTAAATCGTGCATTGGAAAATGTAATCATCTTGCGGGATTTTAAAAGACGAATCGATACATATATGTAAGGTTATATATAATTAGATTACAAAGGAAAACACATGTTATTAATGAAATATGAATTATTATAAGTATAGGGAAAAAGTCAAACTCAGCGGTTTGCTAATTGATATATGAAATATTGTATGGAAAAAGGGGATACAATTTAGTATTTAAACCCGGGTATTTTTAAATAAGAGGACAGTATACAGTAGACAGTTGACAGTAGTTGGGACAGTTGTGGGGATAGTAGTTGAAATTATAGTGCTAAATTAAAATCGGCTTTTAGCCAAATAACTAGTGGACAATTATTAAGATAGGCTTTTAGCCAATAATTGTTATAATTGTTTTAAATCGGCTTTTAACCAGAACAATTATAAACTGTAGATATCGGCTTTAAGCCCTACAGTTCACACTAATTATAAGTATAAATAAGAATATAAGTGAATATAAGTTATATATAAGTTAGTAAAAGTAAAAGTATAAGTAAAGTATAACAATTTTAAAAGTAATATTTATAAAGTTTATAAAGTTAAAATAAAGTAAGTTTTTATTATATTCTAATCAATAATGTTATTATTTTTATTTTAACCTTTCCCATGAAATATCGGCTTTTAGCCACATGAAATCAGCTTTTGGCTGAACCCAAGGTACTCTGGTCTGGAGGTTCCTTGTAGATAGCGTGGTGCGGAAGCGCCGCGTTACAAGTGTGTGGTAAAAGCAACCACGAAACTACAGGGTGCAAATATAAATTATACAAATGCAACAAATGTAAAAAAATATGACATTTGGCGGTTATGTGCAAATCAGGCAGTATTAAAAATTATTATATGAATGTGAATCATGTTACATTGGACAACATGATCGGTCCAATTAAGGGGAATGTGTGTGTAGACAAGCAACATATTTCGATGGAATTAGACACCGGTTCACCAATATGAACCATGCCATGTAAAATGTTTAAAGATTTATATGGAACAAAGAGCTTTAAAAAACAAATGTATTAGTGCACACATATACAGGACAGCAAGTTTATATTATGGGGATAATAAAAGTATGTATGTGCACGGGCAACAAATCTAAACCAATCAATATTTATGTAGAGTACAAATCCAAACCTCATAGAGAACGGACGCGTTTATATAAAATTATTATAGTTAATAAATTAATAATTTATAATTAAAAATAAAAATAATTAAAATTTGAATTAAAATTTATATGAATTACAAATTACGGTGTTTTGCATTTAAATAAAATTATTTAAAAAGTATATAAATTGAATTTATATAGAAAAAAAAAAACTATTATTTATGAATACATATAGTTATTTATATATAGTTATCTATTATAACTATTATAATTAAACTAATTAAACAACAAAATACTATGGATAATTTTAAAATACCGCAAACTACAGCACCCAACAACGCAATAATATTAGAAAAAAAATCATATGCCAACATCACAAAAAACCAAATCATACCAAAAATCAACCCCACCATACCATCAAAAGAATATGCAATTATTTTGGATGCCCAAGATGATTTAACCTTGATGGATTATCTCATTGCAGTGGGCAACATCGTTTCACCAAAAAACATAACCGATGCATCCAAGATTTCTAGAGATAGAATATGTATATTTTTAAATAGTATGGAATTGGTAAAAAAAGTAGTTGAAAAATATAAAAATATCGAAATAAGAGGAAAGGAGATCACCATTAGAAGATTAATAACACCCGCCAAACGTATCATAATTTCGGGCGTCTCACCTACCATACCATCAGACGCAATAGCAAAAGCACTTATGACACAAAAAATTCAAGTGGTATCACCAATAACCCAAATTAAGTTAAGTACACAAGACACATTATACCAGCATATAAAAATATTTAAGCGCAGAGCGTATGCAATATTAGGGGAAGATACACATCTACCTTGTTCATTGCTAATATCAACTGAAGACGAATCTTATCGTATATATATATCAGAAGACGATAAAAAATGTAATGAATGTCGTCAAGAGGGACATGTTGCTTACAACTGCCCTAATAAAAATGCTAAATTGGAAACCGGAGCGAAATCACGTATATCGGAAGGAAATCAACCTACTCCTACCGGTCACCCGCATAAAAGGACATACCAATCATCCCCATCGGAGGATTTAAATACGGAAAACCCTTCTCATAAAGATGCCCCCGTAATTAATGTTATTGATCACATCGCTGAATTGCAAGGGGATAAATGGAACACAACACAATCGAAGGTGATCGACATACAGAATCACTCAAACACGAAAACAATTAAACATAGAACTAAAAGAATAAGGGTAACAAAGACATCAACCGAGGAAATAATGGAAAAATTAGCGCCTTGGGAAGAACAAATAATGGAAGTTGGAAACAGACACGGAGTAACTTTAAGTAAAATAGCTAAAATAATTTTTGAAGTCGGAAATAACCAAAGTATGGAAAAAATCACCAAGGATTGTGGACTGGACACGACGGATCGGATACTCAACATTTTTGGAGAATTACACAAAATTATACAAGATAGAGCCATGAAAAATAGAATTACCAGATTAATGCAAATTATTCATAAACAAGACATATACACTGAAACCGACAATACATTATCATACGGAGATAGCGATTTAGAAGAATAGTCAAACAAACAAATATAAGTATAAAATAAAACCAATAAAATTAAACCAAAAAAATAATTTAAAAAAAAAAAATAAAAATAAAATAAAAAGGTATTAATGAATCATCAAATAAAAATTATACAAATTAATATAAGGAGTGTGCGTGTCAATCTACTACTTTTGGAACATTTCATTAACGTAAATAATATAGATATTTGCTTACTACAGGAAACCTGGCTAAAAAAACAGGACACGTTCAAAATAAATGGCTACACAATCTGCAATTTAAATAGAAATGATGGTTACGGTGGCATAGCATTCATGATTAAAAATAAATTTATGATACGAGATACGGCCCTCAGAGATCTCAAACCAGTAGAAGCTTTAGAAATCAAAATAATTAACAAGAATATCGACTTAACCATAGTTAATTTTTACATACCACCTAGATTAAATAACAGGATTGTCAAAAACAACTTTCAAAGTCTATTAACAAAATATCAGGGTTTAAACAATGTCATAATAGCCGGAGATATAAATGCACATCATCATCTTTGGGACACAAAAAACAACTCAGACTCCAGGGGAAAGTTAATCGCAGATATGATGATAAACTCAAAATTCTTCCTAGCAAATGATGGTTCATCAACATTTATACAACCTAATCACAACTATTCATCGGCATTGGACATCACATTAGTAAGCACCAATCTAATGTACAAAATTAATTGGGAAGTATTACATACCAGCTTAGGATCAGATCACTTGCCAATTTTGATAGAAATAGGATCAAATGATATTCAAATCAAGAATATAAAAGAAATTATTAATTACAAAACCATTAAAGATGATCTAAATGCAGTTGAAGAACTCAAACATTTCCCAACAATCCAACTATATGAAATGTGTCTAAATAATGTCATCAAAAAAAACTCTAAAATCATCAAAATATGCCCCAAAACACATCCAAAATATTGGTGGAATAATCATCTAACAAAACTGTGGCAGATAAAGGAAGAAAAACTTAGGATTTATACAAAATATAAAACCATTTATACAGCAAATGAATTCAAAAAATCATTGGCAATTTTAAGAAAATATACCAGATATTATAAAAGAGAAAAATTTAAACAATTTATAAATGAAATCAACCACAACACCCCCCCTAAAGAAGTTTGGGAAAAAGTTAAAATTTTCAATAAAAATAAGATGAGAAATAGACATTCGATAATTGACACTCCAACTAGATATAGAGAATTTTTAAAAATACAATTTAATAAAAGTGATAATGAAATTCATGTTACGAACCACAACAATATCCACATTTCAAATCAACAACAAGAAATCACATACGATTTGCCATCAACTGATCAAGACGCAACAAATAATGATTCAATACAACACATTTTTTGTAGCTACAATGAACTAGAAAACATCATTAAAAGAAATAAAAATACCGCCAAGGGTTTTGATTCGATTTCGAATCGCATATTAAAACTTTTAAACAACGATCACATTCTTCATTTATCAACTATTTTTAATGATATATGGCACAAACAATACTTTCCGGCATGGTGGAATTTTATCAAAATTATACCAATACCAAAAAACGATAAAGATTTAACATCAATTCATAATTACAGACCAATAGCATTGATCCCGGTAATGGCTAGAATTTTTATAGCCTGCACAAAAAACCATTTAACTAAAGCAATTACTGAAAATAAGTTATGGCCAGAAAATTCATATGGTTTCATAAAGGGGTGAAGCACTACTGACGCTATAGTTTCTATCATCTCACAGGTAGAATATAACAAAAAACACAAACTGTTATCAACAATTATCAGCACAGATATTTCAAACGCTTTTAATGACGTTAATGCAAATATATTAAAAAAAAAATTACTGGAGGTAAACCTTGATGTAAATCTAATTTTTTTCATTCAAAAATTCATGGAAAACCGAACCTATATAATGGGTGACGTTGATGAAATAAGTACCAATACAAACAAGGGATTACCACAAGGAAATGCACTCAGCCCAATATTATTTAATCTATACACAAGGGATCTGCATAACTTAAGGGTAACAAACACAAAATTATTTCAATATGCTGATGATTTTATTATACTTGTTTGGGGGAAAAATTTGAAAGAATTAAAACAAAATGCACATGAATCATTAAATCAGTTTTATGAACAAATCAAACGGATTCAATTAAACTTAAATTTAGACAAAACAAACTATTTGGTTTTTAACAGAAAAATTGATTTAAAACTAGAAATTAATAATAAACCAATTCTACAAGTAAAAGAAATGAAATATCTGGGTTCAATATTAGATAAAAAGTTAAAATTCAATAGTCACATAAATAATTTCCTTAAAAAAGTTTTCAAAAACATCACGTTATTAAATATGCTAACAAATAAAAGATATGGTGCTCATCCTAAAAGGGCGTTAGTCATAAAAAATGCCTTAATTGATAACATAATATATACCAATTTAACATATGTAAGAACTACAGAGTCCAACTATAAAAAAATTCAGATTTTAGAAAATAAAGCACATAGATTAGTTGGTGGTTATGTTCAGACAACACCACAAGCAGTCATACTACATCAAAATGGTGATTTACCTTGTAAATACAAAGACACGCTCAAAACCTTAAAATACATGGCAAAAAAAATACAAAATAACAGTTCCATTGGTGGCGATATAGTGATAAATCGTTCCATAACTAAGTTTAACGAATTAATTGAGCAATATCAACATATAAAAGAAATCAAAATAGTAACAAATATATCACCAGATCCCAATAATTTAAAAATTTGTGAAAACCTTATAATCAAAATACCGGCGAAATTAGAATGTAACATTACATACATCAAACAAGCAGCATTACAAACAATAAGCCAATACAATAAACACATACATATATATACCGATGCATCCAAAACAGAAGTTGCTACGGGTATTGGCATAATCTTTAATAAAAAGGTGTTCATCAACAAAAAATTAGACAAACAAATTAATATTAAAAATGCTGAAACTATAGCTATACAACAGGCTATAAAACTGGCTATAAATTCGTCAGAAAACAAATTCGTCATCTTAACAGACTCCAAGGGTTGCTGTCAATCATTAAATAATCATAAGAAAAGAAAAAATCACTATGAAAATAATATTTTGGAATTGATCAATGCGAATCCGGCAAAAACTTTCATTATACAATGGATACCATCACATTCAGGTATCCATTTCAATGAACTGGCAGATGTTGAGGCCAAAAAGGGTTTATACAATACAAATAATATAAAAAAAGTATTTCTGGCGGTTGATGACGCTAATCTGATATCAAAAGAAGCAATTCGGCAAAAATGGATAACGGATTTCAACGACATTTCAAATATAAAAGGAAAATGGTATCACCAAATTGCAAATAGTACATCAACATGGTTCAGCAAAATAAATTTAAACTCACAACAAACAAAAACAATCAACAGACTTCGAGCGGGTCACACATATGACGATGTTTTTTATTTTTTGATGAAATTTCAAGATACCAGTTTATGCAACATATGTAAAACTATAAATAATATTAATCACGCTATCATAGAATGCACTAAATACAATCACATAAGACAACAATCCATAATATCAAAATACAAAGATTTGAAAACAATTTTAAAAAACGAGGATCATAAAGAATACGCAGAGTTATTAAAATTTATTCAACAGGCTAACTTAAAATATTAAACAGGACAATACTATTACCCCGTCTGTTTGTGCCAATATGGCATTGGACGTAAAAAGAAAAGAAAAAAAAAAAAAAAAATATTTATGTAATCAACGGAAATGGTCCACCATTGCTGGGCAGCATCAGTTTTGGAATTGGACTAAGTAGTTTGTTAAATTCATTCAACATCACGGGAACCCACCTAACGCAATGAGCAACACAACGACCACAAATGAATCGAACGGTATTAGAGTACCTAAATGAATGGTTTTCCATTGACATCGATGGTCATCAAGTACCTTTGGCGATAATTTTGGCGTGTTACCTAAGCGGTGACTTGTCAGTAAGAAATTTAAATTATTTATGTTTTACTTCTAATAATTGGTGCAACCGCGTAGGTTTAAACATGAATGCAGGTGAAGGATGGCAAACCGTATGGCCCAACAGAGTTCCGTATATAATCAGACCGGAATGTTTGTCGTGGTACTTCAACGTATGGTCCGATATATGGGCCATTCCATCACAAGGCGTCAGCATATACTATGGACGCGATCTTCAGTTTGGTGGTCCAGTTGCAAATCATGGCATCCGTCTAGCTGTCACAGACCCATGTTACTTTAAGGTTGCAGCGAGCTCAATGCCATTTAGGTTTATTCCAGTGGCTTTGACGGCAATAAATACTATCCTTCACTACTATAGAATAAATGTTGACTGGGTATTGCAATACCTATCGTGGATACGCGGCACACAAGACGAATATTATGTTAGCTCAGGATCTGCTATCAATGACAACATCGTCCCAGTGTATGATGAACACATGCACCATATAGTACCCGGAACAGTATTGACTTATTCATGGGAAGACAACGTAATGTATTCGCCAGTGCTCTTAAGAGCCCAGTTAGGTGAGATACTTTGGGAGCGGCATATTGGAAAAAAGTGATGCTGGTTTGAGACTGGAAACACAACTAGGCGGAATTGGATCAACCAGCTTAAATATGTGATTTCGTTAATCGCTTAATAATAATAATGATTAAAATTTGAAATAGTGTATGTAATGAATAATTTTTTTTCTTTCCCATATGTGCATAACATAATTATTTAATAAATTAACTAATATTCATTTTGTAAAAAATGTAATTTCAAAAAAATTCATAAATATATACATATCGGCAAAAATACATATGTTTGTTAAGTGTTCGTTCAATTCTGTGTATGGCTGTATATATATGGAATAACAATAATTAATAACAATTCAAATATGTGCATTATTATTAGTATTTTTCCCAATTACTGGTGTGTCAGTAGATGGATACATATTTAAGTGAACTAACAGTACGTGAGTTACGGCAATTATTAAAAAGACGTGGTCTATCCTTGTCATATAGACTAAAGGCAGATTTAGTAAACCGATTAAAGGCATCTATTGCAGAGGGCAGCATAACATAGGAATACGACAGCAAAAGTACAACATCGAGTAATTATAGTATAGACGACAACGAGGATATAGACGAGGTATTAACGAAAGGGAAGATAAATTCAGGTACGTCAATTTGTACGCCATTCATCCCCTAAACCCAACCCAAAATCGAAATGGCATTTAACGTCGATGTGGCATTAAAAATAATTACCATTTTCAATGGTAATTCCAACGGTCTCCATCAATTCCTTAACTGTAGTGACTTAAATTATAAATCCCTTCAAAGTAACAAAGTACCGATAAAACATATTTCCTCCCATTGCTCAAAACGAAATTGCGAGACCATGCATACGACTTAAAAATTTTGGGGCATTCTACCACGGGTTGTAGACGCCAGTATTTTCAATAACCAAGGAATAATTTACATTTCTCGAATGTCGTATCTAATCCAAAGTATGGTCAATCAAATACAAATTATAGCAGTAAATTCTGTAACTATTGTAAGAAATCGGGAAATATATCAATGTTTTAAAAGCAGAAATAGTAATCAACAACGAGATAATAAACCTTATTCATAAACCTTATTCAATTTTAGTATAACGTTCACGTGGGAAAAATATAAAAATATGATATAAAAAAATAATAAAAATGGGTAAAATTTTAAAAAACTTATGTGAAACATTGTCAACATCAACATCATCATCATCATCGCCATTATCATCACCACCATTAACATCGGCAGTAATCAATTCAAGCCCACATGAAAACCGTCGAAAGAAAATATGGTAGACGAAAGCATACAAACAAAATCTATGACAGACCTGAAAGCATCGAGTGATGACCTCTTTATTAACGATTTAGTAAATGCGGCCATAGCTTGGAGTGAATATAAACTCCACTCGAAAGTCCCTTACTGCAATATATGGTATACAAATATTTATAGATTCGCATTGATGTTGATGAGTTATGAAGTGATGTGTGATATTTACCAGGATATTTCCCGGATTATAATACAGGATATCCTTTACACAAATAACAATGATATGTGCACAACTATTCATGCTTTGCAAAATATTATGCCAACAATAACTGTAGTAAATCGTTTAATGGATTTTCTCAAAAAAATAACATACAAACTAGCATCATCATCACCACCACCAACGGTATTATATATGGAATTTTTTAATATAAAATAAATTTGGAAATCATCATCACCACCATTACCATCGGCAGTAATCGATGCAATCCCATCTGAAAACCGTCGAAAGAAAATATGGTAGACGAAAGCATACAAACAAAATCTATGACAGACCTTAAAGCATCGAGTGATGACCTCTTTATTAACGATTTAGTAAATGCGGCCATAGCTTGGAGTGAATATAAAATACCCTCGAAAGGCCCTTACTGCAATATATGGTATAAAAATATTTATAGATTCGCATTGATGTTGATTAGTTATGAAGTGATGTGTGATATTTACCAGGATATTTTTTATTTTTTTGAATTTTTTAATATAAAATAAATTTGGAAATCATGATCACCACCATTACCATCGGCAGTAATCGATGCAAGCCCACCTGAAAACCGTCGAAAGAATATATGGTAGACTAAAGCATACAAACAAAATCTATGACAGACCTGAAAGCATCGAGTGATGACCTCTTTATTAACGATTTAGTAAATGCGGCCATAGCTTGGAGTGAATATAAAATCCCCTCGAAAGTCCCTTACTGCAATATATGGTATAAAAATATTTATAGATTCGCATTGATGTTGATGAGTTATGAAGTGATGTGTGATATTTACCGGGATATTTCCCAGATTATAATACAGGATATCTTTTTCACAAATAACAATGATATGTGCACAACTATTCATGCTTTGCAAAATATTATGCCAACTAAAACTGTAGTAAATCGTTTAATGGATTTTCTCAAAAATATAACACACGAGCTAGCATCATCATCACCACCACCAACGGCATTATATATGGAATTTTTTAACATAAAATAAATTTGGAAATCATCATCACCACCATTACCATCGGCAGTAATCGATTCAAGCCCATCTGAAAACCGTCGAAAGAAAATATGATAGACGAAAGCATACAAACAAAATCTATGACAGACCTTAAGGCATCGAGTGATGACCTCTTTATTAACGATTTAGTAAATGCGGCCATAGCTTGGAGTGAATATAAAATCCCCTCGAAAGTCCCTTACTGCAATATATGGTATAAAAATATTTATAGATTCGCATTGATGTTGATGAGTTATGAAGTGATGTGTGATATTTACCTGGATATTTCCCATATTATAATACAGGATATCCTTTTCACAAATAACAATGATATGTGCACAACTATTCATGCCTTGCAAAATATTATGCCAACACAAACTGTAGTAAATCGTTTAATGGATTTTCTCAAAAAAATAACATACAAGCTAGCATCATCATCACCACCAACAACGGCATTATATATGGAATTTTTTAATATAAAATAAATTTGGAAATCATCATCACCACCATTACCATCGGCAGTAATCGATTCAAGCCCATCTGAAAACCGTCGAAAGAAAATATGATAGACGAAAGCATACAAACAAAATCTATGACAGACCTTAAGGCATCGAGTGATGACCTCTTTATTAACGATTTAGTAAATGCGGCCATAGCTTGGAGTGAATATAAAATCCCCTCGAAAGTCCCTTACTGCAATATATGGTATAAAAATATTTATAGATTCGCATTGATGTTGATGAGTTATGAAGTGATGTGTGATATTTACCTGGATATTTCCCATATTATAATACAGGATATCCTTTTCACAAATAACAATGATATGTGCACAACTATTCATGCCTTGCAAAATATTATGCCAACACAAACTGTAGTAAATCGTTTAATGGATTTTCTCAAAAAAATAACATACAAGCTAGCATCATCATCACCACCAACAACGGCATTATATATGGAATTTTTTAATATAAAATAAATTTGGAAATCATCATCACCACCATTACCATCGGCAGTAATCGATTCAAGCCCATCTGAAAACCGTCGAAAGAAAATATGATAGACGAAAGCATACAAACAAAATCTATGACAGACCTTAAAGCATCGAGTGATGACCTCTTTATTAACGATTTAGTAAATGCGGCCATAGCTTGGAGTGAATATAAAATCCCCTCGAAAGTCCCTTACTGTAATATATGGTATAAAAATATTTATAGATTCGCATTGATGTTGAATAGTTATGAAGTGATGTGTGATATTTACCAGGATATTTCCCAGATTATAATACAGGATATCCTTTTCACAAATAACAATGATATGTGCACAACTATTCATGCCTTGCAAAATATTATGCCAACACAAACTGTAGTAAATCGTTTAATGGATTTTCTCAAAAAAATAACATACAAGCTAGCATCATCATCACCACCACCAACGGCATTATATATGGAATTTTTTAATATAAAATAAATTTGGAAATCATCATCACCACCATTACCATCGGCAGTAATCGAATCAAGCCCATCTGAAAACCGTCGAAAGAAAATATGATAGACGAAAGCATACAAACAAAATCTATGACAGACCTTAAAGCATCGAGTGATGACCTCTTTATTAACGATTTAGTAAATGCGGCCATAGCTTGGAGTGAATATAAAATCCCCTCGAAAGTCCCTTACTGCAATATATGGTATAAAAATATTTACAGATTCGCATTGATGTTGATCAGTTATGAAGTGATGTGTGATATTTACCAGGATATTTCCCAGATTATAATACAGGATATCGTTTTCACAAATAACAATGATATGTGCACAACTATTCATGCTCTGCAAAATATTATGCCAACACAAACTGTAGTAAATCGTTTAATGGATTTTCTCAAAAAATAACATACAAGCTAGCATCATCATCACCACCACCAACGGTATTATATATGGAATTTTTTAACATAAAATAAATTTGGAAATCATCATCACCACCATTACCATCGGCAGTAATCGATTCAAGCCCATCTGAAAACCGTCGAAAGAAAATATGATAGACGAAAGCATATAAACAAAATCTATGACAGACCTTAAAGCATCGAGTGATGACCTCTTTATTAACGATTTAGTAAATGCAGTCATGGCTTGGAGTGAATATAAAATCCCCTCGAAAGTCCCTTACTGCAATATATGGTATAAAAATATTTATAGATTCGCATTGATGTTGATGAGTTATGAAGTGATGTGTGATATTTACCAGGATATTTCCCAGATTATAATACAGGATATCTTTTTCACAAATAACAATGATATGTGCACAACTATTCATGCTTTGCAAAATATTATGCCAACACAAACTGTAGTAAATCGTTTAATGGATTTTCTCAAAAAATAACATACAAGCTAGCATCATCATCACCACCACCAACGGTATTATATATGGAATTTTTTAACATAAAATAAATTTGGAAATCATCATCACCACCATTACCATCGGCAGTAATCGATTCAAGCCCATCTGAAAACCGTCGAAAGAAAATATGATAGACGAAAGCATACAAACAAAATCTATGACAGACCTTAAAGCATCGAGTGATGACCTCTTTATTAACGATTTAGTAAATGCGGCCACAGCTTGGAGTGAATATAAAATCCCCTCGAAAGTCCCTTACTGCAATATATGGTATAAAAATATTTATATATTCGCATTTATGTTGATGAGATATGAAGTGATGTGTGATATTTACCGTGATAAAATATAACATACGAGCTAGCATCATCATCACCACCACCAACGGCATTATATATGGAATTTTTTAATATAAAATAAATTTGGAAATCATCATCACCACCATTACCATCGGCAGTAATCGATTCAAGCCCATCTGAAAACCGTCGAAAGAAAATATGATAGACGAAAGCATACAAACAAAATCTATGACAGACCTTAAAGCATCGAGTGATGACCTCTTTATTAACGATTTAGTAAATGCGGCCATAGCTTGGAGTGAATATAAAATCCCCTCGAAAGTCCCTTACTGCAACATATGGTATAAAAATATTTATAGATTCGCATTGATGTTGATGAGTTATGAAGTGATGTGTGATATTTACCAGGATATTTCCCAGATTATAATACAGGATATCCTTTTCACAAATAACAATGATATGTGCACAACTATTCATGCTTTGCAAAATATTATGCCAACAAAATCGTAGTAAATGGTTTAATGGATTTTCTCAAAAAAATAACATACAAGCTAGCATCATCATCACCACCACCAACGGCATTATATATGGAATTTTTTAATATAAAATAAATTTGGAAATCATCATCACCACCATTACCATCGGCAGTAATCGATTCAAGCCCATCTGAAAACCGTCGAAAGAAAATATGATAGACGAAAGCATACAAACAAAATCTATGACAGACCTTAAAGCATCGAGTAATGACCTACGATTTAGTAAATGCGGCCATAGCTTGGAGTGAATATAAAATCCCCTCGAAAGTCCCTTACTGCAATATATGGTATAAAAATATTTATAGATTCGCAATTATGTTGATGAGATATGAAGTGATGTGTGATATTTACCGTGATAAAATATAACATACGAGCTAGCATCATCATCACCACCACCAACGGCATTATATATGGAATTTTTTAATATAAAATAAATTTGGAAATCATCATCACCACCATTACCATCGGCAGTAATCGATTCAAGCCCATCTGAAAACCGTCGAAAGAAAATATGATAGACGAAAGCATACAAACAAAATCTATGACAGACCTTAAAGCATCGAGTGATGACCTCTTTATTAACGATTTAGTAAATGCGTCCATAGCTTAGAGTGAATATAAAATCCCTTCGAAAGTCCCATACTGCAATATATGGTATAACAATATTTATAGATTCGCATTGATGTTGATTAGTTATGAAGTGATGTGTGATATTTACCAGGATATTTCCCAGATTATAATACAGGATATCCTTTTCACAAATAACAATGATATGTGCACAACTATTCATGCTTTGCAAAATATTATGCCAACACAAACTGTAGTAAATCGTTTAATGGATTTTCTCAAAAATATAAGACACGAGCTAGCATCATCATCACCACCACCAACGGCATTATATATGGAATTTTTTAATATAAAATAAATTTGGAAATCATCATCACCACCATTACCATCGGCAGTAATCGATTCAAGCCCATCTGAAAACCGTCGAAAGAAAATATGATAGACGAAAGCATACAAACAAAATCTATGACAGACCTTAAAGCATCGAGTGATGACCTCTTTATTAACGATTTAGTAAATGCGGCCATAGCTTGGAGTGAATATAAAATCCCCTCGAAAGTCCCTTACTGCAATATATGGTATAAAAATATTTATAGATTCGCATTGATGTTGATGAGTTATGAAGTGATGTGTGATATTTACCAGGATATTTCCCAGATTATAATACAGGATATCCTTTTCACAAATAACAATGATATGTGCACAACTATTCATGCTTTGCAAAATATTATGCCAACACAAACTGTAGTAAATCGTTTAATGGATTTTCTCAAAAAATAACATACAAGCTAGCATCATCATCACCACCACCAACGGTATTATATATGGAATTTTTTAACATAAAATAAATTTGGAAATCATCATCACCACCATTGCCATCGGCAGTAATCGATTCAAGCCCATCTGAAAACCGTCGAAAGAAAATATGATAGACGAAAGCATACAAACAAAATCTATGACAGACCTTAAAGCATCGAGTTATGACCTCTTTATTAACGATTTAGTAAATGCGGCCATAGCTTGGAGTGAATATAAAATCCCCTTGAAAGTCCATTACTGCAATATATGGTATAAAAATATTTATAGATTCGCATTGATGTTGATGAGTTATGAAGTGATGTGTGATATTTCCCAGATTATAATACAGGATATCCTTTTCACAAATACCAATGATATGTGCACAACTATTCATGCTTTGCAAAATATTATGCCAACACAAACTGTAGTAAATCGTTTAATGGATTTTCTCAAAAATATAACATACGAGCTAGCATGATCATCACCACCACCAACGGCATTATATATGGAATTTGGAAATCATCATCACCACCATTACCATCGGCAGTAATCGATTCAAGCCCATCTGAAAACCGTCGAAAGAAAATATGATAGACGAAAGCATACAAACAAAATCTATGACAGACCTTAAAGCATCGAGTGATGACCTCTTTATTAACGATTTAGTAAATGCGGCCATAGCTTGGAGTGAATATAAAATCCCCTCGAAAGTCCCTTACTGCAACATATGGTATAAAAATATTTATAGATTCGCATTGATGTTGATGAGTTATGAAGTGATGTGTGATATTTACCAGGATATTTCCCAGATTATAATACAGGATATCCTTTTCACAAATAACAATGATATGTGCACAACTATTCATGCTTTGCAAAATATTATGCCAACAAAATCGTAGTAAATGGTTTAATGGATTTTCTCAAAAAAATAACATACAAGCTAGCATCATCATCACCACCACCAACGGCATTATATATGGAATTTTTTAATATAAAATAAATTTGGAAATCATCATCACCACCATTACCATCGGCAGTAATCGATTCAAGCCCATCTGAAAACCGTCGAAAGAAAATATGATAGACTAAAGCATACAAACAAAATCTATGACAGACCTTAAAACATCGAGTGATGACCTACGATTTAGTAAATGCGGCCATAGCTTGGAGTGAATATAAAATCCCCTCGAAAGTCCCTTACTGCAATATATGGTATAAAAATATTTATAGATTCGCAATTATGTTGATGAGATATGAAGTGATGTGTGATATTTACCGTGATAAAATATAACATACGAGCTAGCATCATCATCACCACCACCAACGGCATTATATATGGAATTTTTTAATATAAAATAAATTTGGAAATCATCATCACCACCATTACCATCGGCAGTAATCGATTCAAGCCCATCTGAAAACCGTCGAAAGAAAATATGATAGACGAAAGCATACAAACAAAATCTATGACAGACCTTAAAGCATCGAGTGATGACCTCTTTATTAACGATTTAGTAAATGCGTCCATAGCTTAGAGTGAATATAAAATCCCTTCGAAAGTCCCATACTGCAATATATGGTATAACAATATTTATAGATTCGCATTGATGTTGATTAGTTATGAAGTGATGTGTGATATTTACCAGGATATTTCCCAGATTATAATACAGGATATCCTTTTCACAAATAACAATGATATGTGCACAACTATTCATGCTTTGCAAAATATTATGCCAACACAAACTGTAGTAAATCGTTTAATGGATTTTCTCAAAAATATAAGACACGAGCTAGCATCATCATCACCACCACCAACGGCATTATATATGGAATTTTTTAATATAAAATAAATTTGGAAATCATCATCACCACCATTACCATCGGCAGTAATCGATTCAAGCCCATCTGAAAACCGTCGAAAGAAAATATGATAGACGAAAGCATACAAAAAAAATCTATGTCAGACCTTAAAGCATCGAGTGATGACCTCTTTATTAACGATTTAGTAAATGCGGCCATAGCTTGGAGTGAATATAAAATCCCCTCGAAAGTCCCTTACTGCAATATATGGTATAAAAATATTTATAGATTCGCATTGATGTTGATGAGTTATGAAGTGATGTGTGATATTTACCAGGATATTTCCCAGATTATAATACAGGATATCCTTTTCACAAATAACAATGATATGTGCACAACTATTCATGCTTTGCAAAATATTATGCCAACAAAATCGTAGTAAATGGTTTAATGGATTTTCTCAAAAAAATAACATACAAGCTAGCATCATCATCACCACCACCAACGGCATTATATATGGAATTTTTTAATATAAAATAAATTTGGAAATCATCATCACCACCATTACCATCGGCAGTAATCGATTCAAGCCCATCTGAAAACCGTCGAAAGAAAATATGATAGACGAAAGCATACAAACAAAATCTATGACAGACCTTAAAACATCGAGTGATGACCTACGATTTAGTAAATGCGGCCATAGCTTGGAGTGAATATAAAATCCCCTCGAAAGTCCCTTACTGCAATATATGGTATAAAAATATTTATAGATTCGCAATTATGTTGATGAGATATGAAGTGATGTGTGATATTTACCGTGATAAAATATAACATACGAGCTAGCATCATCATCACCACCACCAACGGCATTATATATGGAATTTTTTAATATAAAATAAATTTGGAAATCATCATCACCACCATTACCATCGGCAGTAATCGATTCAAGCCCATCTGAAAACCGTCGAAAGAAAATATGATAGACGAAAGCATACAAACAAAATCTATGACAGACCTTAAAGCATCGAGTGATGACCTCTTTATTAACGATTTAGTAAATGCGTCCATAGCTTAGAGTGAATATAAAATCCCTTCGAAAGTCCCATACTGCAATATATGGTATAACAATATTTATAGATTCGCATTGATGTTGATTAGTTATGAAGTGATGTGTGATATTTACCAGGATATTTCCCAGATTATAATACAGGATATCCTTTTCACAAATAACAATGATATGTGCACAACTATTCATGCTTTGCAAAATATTATGCCAACACAAACTGTAGTAAATCGTTTAATGGATTTTCTCAAAAATATAAGACACGAGCTAGCATCATCATCACCACCACCAACGGCATTATATATGGAATTTTTTAATATAAAATAAATTTGGAAATCATCATCACCACCATTACCATCGGCAGTAATCGATTCAAGCCCATCTGAAAACCGTCGAAAGAAAATATGATAGACGAAAGCATACAAAAAAAATCTATGTCAGACCTTAAAGCATCGAGTGATGACCTCTTTATTAACGATTTAGTAACTGCGGCCATACCTTGGAGTGAATATAAAATCCCCTCGAAAGTCCCTTACTGCAATATATGGTATAAAAATATTTATAGATTCGCATTGATGTTGATGAGTTATGAAGTGATGTGTGATATTTACCAGGATATTTCCCAGATTATAATACAGGATATCCTTTTCACAAATAACAATGATATGTGCACAACTATTCATGCTTTGCAAAATATTATGCCAACACAAACTGTAGTAAATCGTTTAATGGATTTTCTCAAAAATATAAGACACGAGCTAGCATCATCATCACCACCACCAACGGCATTATATATGGAATTTTTTAATATAAAATAAATTTGGAAATCATCATCACCACCATTACCATCGGCAGTAATCGATTCAAGCCCATCTGAAAACCGTCGAAAGAAAATATGATAGACGAAAGCATACAAACAAAATCTATGACAGACCTTAAAGCATCGAGTGATGACCTACGATTTAGTAAATGCGGCCATAGCTTGGAGTGAATATAAAATCGCCTCGAAAGTCCCTTACTGCAATATATGGTATAAAAATATTTATAGATTCGCATTGATGTTGATGAGTTATGAAGTGATGTGTGATATTTACCAGGATATTTCCCAGATTATAATACACGATATCCTTTTCACAAATAACAATGATTTGTGCACAACTATTCATGCTTTGCAAAATATTATGCCAACACAAACTGTAGTAAATCGTTTAATGGATTTTCTCAAAAATATAACATACGAGCTGGCATCATCATCACCACCACCAACGGCATTATATATGGAATTTTTTAATATAAAATAAATTTGGAAATCATCATCACCACCATTACCATCGGCAGTAATCGATTCAAGCCCATCTGAAAACCGTCGAAAGAAAATATGATAGACGAAAGCATACAAACAAAATCTATGACAGACCTTAAAGCATCGAGTGATGACCTACGATTTAGTAAATGCGGCCATAGCTTGGAGGGAATATAAAATCCCCTCGAAAGTCCCTTACTGCAATATATGGTATACAAATATTTATAGATTCGCAATTATGTTGATGAGATTTAACAATAACAAATTCCATTGAATCATTGGATCATAGACGATCAGTAGCTTCATTGTGCACATTTTATAGGTATTATTACCATGAATGCTCTAATGAAATTTTAAAGCTAATTGCTGAGCCCATTAGCTTCTCTTATAATTCGAGAAATTCACAAAAGGCTCATTCATATTCTGTATCTATTAGTTTTTTGCTAACAAACAGATTTGGAAATTCATTTTTCCCAAGAACAGCAAGATTATGGAATAGTCTCCCTGAACTAGTATTTCCCCCTACTTTTGATTATCAGTTATTTAAATTAAACATTTCATCTTATCTAAAAACTAATCCACCTAAAGTGCAACTTGGACAATTGTTTGAAAAACATATGAGTGATTTTTTATTATTATGTTTTAGTAAAAGTTTTTTTTATCTCATATGTTTGCTTTATTTTCAAAATTTCATAAATTAATCCACATATTATAATAGATTTACCACCCAAAATCACTTAAGTGTATTCAACGCATCTAAGGTTCATCACCTGATTAAGTGATTTCGTTACGGGCTCACGGCAATAGAATTCCGAGGTTTTACGGGCGCTAAACCGATTCTGCCGTAGTAACGAACAAAAAAAAAAAAAAAAATGAGATATGAAGTGATGTGTGATATTTACCGTGATAAAATATAACATACGAGCTAGCATCATCATCACCACCACCAATGGCATTATATATGGAATTTTTTAATATAAAATAAATTTGGAAATCATCATCACCACCATTACCATCGGCAGTAATCGATTCAAGCCCACCTGAAAACCGTCGAAAGAAAATATGGTAGACGAAAGCATACAAACAAAATCTATGACAGACCTTAAAGCATCGAGTGATGACCTCTTTGTTAACGATTTAGTAAATGCGGCCATAGCTTGGAGTGAATATAAAATCCCCTTGAAAGTCCCTTACTGCAATATATGGTATAAAAATATTTATAGATTCGCATTGATGTTGATGAGTTATGAAGTGATGTGTGATATTTACCAGGATATTTCCCAGATTATAATACAGGATATCCTTTTCACAAATACCAATGATATGTGCACAACTATTCATGCTTTGCAAAATATTATGCCAACAAAAACTGTAGTAAATCGTTTAATGGATTTTCTCAAAAATATAACATACGAGCTAGCATCATCATCACCACCACCAACGGCATTATATATGGAATTTTTTAATATAAAATAAATTTGGAAATCATCATCACCACCATTACCATCGGCAGTAATCGATTCAAGCCCATCTGAAAACCGTCGAAAGAAAATATGATAGACGAAAGCATACAAACAAAATCTATGACAGACCTTAAAGCATCGAGTAATGACCTACGATTTAGTAAATGCGGCCATAGCTTGGAGTGAATATAAAATCCCCTCGAAAGTCCCTTACTGCAATATATGGTATAAAAATATTTATAGATTCGCAATTATGTTGATGAGATATGAAGTGATGTGTGATATTTACAGTGATAAAATATAACATACGAGCTAGCATCATCATCACCACCACCAACGGCATTATATATGGAATTTTTAATATAAAATAAATTTGGAAATCATCATCACCACCATTACCATCGGCAGTAATCGATTCAAGCCCATCTGAAAACCGTCGAAAGAAAATATGATAGACGAAAGCATACAAACAAAATCTATGACAGACCTTAAAGCATCGAGTGATGACCTCTTTATTAATGTTATGACACCATAACACACTCTGTACATAATAAGACATCTATTTATTAATACATCAAATTACAAATTACAATTACAACTTTAAAACATCAAATTACAAATTACATTACATTAATATACATTATGAAAATAACCACAACGTTTCGGACATTAAAAACATGTCATCATGAAATACTATCTGCATTCGATAAAAATCATTTCATCATGAAAAGTAGTATCAACCCAATTAGTCGGAACACATTCCTATTCTATCCAATACATTTACAACTATGACATCTGTAAATTAATATTTCATCAAAGTTATCATACGCGCAGACGCAACCCGATTATGTAAACGACAGCTATGTTAAAACCAACGACACCTACAAATTTCTCATCACATAAAACATTTAATTCAAATACATTCAACCAAATATATAAACATAAGAACAGGCAAACATAAGAATAAACTAACATACCATATGTTAACAAACAAAAACATCAACAAATTTAAAGGGACGATAAAAAAATCTATATGCAACTATATATATACAATATTTACTATATACGACTTTGTTTATATAAATGTTTACTATATACATAAATACGATAAGCTTCAATTACATCAGCTTAAGAACATTGACCAACACAAAATGTATATATAACAAGTGCAATAAATTATCATAAATAATATTACATAATAAAAAGTGAAACTACAGCATTTAAATAATAATAATAAAAAAATAACAATCATACATAATACATATAGTTTTTTATAATTAATAGTGAATGTTTTCCAGATGTTCTTTTAAAAAATATTATGATATATGTTTAAACATAATTATATTTATATATGTTTAAAAGGAAAAATATATTAAATTATTTGAAATACGATGATATAGGTAGCATGGGTCAAATATAGAGTTAATATCAAGACATATAGAAATTGTGTGAAATAACGCTTTAATAAAAATACATGTATTAAAAACATTGTATCACAGTAAAATAAAAAATAATGAAATTAAATATGATATTATTAATATAATATGTAGAATACCGATCCCACGGATAGAAATAGAAAAATCATAAACATCAGCAAACAATTACAAAATAATATAGTTATATATAATAAAAATTTAATTAAAAAACAAAATCAAATATCCAATTTACGACATATATAATAATAATAATATATATAGTCATATATACATATATATTACATACAATGTCACATATATATATGATAACATAACATAATTACATATAGAAGGAAGGTTAAGAAACTTGCAATGACCAAACAGCATACATATAAGTCTAATGACTTAAACTATATGTAAAAATATATATATATAGAATAACATAACATAATAGATGAAAATGAGAGTATATGTATAAATAAATAGGAAATATTATTCCAGAGACAATTATATATATAATCATATGAAGTTTTAAATCAGTTATATGGAGAAAATGAAAAAGGAAAATATGAAAAATAAAGGAAAATACAATCGAATGGTAACAAGTGGGGAGAAAAAAGTTTATAAAAGAAGGAACATCACAATCAAAAATTCAATTACTGATCAAGTCGTCTTGTAATAAATATATTAAAAAAATTGGCCTTGCTTAAAGCAGTTGGCAATTTTAATATAACAATTTATTACAAGATTAAAAACCAAGTCCAGGGCACAACTGCCTGACTGATTCACGTTTTGTATTTGATCGCAGTAATTCATATAATTTTTATAAAATTTAAACAAGTAAAGTAAAGTAACGTAGAGTGAAATAAACATTAAATTTTGAAAATTTAATTTTATATAAAAGATAGAAAATATTAAATTCATATTCATATATATATATATATAGATTATACTTATATATATATATATTCTTAATTCTATATTAAAAATTAATCGATAAATAAAATAAATAAAACTAAAGGTAAATTGAAAATATTGTACTACTAAAATAATTATTTAATAAAGGAACATTTTTTTAAAAATTTAACAAATGAAAAATGATTTTTATTATGTTTAATCCTCGGACCACGACAATAACGATTTAGTAAATGCGGCCATAGCTTGGAGTGAATATAAAATCCCCTCGAAAGTCCCTTACTGCAATATATGGTATAAAAATATTTATAGATTCGCATTGGTGTTGATGAGTTAAGAAGTGATGTGTGATATTTACCAGGATATTTCCCAGATTATAATACAGGATATCCTTTTCACAAATAACAATGATATGTACACAACTATTCATGCTTTGCAAAATATTATGCCAACAAAAACTGTAGTAAATCGTTTAATGGATTTTTTCAAAAAAATAACATACAAGCATCATCATCACCACCACCAACGGCATTATATATGGAATTTTTTAATATAAAATAAATTTGGAAATCATCATCACCACCATTACCATCGGCAGTAATCGATGCAAGCCCACCTGAAAACCGTCGAAAGAAAATATGGTAGACGAAAGCATACAAACAAAATCTATGACAGACCTTAAAGCATCGAGTGATGACCTCTTTGTTAACGATTTAGTAAATGCGGCCATAGCTTGGAGTGAATATAAAATCCCTTTGAAAGTCCCTTACTGCAATATATGGTATAAAAATATTTATAGATTCGCATTGATGTTGTTGAGTTATGTTGATGAGTGTGATATTTACCAGGATATTTCCCAGATTATAATACAGGATATCCTTTTCACAAATAACAATGATATGTGCACAACTATTCATGCTTTGCAAAATATTATGCCAACACAAACTGTAGTAAATCGTTTAATGGATTTTCTCAAAAATATAACATACGAGCTAGCATCATCATCACCACCACCAACGGCATTATATATGGAATTTTTTAATATAAAATAAATTTGGAAATCATCATCACCACCATTACCATCGGCAGTAATCGATTCAAGCCCATCTGAAAACCGTCGAAAGAAAATATGATAGACGAAAGCATACAAACAAAATCTATGACAGACCTTAAAGCATCGAGTGATGACCTCTTTATTAACGATTTAGTAAATGCGGCCATAGCTTGGAGTGAATATAAAATCCCCTCGAAAGTCCCTTACTGCAATATATGGTATAAAAATATTTATAGATTCGCATTGATGTTGATGAGTTATGAAGTGATGTGTGATATTTACCAGGATATTTCCCAGATTATAATACAGGATATCCTTTTCACAAATAACAATGATATGTGCACAACTATTCATGCTTTGCAAAATATTATGCCAACACAAACTGTAGTAAATCGTTTAATGGATTTTCTCAAAAATATAACATACGAGCTAGCATCATCATCACCACCACCAACGGTATTATATATGGAATTTTTTAACATAAAATAAATTTGGAAATCATCATCACCACCATTACCATCGGCAGTAATCGATTCAAGCCCATCTGAAAACCGTCGAAAGAAAATATGATAGACGAAAGCATACAAACAAAATCTATGACAGACCTTAAAGCATCGAGTTATGACCTCTTTATTAACGATTTAGTAAATGCGGCCATAGCTTGGAGTGAATATAAAATCCCCTTGAAAGTCCATTACTGCAATATATGGTATAAAAATATTTATAGATTCGCATTGATGTTGATGAGTTATGAAGTGATGTGTGATATTTCCCAGATTATAATACAGGATATCCTTTTCACAAATACCAATGATATGTGCACAACTATTCATGCTTTGCAAAATATTATGCCAACAAAAACTGTAGTAAATCGTTTAATGGATTTTCTCAAAAATATAACATACGAGCTAGCATCATCATCACCACCACCAACGGCATTATATATGGAATTTTTTAATATAAAATAAATTTGGAAATCATCATCACCACCATTACCATCGGCAGTAATCGATTCAAGCCCATCTGAAAACCGTCGAAAGAAAATATGATAGACGAAAGCATACAAACAAAATCTATGACAGACCTTAAAGCATCGAGTGATGACCTACGATTTAGTAAATGCGGCCATAGCTTGGAGTGAATATAAAATCCCCTCGAAAGTCCCTTACTGCAATATATGGTATAAAAATATTTATAGATTCGCATTGATGTTGATGAGTTATGAAGTGATGTGTGATATTTCCCAGATTATAATACAGGATATCCTTTTCACAAATACCAATGATATGTGCACAACTATTCATGCTTTGCAAAATATTATGCCAACAAAAACTGTAGTAAATCGTTTAATGGATTTTCTCAAAAATATAACATACGAGCTAGCATCATCATCACCACCACCAACGGCATTATATATGGAATTTGGAAATCATCATCACCACCATTACCATCGGCAGTAATCGATTCAAGCCCATCTGAAAACCGTCGAAAGAAAATATAGTAGACGAAAGCATACAAACAAAATCTATGACAGACCTTAAAGCATCGAGTGATGACCTCTTTATTAACGATTTAGTAAATGCAGTCATGGGTTGGAGTGAATATAAAATTTCCTCGAAAGTCCCTTACTGCAATATATGGTATAAAAATATTTATAGATTCGCATTGAAGTTGATGAGTTATGAAGTGATGTGTGATATTTACCAGGATATTTCCCAGATTATAATACACGATATCCTTTTCACAAATAACAATGATATGTGCACAACTATTCATGCTTTGCAAAATATTATGCCAACACAAACTGTAGTAAATCGTTTAATGGATTTTTTCAAAAATATAACATACGAGCTAGCATCATCATCACCACCACCAACGGCATTATATATGGAATTTTTTAATATAAAATAAATTTGGAAATCATCATCACCACCATTACCATCGGCAGTAATCGATTCAAGCCCATCTGAAAACCGTCGAAAGAAAATATGATAGACGAAAGCATACAAACAAAATCTATGACAGACCTTAAAGCATCGAGTGATGACCTCTTTATTAACGATTTAGTAAATGCAGTCATGGGTTGGAGTGAATATAAAATCTCCTCGAAAGTCCCTTAATGCAATATATGGTATAAAAATATTTATAGATTCCCATTGATGTTGATGAGTTATGAAGTGATGTGTGATATTTACCAGGATATTTCCCAGATTATAATACACGATATCCTTTTCACAAATAACAATGATATGTGCACAACTATTCATGCTTTGCAAAATATTATGCCAACACAAACTGTAGTAAATCGTTTAATGGATTTTCTCAAAAATATAACATACGAGCTAGCATCATCATCACCACCACCAACGGCATTATATATGGAATGTTTTAATATAAAATAAATTTGGAAATCATCATCACCACCATTACCATCGGCAGTAATCGATTCAAGCCCATCTGAAAACCGTCGAAAGAAAATATGATAGACGAAAGCATACAAACAAAATCTATGACAGACCTTAAAGCATCGAGTGATGACCTACGATTTAGTAAATGCGGCCATAGCTTGGAGTGAATATAAAATCCCCTCGAAAGTCCCTGTTGAAGCACCTTGTGCACATTACTGATATGCATATGAAATGCAGTTATAATTTTTTTTCATTTATTATATATATGAAATACTATTTATAATTTATATATTTATATACTATCAATATATCGAAATATTATATATCAAAATTAATATATTGATATAACAATTTTCTATATAAAAAATAATTAAAGTCAATACGAATACGTCGAAGAAGCAACATCAATTTAAAACCAGAAATTATTATTATCAAATATAAATCGTATACGGGAATTTTTTAATTGTTAAATGAATATTGTATTATTTTATATGGATACATGTAATTATAAAAATTTGAATTAAAAGAAAAAAAAGTGAAAATAAAATAAAATATTTATTGAATAGAATAAAAAGAACAAAGTTTCAATAAATTTATAAATCATCAATCCTCAGCCTGGAACTGCACATTGGTCCTTCGAGCCGGATATTTTGGTTATATGAAAAATTCCATTTCATCATACATTAGAGTTACATGAAAGCGTCGTTTTGGTGAACACGCCCTACACCGATAATTAATTATTAAGTCGTAGTACGCAGAGATTTAAATCATCGGGACTAACTCGGTGCCTATCCGGATATTTAGCAGCCAGTGAGGTAAGTAAAAGGTGATTTTCATTTTCCCTAATTCCTTTAAAATTTGTGCTTCATTTCCTTATCGATTCATAAAAAAGATTTTTTTTCTCAATCATTCTTATATAATAAATTATCATAATCGCGGATCATATCACATGATTTATATGTATGTTGAAATTTTGATGGTTTTTCTCCGGACCTGTCTCATTCATTCATATGTAACAATTCTAATTTGATCACCGGTATTTCTATTGATAAGCTATTTTTAAATTTGATAAATTGAATACTATTAGTACAACCATCGACCATATAATAACAAGACACGAAAATTAACAAATTATGCTTCGTAAATTTAACATCAGAGCTTTGAGTTTTCTGATTGTAATGAAAAGAGATGGTAACAATCATTTTAATTTATTTATTTATATAGCTATCGAATATCATTTGGATGTTACGTTTTTTTTTGTTTTGTGCTTTTTTTGTTGGTGTTTTCTATTTTTTCGTATATATTAAATACATTATATTTAAAATACGATCCATTTGTAGTCAGGGCCGCCACAACATACAAGATATTGGTACGAACGAACCACACGCCGTTGCCTAGGGGTGCTGAAAACGATCAGATATTTTAAATAATAAAGCAAATTCTTAGAGTTCTAGAGAAAATTTCTGGAACAAAGAACTACGGACAGAGAACTGATAAATTAAACTTATGCTTGCCAGATTTTCCTAGAGCTCCTTGTGGGACATACCTTATGTTTTGATTTTGAAGCGCAAAAAATAAATTAATAGGTTTTTCTTGTCATATTTCAGGGCGCTTTATTTTAATAATTCAGCCAGGCGCATAAATGGTCTAAAACTGCCCTGTTTGTAGTACAAATTAAATTTTATTTTTCTTTTTGTATATAAATATATTATTATAAATATATTAAAATATTATGTATGCATGTACCAGGTTGATTTTTTTTTATATTCTTATTCTTAGATATGCTTCATTGTTGTTATAATTTTTTTATTTTGTTATATTTTTTGTTATTCTGTTTTGGTTTTATTTGTTGTTGTTGTTGTCTTATTTTTAGCCAATAAAATAACTACTTATAAACGATATATATATATATATACAACAAATATTATATATACACCAAAATTATTGTTGGTTTTTTGGTATATATAAAATAGAAGATAGAAAACTAAAAATTATTTTGTTAATAAAAATCAAATAATGTTTTTTTTTTGTTTTCTGGTTTTTTTGTTGTCTATTTTTAGATCGTCGACTTATTTTTTCGTATATAACTTTAAAATAAAAATACAATCCATTTTTATAGCAAAATTAAATATTTCTTTTCTTTTTGGATATAAATATAAAATCTATTTGATATATATACAGATAACCCTTCATTGAACGAGCTGTGTATTACATGACTTTTTAATTTTTTTTATTTACAAAAACGATTTTTTGTATTTTTTCATTCCCTTGAAAAATCTGAAAATAAAGTGTTAACTGTATATCATATTTACTTACATCGCAACACTTATTTTGCTATTATTTTGTTTTATTTTTTGTTATTCAGTTTTATTTATTGTATTTTATTTGTTGCTTTTATTTTTCATTTTTTGTCTTGGCATTTGGTTTTTGTTTTTGTTTTTTGATATATATAAAAATATCCAATATAAAAAAGATCTAATCTTGTATATTTGAAACGATAACAGCTACGAATACTGGCCTTTGAAAATTGGATTAACAATAACACATTTCAAGACGTTTGAAATGTTCATACATTTTTTTTCGTTACATGGAAAAAATTTACGTTCCTTTTTTAATTTACCATAAATTTATTAAAGGAAATTAAATATTGATGATAATAATATTAATATCAATAATGTTTATAATGCTAATAATGAGAATAACACTATAATAAGAATAATAATAATAATTCATCCTGTTATAAATTAGATTGCAAAAAAAAAAAATCATTCAATATGGTATTAAAATCGGCTAAATAATATTTGTAAATGATGGAGTATATTTTCACAATCATATTTCATATAGATCCTCATAAAAGGAAATATTTAATTTAGTTACATATGTGTATATAAAATTTATTAAAAAAAAATATACAGAAGAAAAAATCATATATTGCGTATCATGATAACTGTATAACATGAAAAAAAAACATTTGATTTATCATACCAAAATAGTTTTTACTTTTCTATATATCAAAAAACCAACAATAATTTTGGTGTATATATAATATTTGTTGTATATATAAATATTTTGTTTTTTTTTAGGTGATTTATAAGTAGTTATTTTATTAGCTAAAAATAAGACAACAGCAACAACAACAAATAAAGCCAAAACAGAATAATAAAAAATATAACTAAATAAAAAAATTATAAGAGCAATGAATAATATATATATATATACATACATAATATTTTATATTTATATAGAAAAAGAAAAAAAAATTATTGAAAAAAAATACAAATGGATCGTATTTTAAATATAAGGTGTATATACGAATATATACGAAATAAAAACACCAACAAAAAAAGTAGAAAATAAAAAAAAAACATAATTTGATATTTCATACCAATATAGTTTTTACTTTTCTATATACCAAAAAACCAACAATAATTTTGCTATATATATAAATATCACAGTTTATATATATATCGTTTATAAGTAGTTATTTTATTGGCTAAAAATAGCCAACAACAAATGAAACCAAAACAGAATAACAAAAAATAAAACAAAATAATAACAAAATAAGTGTTGCGATGTAAGTAAATATGATATACAGTTAACACTTTATTTTCAGATTTTTCAAGGAATGAAAAAATACAAAAAATCGTTGAAAAAGGTTGTTTCCTATATAAAAAAAATTAAAAAGTCATGTAATACACAGCTCGTTCAATGAAGGGTTATCTGTATATATATCAAATAGATTTTATATTTATATCCAAAAAGAAAAGAAATATTTAATTTTGCTAGAAAAATGGATTGTATTTTTATTTTAAAGTTATATACGAAAAAATAAGTCGACGATCTAAAAATAGACAACAAAAAAAGCAGAAAACAAAAAAAAAACATTATTTGAATTTTATTACCAAAATAATTTTTAGTTTTCTATCTTCTATTTTATATATACCAAAAAAACCAACAATAATTTTGGTGTATATATAATATTTGTTGTATATATAAATATCACAGTTTATATATATATCGTTTATAAGTAGTCATTTTATTGGCTAAAAATAAGACAACATATATATATATATATATATATATGCATACATAATATTTTATAGATAAAAAGAAAAAAAAATACTTTTGCTCTACAAATGGATCGTATTTTAAATATAATGTATTTAATATATACGAAAAAATAGAAAACACCAACAAAAAAAGCACCAAACAAAAAAACATCCAAATGATATTGTGATGCATGCGATAGCTATATAAATAAATAAATTAAAATGATTGTTACCATCTCTTTTCATTACAATCAGAAATCTCAAAGCTCTGATTTTAGATTTACGAAGCATAGTGTTTGAATTTTCGTATCTTCGTATAATTATATTATCGTTGGTACAACAAACCGTATACCCTTTATTGTGAAAGAGAAATTATTATTTTTTTTGTTCTCATATAATTAACTTGAATTGGTATAATTTTTTTTTTTAATTGAATTAATTTGATTTAAAGAAAAGAAAAAAAAATAATAATTTTGTATTTGATTTTTCACTTGGGTTTCATATTGTATATAATTATTCGGTATCATTATATCAGTTTATATATATAAATTTAAAAAAAAAATAACACATAAAAAGAAACTTGTGTTCATATAAGCATAATTCGGTTTTCAAAATATTTTTTGAGGTCGTTGTTGGCATCAAACACAATCTTCGGTTATTGCAAATCTGCCTTGCGACATCGTTTCCATTTACCGATTCCAATGTCTTTTTCGGGCAGTGAACCTGATGTGGAGGCCCAAACCGCAATATTGATTCGACAAAGGGGTCAGATTAAAGGAAGTTTAACTCGTTTCGTTAATTATCTTGACAATCCTGATAAAAATCACGCAGAGAATATTCCCGAACTGCGTTTGCGGACTGATAAAATTGCCTTATTATGGGAGAAGTATGATAATACTCAAAGCAAAATTGAATCAATAATGGAGGTAGGTGATGAGGATTCTCAAAATGAACGTACTGCTTTTGAGGAAACATACTTTTCAATACTAGCAAGGGTGAATGGTATAATTGCCAATTCTGCACCGACCAATCAGACATTAAATGCGACCGTGAATGACGAGGGTGAAGAATTAAACAACACCGTACGACGAACTGCACAAATCAAACTTCCTCAAATAGAGTTGCCAAAGTTTGACGGTTCATACCATAGGTGGATGTGTTTCCATGATTCGTTTACCTCTTTAATACATAGTAATGCGGAACTCTCTGTCATACAGAAGTTCCAGTACCTCAAAACGGCCCTCACCGGCGATGCTGCCAACGTTGTAGAGTCCATCGAAATTACTGCGGATAACTATATCGTTGCTTGGCGTCTATTAACGGACCGTTATCACAACAAAAGATTGATAGTGCGCAATCATATACGCGAGCTGTTCGATCTCGAATCTTCAAAAAAGGGCGATTCAAAGGCCTTGAGAAGGCTATTGGATGATGTACAACGACACTTGCGCTCCCTAAGGGCATTGGGACAACCAACTGACCAATGGGATCCGTTACTGATTCATCTCGTTACAATGAAGTTGGATCAACAAAGTCTGTACCAGTGGGAGACCCACTGTGCCAACAATATCATTGATGCTGCTCCAACATTTGATCACTTGATTACTTTCTTGAAGAAAAGATGTCAGGCATCGGAATCCCTGGCACCGCAGCCATTAATCTCAATAACTGGTAGGCTTGACACGCGCGAAAAGAAGATGGGACACGCTCACACGGTTTGCTCTTCCGGTGTCGCCGGTTGTCCTAAGTGTAATAAACCGCATCAGTTATACAAATGCTTTGCATTCAAAAGAATGCCAATTGCACAACGGTCGAAATTTATAATTTCCGAGAAATTGTGCGTCCAATGCATGCTCGCTCATCCACCGGGCGAATGCAAATTCCGTCCATGTTTTATTTGTAAGAAACCACATCATCATTTACTACACGATGACAAATTCGGAACAACAAATCCTTCGTCTTCCGTTGGAAACATCAGCGGTTCACCAGCGGATTTGTCAAATAGACCTGCTGTGGTTATGCATTCAAACAATCCGTCACGGGTATTATTATCAACTGCCCTTGTCTACATTTACAAATCGGATGGCACCAAAATAAAATGTCGTGCTCTTCTGGATTCAGGGGCACAGTCAAATTTCATCACCACTAAATTATGCAATCAATTGGGGCTACCGCGGCATAAAATTAATATACCAATATGTGGTATAAACAAGATGAAATTAAATATCAAATACTCAGTCCAGGCTGACATTGGTTCAGTGACGAATTCCGGAACTTCAAAGTTGCGGTTCTTGATTTTGGACAACATAGTCGGCGAGTTGCCGGGATTCTATATCAATGGATCATCTCTGAAGATTCCAACAGGTGTGGGACTCGCTGATCCGGCTTTTCACAACTCTAGTGGTATAGACCTGCTGCTAGGCGCGGAGGTTTTCTACCAGATATTACTGCCGGGGAAAATTGGTTTGTCTGCAGGTCCGATTCTGCAGGAAACCTCACTTGGTTGGATAATTGCTGGTCCAATCCATGGCAATTCGGTGAACAATGCATGCCCAGTCTTCGCCTTGATGACCGTTAAAACAAATGTGGATGATTCAATCGAATTGAACACCATTATCTCCAAATTTTGGGATTTGGAACAAATCCATAGCCCTACAACACTTTCACCATCGGAAAGGTACTGCGAGGATCTTTACTCATTGACCACTAAACGTGATCCACATGGAAGATATTCCGTCAGTCTACCACTAAAAACCAATTTTATACAATTGGGGGATTCTTACAACATGGCACTGCGTCGATTCTTGCTATTAGAAAAAAGATTATGCCGGAATCCTAACATTTCTGATCAATATACTGCCTTTATACGGGAGTACATTTCTTTGGGGCATATGTCTCAGGTTGAGAAGGTGCAAACTGAGGACTCATGCCCGGTTTACTATTTGCCGCATCATGCTGTTATCAAAGACGGCAGCACCACTACGCGGTTGCGTGTGGTTTTTGATGGCTCTGCAAAATCAACCGGTGGTCTCTCTTTGAATGATACTCTACACACTGGTCCTAATATACAAAGGGACATTTTTGAAGTATTAATTCGTTTCCGTCGGCATCGAATCGCCTTGGTTGCGGACGTGGAAAAAATGTACAGGCAGGTCAACGTGGAGCCCGAATTTCGTAATCTACAACGTATCTTATGGCGCTTCAATCAAAATGAGCGGGTGCGATCTTATGCGTTAAACACGGTTACATACGGCACGGGATGTGCGGCTTATTTGGCTATCAAATCATTGAAGCAATTGGCCATCGATGAGGCTCTCTCTTTCCCACGAGCCAGTAAAATTGTGCAGAATGACTTCTATGTGGACGATTTACTATCGGGCACTGAATCATACCAAGACGCATTGGATTTATACAATGAATTGAATGCTTTGATGAAACGGGGCGGACTTTCGCTTAGAAAATGGCATTCAAATAACAGTCGCCTTATGTCCATCATGTCAACTACAAATGTCGAAAATAGATCTATCGCGGGGAACAAGGATTCCAATCTCATGACTTTAGGTCTCGTATGGAATGCGGGAAAGGATACATTTCACTTCGATGACTCATCATTTGATAATCTACTGCATTTAACAAAGCGCTCCATACTATCACAAATAGCGGGGCTTTATGATCCACTGGGTCTGCTTGGTCCACTTATTCTGGCTGCGAAACTAATCATGCAGCGTTTGTGGCAGAGCGGGTGTGATTGGGATGATGCTGTCACGCCCGCAATTGCGAGTGAATGGGGGGAGTACACGACATCCATGTCTTATTTAAAATCCATCCACATTCCTCGTAGACTCAGCAAGATATCTGGCGGCACATTTCAATTGCACGGGTTTAGTGACGCGTCCGAGCGGGCTTATGGAGCATGCGTATATCTGAGATCTATTGGAATAAATGCGCAATGTCAGGTACAATTGATTGGGTCTAGATCAAGAGTTGCTCCCATGAAAAAAACATCATTACCACGCCTGGAATTATGTGCCGCATTATTGCTCGCGGTGTTAATGGACAAGATTAAGTCATCCATCGGTTTGACCATTGACTCAAGCTTTTTCTGGACGGATTCAATGATTGTTCTCGCATGGGTGAACACTGAATCTCACATTTATAACACCTTCGTCGCGAATCGTGTGTCGGAAATACAGCGAATGACTGAGGTTTCGGATTGGCATCACGTGGTTTCGGCTGACAATCCTGCAGATCACATTTCGCGTGGCTTGGATGCGCATGCTTTATCATCGTGTCTCCAATGGTGGAATGGTCCGGCGTGGTTATCTGACGACGTAGTGATGACATTTCCAGGGCACTTTACACGGCCGGGGTTTGACACTCATAATATGCCAGAACTGCGTGCCAAAATTGTTACTGCCATTTCAACTGGCTGCGAAATTGATTTCCTAACGGGATATTCATCCTTTGCAAAACTAACGAGGATCATTGCATACATTCTGCGTTTCTTCGGCAACATATCCGGAAGGTGGGTCAAAAAGGGAGGTTCGCTATCTTGATCCGAGCTGGTTGACGCGGAAATGCGTATCATTAAATTACTTCAGGGGGATGAATTCCATAGGGAAATTAATGCTTTGATGGGTAATGGAAAGGTGTCCCTCACCAGTCACATCAGATGTTTGAATCCATTTCTGGATCAGTCAGGATTACTTCGAGTTGGTGGCCGTTTAAAGAACACGCTGCTACCTTACCAATCCAAGCACCCCCTACTGCTTCCAGCCCGGCATCATATTACCGAAATTATTATCCGGGAAGGTCACATCGCAAACTTACATGCGCCGCCTCAGTTGCTGCTTTCAATAATTCGCCGAAAATATTGGCCAATCTCGGGAAGGAACGTTGTTCGTCGTGTATGCCGCAAATGTGTGGTTTGCTTCAGGTTGAATCCTCCATCGCACATTCAATTGATGGGCGATTTGCCGACTGATCGTGTTGTACCCTCGCGACCTTTTTCCGTGGTCGGTGTGGATTATGGCGGTCCGTTTCCCATAAGGCCCATGATTCGGTCTAAGTGCAGCTTGCGGGCATACGTGGTGACATTCGTCTGCTTCACCACAAAGGCGTTACATCTCGAAGTAGCAATGGATTTATCCACTTCCGCGTTTGTTAAGGCATTTCGGCGCTTCATTTGTAGACGCGGATCTCCGAATACAATTTGGTCCGACAATGCCACTAATTTTGTGGGTGCCAACAACGAATTCAAGAAATTCTTGACATCGGACAAGTACAATGAAAAATTGGTAGTCAATTTATCACATCGTTACAATATTCAATGGAAATTCATTCCGGCACGATCACCTCATATGGGTGGACTCTGGGAGGCCGGAATTAAGGCCATCAAATTTCATTTTTATCGTGTTGCACGTAATACTCAATTGAATTACGATTCATTCATTACATTAATAATTATGATTGAGGGTCTTTTAAATAATCGTCCTCTTTGTCCTTTATCCTCAAATCCCAATGACCTTGATGTCCTAACCCCAAATCACTTTTTGCTTGGTTCAACGGCTGCTCAAGTAGAACTTGGCACGGTAGCCATGAGGCATTATCACCATTTGGTGAATATTAAAAATGATTTTTGGAAAAGATGGTCCCACGAATACCTGCATAATTTGCAACAAAGGCCAAAATGGAACCAGCATAAAGAAAACAACATTCGCATCGGCAATTTAGCTCTTATGTTGGACGACAACCTTCCACCATCAAGATGGGCTCTGGGCAGGATCACCCGCCTATACCCTGGCAGTGACAATCGTGTGCGAGTCGTAGCGCTGCGCACCAAAAATGGTGAATTGAAGCGGTCTATTACCAGAATTGCTGTATTTCCAGATCAGCAATAACTCATTAAAAAAAAAAAACCAATTACATTGAAGACTACGTTACTTCAAGGGGGGAGTATGTTGAAGCACCTTGTGCACATTACTGATATGCATATGAAATGCAGTTATAATTTTTTTTCATTTATTATATATATTAAATACTATTTATAATTTATATATTTATATACTATCATTGAGTTTATATATATATAGAGGTTCCAAACACATGAAACATTTTCATCCATAAAATAAAATAATTTCGTACCGTGTAGAAGCTCAATTTATTTTTAAAAGTGTTAAAATATAAAATTTGAAATACTTAGAGCTTTTGTGACAGTGTATCTTTCGTTAATAAAATATGATAACGAAAGATACACTGTGGTCTTTCGTTATCATATTTTTAAATATTTATAATATATATATCGTGATATCGTATATATAACATTTGGTATAAGGAATCTATAACAAAAAAAACAGGTTTATTATATACAGATTCGATATTCACAAATAAAAATTATATTACTATTGTGTGATGCTTATGATTTTATGTGTTTTGATATTTTCACTACAATATATAAAAATATCTTTTTGTATAAAAAATATGACAAGAAAGGATATTTTACCAAATAAAATATCATAATTCAAATAATATATAATTCTTTAGTTCGTTATTGTTATTGTTGTATTTGTTGTTACATTTTTTGTATCAATTTTATAATATAAATTTATTCACATCTTTTTGTCACCGCCGATCATGCTTTGTATATAAATTTGTTATGATTCAGATACTTTTTAATAGATTATAATTTGAGATTTTTTCTTTTGATAGTTTTTGGGTTTAATAATTAAAAGCAAAAAATGTACGCAATAATCCTTTTTTGTTAACAATGATGTTGTTTTTTGTGTTTAGTTTGTGTTTACCTCATAATGATAAAATCTATAATCTATTGACGAAGATGGAAAATTGTTTACATTAATTAAGAGAAAAATGATCTGCACTAAATTTTCGCAAAAATTAATTTTTTTAATTTTCTATATTTTATTCAATTTTTATATTTAATAGAAGAATAGCCCATTTTCCAAAAAAATTCGTTTTAAAACCTATAATATAAATTTAAAATCTTAAAAAAATTTTTATATTATTGTTGTGCTGAAGAAAAAACTACAACACAGAAATAAGAAATAATATATTTTGTTGATTGTGATATTAAAATATGGTAATATTGTCGCATGTTAAAAATATGGTAAAATTAGGTAAAATTTATAATGTATATCATGGTATAAAGACCATAGATGTGCTTGACAGCTGATATACAATTTTGTATGACGTCACTCTGAGTGAAAAAAAAATTTTTTCAATGAGTAATAAACCATAATAAACATAAGCACAATAAAAGAAAAACCCAGAGTGACGTCAGAAAAGGGAAAAATGGCGAACATCAACAAATATCGAGCATACCTATAGTCTTTATACCATAAATGTATATTAAAAAACGATTTACACATAATTTGTAAATATATGGTGACTCTCAATTTATGTTTTGAATAAAACCTTTTTTTATCTTCTTTTCTTTTACTCCTCGTTTGTGCATATACACAATGTGAATCAAAACAACAAAACAAAACAACAATAAGAATTATATATTATTTGGTGCAATATCCTTTCTTGTCATATTTTTTATACAAAAAGATATTTTTATATATTGTAGTGAAAATATCAAAACACATAAAATCATAAGCATCACACAATAGTAATATAATTTTTATTTGTGAATATCGAATCTGTATATAATAAACCTGTTTTTTTTGTTATAGATTCCTTATACCAAATGTTATATATACGATATCACGATATATATATTATAAATATTTAAAAATATGATAACGAAAGACCACAGTGTATCTTTCGTTATCATATTTTATTAACGAAAGATACACTGTCACAAAAGCTCTAAGTATTTCAAATTTTATATTTTAACACTTTTAAAAATAAATTGAGCTTCTACACGGTACGAAATTATTTTATTTTATGGATGAAAATGTTTCATGTGTTTGGAACCTCTATATATATATAAACTCAATGATACTATCAATATATCGAAATATTATATATCAAAATTAATATATTGATATAACAATTTTCTATATAAAAAATAATTAAAGTCAATACGAATACGTCGAAGAAGCAACATCAATTTAAAACCAGAAATTATTATTATCAAATATAAATCGTATACGGGAATTTTTTAATTGTTCGATGAATATTGTATTATTTTATATGGATACATGTAATTATAAAAATTTGAATTAAAAGAAAAAAAAGTGAAAATAAAATAAAATATTTATTGAATAGAATAAAAAGAACAAAGTTTCAATAAATTTATAAATCATCAATCCTCAGCCTGGAACTGCACAGTCCCTTACTGCAATATATGGTATAAAAATATTTATAGATTCGCATTTATGTTGATGAGATATGAAGTGATGTGTGATATTTACCGTGATAAAATATAACATACGAGCTAGCATCATCATCACCACCACCAACGGCATTATATATGGAATTTTTTAATATAAAATAAATTTGGAAATCATCATCACCACCATTACCATCGGCAGTAATCGATTCAAGCCCATCTGAAAACCGTCGAAAGAAAATATGATAGACGAAAGCATACAAACAAAATCTATGACAGACCTTAAAGCATCGAGTGATGACCTCTTTATTAACGATTTAGTAAATGCGGCCATAGCTTGGAGTGAATATAAAATCCCCTCGAAAGTCCCTTACTGCAATATATGGTATAAAAATATTTATAGATTCGCATTGATGTTGATGAGTTATGAAGTGATGTGTGATATTTACCAGGATATTTCCCAGATTATAATACAGGATATCCTTTTCACAAATAACAATGATATGTGCACAACTATTCATGCTTTGCAAAATATTATGCCAACAAAAACTGTAGTAAATCGTTTAATGGATTTTCTCAAAAATATAACATACGAGCTAGCATCATCATCACCACCACCAACGACATTATATATGGAATTTTTTAATATAAAATAAATTTGGAAATCATCATCACCACCATTACCATCGGCAGTAATCGATTCAAGCCCATCTGAAAACCGTCGAAAGAAAATATGGTAGACGAAAGCATACAAACAAAATCTATGACAGACCTTAAAGCATCGAGTGATGACCTACGATTTAGTAAATGCGGCCATAGCTTAGAGTGAATATAAAATCCCCTCGAAAGTCCCTTACTGCAATATATGGTATAACAATATTTATAGATTCGCATTGATGTTGATGAGTTATGAAGTGATGTGTGATATTTACCAGGATATTTCCCAGATTATAATACAGGATATCCTTTTCACAAATAACAATGATATGTGCACAACTATTCATGCTTTGCAAGATATTATGCCAACACAAACTGTAGTAAATCGTTTAATGGATTTTCTCAAAAATATAACATACGAGCTAGCATCATCATCACCACCACCAACGGCATTATATATGGAATTTTTTAATATAAAATAAATTTGGAAATCATCATCACCACCATTACCATCGGCAGTAATCGATTCAAGCCCATCTGAAAACCGTCGAAAGAAAATATGATAGACGAAAGCATACAAACAAAATCCATGACAGACCTTAAAGCATCGAGTGATGACCTCTTTATTAACGAGTTGGTAAATGCGGCCATAGCTTGGAGTGAATATAAAATCCCATAGAAAGTCCCTTATTGCAATATATGGTATAAAAATATTTATAGATTCGCATTGATGTTGATGAGTTATGAAGTGATGTGTGATATTTACCAGGATATTTCCCAGATTATAATACAGGATATCCTTTTCACAAATAACAATGATATGTGCACAACTATTCATACTTTGCAAAATATTATGCCAACAAAAACTGTAGTAAATCGTTTAATGGATTTTCTCAAAAAAATAACATACGAGCTAGCATCATCCTCACCACCACCAACGGCATTATATATAGAATTTTTTAATATAAAATTACCTGCAGACATTCACATAGATGTCCAAACGTTGTATTAAACAATTCTGGGAATAAAAGTCAACGTCGGGCCGCCAAAAGATGTGCACCATATCGGTGCATGTCACAATTCCACTATTAATTATGCGTGGCGTATGGAAAGATGGCTAATGCTGCAGCTCTTCCATACGTAAACAATTACTATATGCACTACCTGTACATCCAAAGGCGATTTTCTCATTGGATATGTTTTTGGATAAGCACATCAAACAGTTACGTAACCAACGACAAAGCAGTTATAATTTTGTCAATATAATCACCGGCCGGGGCAAGCACATTCCTGACGGCGTGGCAAAAATAAAACCTGCAATAGTTACAAGACTGATATGATAATATTACTACCAATACCAATTAACGCATTTACTAGTACTATTTAATATTCTCATCAACTGATTTACTGAATATTACTATTTTATATAATATTACTACTGATAATGTTTGTTATTATTAACATATTAAATTAATAAAACAAACTGCTTCGACATTCTATTTTTACCAAGTAACTTGTTGTTAGTGCCATATTTGTGATAGTTACCAAGACTATTTGGGAGTTAATTTTATATTAAACAACTTGGTATGTGATACCAAAATTTTAGTAGGATTCATTAAGACTTTTTTTTTGAGTGTATGAATCGGATAAAGTACGAGTCCGTGACTCCACTGTTTTAGTTGTGCCAAAAAAGGGTGATGTTCACGGGAACAAACAGTGGCGACTGGTTATCGATTATCGTAGCGATAACCGTGGGTGACGCATTTCCTCTCCGTAATATCCACGAGATATTACAGAACCTGGGTAATTGCTGGGTTTTACTTCCCTGAATTTGGCAAGTGGATATCACCAAATACCCATGCACGCCGTGGACTCCGAGAAAACAGTATTCAGTACCACCAAAGGACATTTTAAATTTAGGAGAATGCTTTTCGGATTGAAAAATGCTCCATCAAGGTTTCAAAGGAATATGAATCACATATTAATGGGTTTAACTGGATTAAAATGTTTGGTCTATTTGGATGATATAATAGAAGATGATATACCCCCTGCACCGATGCTTGGGGTCCTATAGTATCAGTTATGATACATCTCGCACCGTTCCCTACAATAAGGAAGTTCATAGGTTCGTCTTAATTAAAGTCCCACCTGCCAGAGATTGTTGAATGCGTATCGAGCTCAGCACGTGTTGCCTGTGCTTGCAATGAGAGGAACCGCTAACCCTTTAGTTAGGAAGTGATAACGGTACTAATGATATGTTTCTTTCTATTTTATTTACAGATTACATCATTTATTAAAAAGTGTTAAATTTTGAATTTTAAATTAATTAATTGCATGTTTAAATTTTATACTTGAATAATTTTAATATATAAGTATTTCTAATAATAATAAGTGAAAGATAAATTTAAAGTTGATAAATTTGCGGATATCTACACGAAATTTAATTTCCAAATATTACTAACTGAGACTCGATGTAAGTAGTCATCGATACTTTCCTAAATAAAATAAATTAACAATATAATAAAAATATCTACTTTTGATATTTCAGACAAAATGGGTGAGCCCAGCTCGTCTAAAGCCGTCAGCAATCTGGTCAAGAACAATGATTCTAAACCGTTTGTTCCAGCATTTAACGATCCAAGCCTACAAAATATAATATCTTCAACTTCAGCTTACCTGAACGCCAAACCTGACGTTTTAAATATAAACGCAGCAGATTCCAGCACAACTATATTTGGTAGAGTATTTTTGCCAGAACGCAATAATCAAGTCGCATCACACCGATATGAACATACGTACAACAAGTATTTTCAAGCGGCTCCAGTTATATTTGTGGTGTAGTGCAACCCAGACCGCAGGAATACAAAATGTGATTTATGGCATCACATAATGTCGACAGTCGATAACACAGGATAGTATTAAATTTATACAATAAGAATTATGTACTAAAGTATTCAGTATTCTTCTGATATTCATTGTGTAAAGACATAAATATAATAATGAAATAAAATATATAAAAATATTGCACACCGAATTTGTGTTTTCCGAACCGATCCAGATCCAATTTTTCAACCCAGCTAAAGCGTCGGACCTGGTGCTGGCAGGCAATATCCAAGGACGCAGTGTCAAGTCTGTGCTCGTTGAAACGCACGGTTGGAGCGACCCAGTCCCGTCCGGAAGTGTATTAATGGTCAAAAAGGCTTTAATAATGTACGACAACATTGCCCTGTACACTTTGATTGTTTTGTTGGAAGATTTATTAATATGTATTGAGCGTCAGGCAATTCAGTATGACGTTATGAATGCTGCGGCTGGTGGCATAACAAATATAAATTTAGCAGCGAGTCGAGAAGTGGCGGCTGCCACCATTTCAACTTTGGAAAATGGCCTTACTACCGGCAGAATTTTTCTTCTATTTGACGACATATCCGTAATGCGCCTCTTAACGAATGGATTGGGTGGCATCGTTTTAGCCGATCAATTGCGCACATATATACATAATAGAATCATCTTTCCTGGTATTCAATTTGCTCTTTATAATAGAGGCAATATTCACATGCCACATCGTGTTGATGTATTAGCGGTTGATGTTGCTGCATTTCGAAGGAAATTGGTTGAAATGTTCAACGAGCAGGATGTATGTGTCCGCGGATACATTAGAGCATCAACTATAATTAATGGTGCCTTACATCCGGAAGTGGTGTTGAATGAGGGTGAGGCCATAATTCAAAGAAGATGGTACACCTCGTCCTTGGAAACAGGCAAGTTAAGCATTCCACGGCCCAGTGGCCACAATTTTATGTGGAATCTCCTAAAATGGGATGAATTTAGCCGAGTGATAGATTCCAATTTTCGCGACGAGTACAACAATTATCAAGCTTTACAACCATATAACAGACAAGCTGTTGGTAGCGTTGTAGCATCAGTTTTTGGAATTGGACTAAGTAGTTTGTTAAATTCATTCAACATCACGGGAACCCACCTAATGCAATGAGCAACACAACGACCACAAATGAATCGAACGGTATTAGAGTACCTAAATGAATGGTTTTCCATTGACATCGATGGTTATCAAGTACGTTTGGCGATAATTTTGGCGTGTTACCTAAGCGGTGACTTGTCAGTAAGAAATTTAAATTATTTATGTTTTACTTCTAATAATTGGTGCAACAACCGCGTAGGTTTAAACATGAATGCAGGTCAAGGATGGCAAACCGTATGGCCCAACAGAGTTCCGTATATAATCAGACCGGAATGTTTGTCGTGGTACTTCAACGTATGGTCCGATATATGGGCCATTCCATCACAAGGCGTCAGCATATACTATGGACGCAATCTTCAGTTTGGTGGTCCAGTTGCAAATCATGGCATCCGTCCAGCTGTCACAGACCCATGTTACTTTAAGGTTGCAGCGAGCTCAATGCCATTTAGGTTTATTCCAGTGGCTTTGACGGCAATAAATACTATCCTTCACTACTATAGAATAAATGTTGACTGGGTATTGCAATACCTATCGTGGATACGCGGCACACAAGACGAATATTATGTTAGCTCAGGATCCGCTATCAATGACAACATCGTCCCAGTGTATGATGAACACATGCACCATATAGTACCCGGAACAGTATTGACTTATTCATAGGAAGACAACGTAATGTATTCGCCAGTGCTCTTAAGAGCCCAGTTAGGTGAGATACTTTGGGAGCGGCATATTGGAAAAAAGTGATGCTGGTTTGAGACTGGAAACACAACTAGGCGGAATTGGATCAACCAGCTTAAATATGTGATTTCGTTAATCGCTTAATAATAATAATGATTAAAATTTGAAATAGTGTATGTAATGAATAATTTTTTTTCTTTCCCATATGTGCATAATATAATTATTAAATTATTAACATAATTATTTAATAAATTAACTAATATTCATTTTGTAAAAAATGTAATTTCAAAAAAATTCATAAATATATACATATCGGCAAAAATACATATGTTTGTTAAGTGTACGTTCAATTCTGTGTATGGCTGTATATATATGGAATAACAATAATTAATAACAATTCAAATATGTGCATTATTATTAGTATTTTTCCCAATTACTGGTGTGTCAGTAGATGGATACATATTTAAGTGAACTAACAGTACGTGAGTTACGGCAATTATTAAAAAGACGTGGTCTATCCTTGTCATATAGACTTAAGGCAGATTTAATAAAACGATTAAAGGCATCTATTGCAGAGGGCAGCATAACATAGGAATACGACAGCAAAAGTACAACATCGAGTAATTATAGTATAGACGACAACGAGGATATAGACGAGGTATTAACGAAAGTGAAGATAAATTCAGGTACGTCAATTTGTACGCCATCCATGCCCAATACCCAACCCAAAATCGAAATGGCATTTAACGTCGATGTGGCATTAAAAATAATTACCATTTTCAATGGTAATTCCAACGGTCTCCATCAATTCCTTAACTGTAGTGACTTAAATTATAAATCCCTTCAAAGTAACAAAGTACCGATAACACATATTTCCTCCCATTGCTCAAAACGAAATTGCGAGACCATGCATACGACTTAGTAAAGTATAAAGAATACTGAATTGCCACTTATCCTGAATTAAAGACGGATTTGCAAAAACATTTTTTAGAAATTCGAACCGCTGAAAAAATACAATTGGACTTATTAACTATAAAACAACGACCCGAAGAAGATATCACAAAATATGTTGAAAGGGTGGAAAAATCGTTTATTTTATCGTTATTCACCTTTCTGTAACAATTGTAAAATTTTGGGGCATTCTAACACGGGTTGTAGACGCCAGTATTTTCAATAACCAAGGAATAATTTACATTTCTCGAATGTCGTATCTAATCCAAAGTATGGTCAATCAAATACAAATTATAGCAGTAAATTCTGTAACTATTGTAAGAAATCGGGAAATATATCAATGTTTTAAAAGGAGAAATAGTAATCAATAACGAGATAATAAACCTTATTCATAAACCTTATTCAATTTTAGTATAACGTTCACGTGGAAAAAATATAAAAATATGATATAAAAAAATATGATATAAAAAAAATAATAAAAATGTGTAAAATTTAAATAAACTTATGTGAAACATTGTCAACATCAACATCATCATCATCATCATCGCCACCATCATCATCACCACCATTAACATCGGCAGAAATCGATTCAAGCCCATCTGAAAACCGTCGAAAGAAAATATGGTAGACGAAAGCATACAAACAAAATCTATGACAGACCTGAAAGCATCGAGTGATGACCTCTTTATTAACGATTTAGTAAATGCGGCCATAGCTTGGAGTGAATATAAAATCCCCTCGAAAGTCCCTTACTGCAATATATGGTATAAAAATATTTATAGATTGGCATTGATGTTGATGAGTTATGAAGTGATGTGTGATATTTACCAGGATATTTCCCAGATTATAATACAGGATATCTTTTTCACAAATAACAATGATATGTGCACAACTATTCATGGTTTGCAAAATATTATGCCAACACAAGGAGGGAGTGATACTACTATTAGCCCTGTAGTATCCTTGATTTGCGATATCAGTTCTATTTGAGAACGTAAAATATTTTTCATCATCCAAAATGATGACTGTTTCGCCTTGCAAAAATTTTGACGCAATAATCTACTTTTCCCAGAAATTTCTATTAATTGTTTGTCAGTGTACCTGGGTTTACAATCCTTTTGTATCTTTTTAAGTTCATTTTCTTCAAATTTCGACTAATGGTATTTTTTGAAACCTTGAATTGTCTGGCTAATTTGCGTGTACTCACCCGGATTGTGTTTTCCGCTTTCTTTTTTAATAAATTTAATTTTGTGGTGTTCAATATTGGCTTTCTTCATCATTTTTTTATATTTTTAGGTTCAATGTTCTTCTTATATCTGGAAATCATAGAATATATTGTACTACGACTATATCCTTCATTCAGAAAAGGTCGCAAAAGTATTTTTTATCTCCTTATAAAGATTAAATTTGTAAAGATTGAAGCATGTTTGCCAATGTTTTGCCGCGTTTGAATTTTGTCCAGCTACTTATGATACATAGGTTATATAATAAATTTAGATAATTGTATTTTCTTTTACAAATGTTGAAATATTAAATTATTCTAGGATCATTACTTTACTCGTTATGGTGGAAATGCTCGTAATCCTTCCGGTTACTTGTATTTTAAATTACAAAACATGAGAAAAAATTTGCCGAATTGGCCAAAATATATGAGTGCGATAAAACCAGATTAAGCCAGAGCGAGCAAACCGGCACATCAAATGAAACAATACCAAGTTCGATATCGAATTCTTCATCGCTGAATAAGGAAAATATTCAACAATTGAATGAAACTGTAAGTATTGTATATGTATAAAACATATTTGTTATTTTTTTGTAATTGTTTTGGAAATTTTATGTAACAACAAAAACGCTAAAAAAGAAAAAGTTAAGATAAGAAAATAGATATTTTATATATAATTTAGACCACAAAATGTATGCATTAATACCAAGAATTTGATTTTAGACATACGGATTTTATTGGCCTAAATAATGGTCTTGCTTCAATGGATTGGAATTCACTTCATTTATATGCGGTTGATGTTGCTGTTATCTTAATTTATAATACGTTATTCGAATGTTTTTGTAAATTTATCCCGTTGAAATATTCTCTGACTATGTCATCCACTCATCCATGGTATGATTCGTAATAAAAGAAATAAATTCGTAATAAAAGAAATAAATTATGGGGTAGCATACTGCGATGCGAAACGTCCTCAAGATTTCGTTGAATATCAAAATATGTGTGAACTATTCAATAATTTATCTTTTTTAAAATATGGCTCACATGTCTCGCGTATTGAATGGAATATCACTAGAAACCCTCGTGAATTTTGGAAATTTGTTAATGTTGTTAATGTACGGTTGGGGGTTCCTCATCCCGTATGGAATACAATGATATTGTTGGTTCGGATTCGATGACTATATGTAATTTGTTCGCGGAATTTTTCCAGGACTCATATATAAACTCCACATCCTCAGCGTTTTCTTATTCCGATGTCATCCCATCATTTGATGCTGTTCACTTGCTGTTCTGTTTAACAAATCGATAGCCGAAGGTTTCTTTCCATCATTATGGAAGAAATGGATTATAATTCTAATATGTATTTATTTATATTTAAAATAGTAGCTCTTAACACCTTGCTATCTAGAGTTCAACTGATCTATACTCTTTATATAATATTAGATTCATATACACATCATTCTTCCACCCTTAGCTTAAACTATAATATTATTATATTTTCCTTATAACTATAATGCCATTGCATAGCTTTAACATTATCCTATAACTATTATAACTAACTATATTATTTCAAAATTTCATAATTCAAATTTTATATTAATTCATAATTCACAGTTAACAAATATATTTCATATAATTCATATAAATATTTAGTAATTCACAATTTATAATTTATTTTGTTTTTCGTTCGCTTTGATCGTCTCGGTGACACTTTCTTCCTATAGCGTTCTTCCAACGTTTTATCTTCCGTATCAGAACTGTCCTTGTTTTCATTCTCATTAGTTGATTCATAATCGCTACTTAATTGTTGATTATCATCAGTGGATTCAGAATCGGTATCTATTTGTAAGTCATCCTTCCTTTCACGGTCCACCTCTTTTATATTCATTTTTTCACTTATTACTTCATTATTTATATTAATTAAAGTTTTATAATTATTAAAATTCACATTTCTTGTATATCGCTTTCTTAATTGTCTCCCATGAGCCTTTCTTCTCACCCCTTTAATATTTACTATGTAAACTGTTTCCGAAATTCTCCCTTCTACTGTAGCAGGTATTTTATTTACATTACTTTTATACGGTAGAATATACCAAACCGATTCATTATTTTTAAAATGCAGTTCCGTATCTTCCACCTGTAATTTCTTGAAATCGTGTGTTCCCACTACTCTTTTCCGATTAGCTAAAACCCTATAATTTGGTTTAAAATTTTCTGAAACCGATTTCGGTTTCAACATAAGTATTTTTGTACGCGGTATAAAATTGAATATAATTTCTGTTGGTGATTTTTTTGTAACTGTTGTCGGTACATTTCTGTATCTAAATAAAAAATTTTCTAATTTCGCTTGAATTGGCAAACCCTTCGTACGACCACATATCAAAAACTTTTTCAAAGCATTTTTTGCAACAGACACAGGTTTCTCCGCTGAACCATTGGATGTCGGGTTATACGGAGGGGAATGAACCAGGGATATGCCATTAGCATAACAAAAATCCCGTAATTCATTTGAACTAAATGGAGGCCCATTATCGGAAACCAAAGTGTTTATGAAACCAAATGTCGTCATGTGTTTTCTCAAAAATTTTATAACTTCGGCCGCATTTGTTTTCGCCATAATAGCCACATCTATCCATTTTGAAAACGTATCATATAAAATTATAAACGTGTTTTGTTCATGTTTAAAAAAATCAATATGCACCCTTTCAAACGGATATGTTGATTCCGTCCATGGAGTCAAAGGAATTTTACTTTGTCGAATGGGTTGTACTTGTGCACAAACATCACAACTGCGACAAAAGTTTTCAATGTCTTTATCGATATTATTCCACCACACAGAACTTCTAGCCTCCATTTTCATCCTTACTATCCATATATGTCCCTCATGCAACACCTCCAATACTTTTAATTGGAGCGATCTGGGAATGACAATCCTGGAGCCTAGGAATAAACACTCATTCACAACCGATAACTCCGTACGTCTTCCATAGAATTTTAAAATGATTTCATCAGAAATATTTGAAAGGGAAGGCCAGCTGGTTTTGGTATATATATATATATATATATCTTTGATAAACTGTGATCCTTCTGTATTGCATTTGCTATGTGATCCCCACTCAAGGGCAAATCCCCGACCACACCAAAAAAATTAATACAATCACCATCAATCTCAGACGGTGCGTCCATCGGTAATCTGGATAGTGCATCCGCATTTGCAACACTCTTACCCGGTCGATATATAATCTTTTTATCATATTGTGATAGAATCAGGATCCACCTTTGTAATCTTGCGGATGCAATTGCAGTGCTAGTTTTATCCCCGAAAATTTGTTCTAGAGTTCAACTGATCTATACTCTTTATATAATATTAGATTCATATACACATCAAATTCCTCACTATAAAAAGGGGGGTAGAAATGATGTTAAAAATTATCGACATTTATTTTTTATAAAGTTATTCTATTACCCGTACATTTTTTTTTAATTTGGTTGACTGTAATTATTCTGCACCTGAGTCAATATTTATAATCAGCAGCAATAAAACTAAAATTTTTTTTTGTGTTTCTTTAATTCTAATTTATAATTTATAATTTAGATTTATTATACAAAAAGAATTAAATAAAAATAAATACAAATTTATTGATTATAATTGATGATGATAATTTAGCAGGTAATTAAAAATGAAATTGTATTTACCTTATAAAAAATATGATATAAAATTGTAATTGAAATTTCTTTGCAAATAGGATTAAAAATAGGGTTTAATAATGTGTAATAAAGAAAAAAATTATGATAATTGTTGGAGCCATTTCAGACTACCAGACAAAAATTTTGCTATATGCAATCAATGTAATAAAAAAATTTCATGTAAAGGTAAAACAACAACGGGATTACATCGTCATTTGCAGAGTCAACATTGTTAGATATACTTAAACATATGAATGTTAGGCGAATGTTATATGATATATAATGAGTATGAAACTTATACACACTAAAAAATATTGGAGTTTTTTTTAATACGAATGCTTGTATTAAAACGTATTCAATATAAATATTTACTATATTTCAATCCAAACGAAAAATTGAAATAATTTTAATACAATTAAAGGTAAAATTTAATTCTCAATTTGAATTGAAAGAGTATATAATCCATATACAATATTGAAATATAAATACGGTGAAATGTAAATAAAACGTTTCATACAAAAATATTACACTTGAACTGAATACGAAAAACGATGCATGCCGCAACAAAACGATGCATGCCGCAACAATAGTTCTTTCTCTTTTTTATGGTCATGAAAATAGCAAAAATAGCAATAGCAGTGGGAAAATAGCAGTGGGAAAATAGCAAAAGAATGTTAAAAATGATACAATTTGCTATTTTCCCATACAGTTCACATGAATTTCTACTATAATCAAAATTTGTTGGGATATTCTCATGAATATCGCACGCAATATATGCATTTTTAGCGTATGTGCATATATTATGTTACATTATTAAATTATTAAATAATTTAATACATTATTAACAGCGGCGCCGCGTAGCCAAAAATTGTGGTTGTCAAAATTTTTGAAAGCAACAATAATTCGTTAAACTAAACTAATTTATGTGTTTTTAATTTCAACTAAATATCTTCTGGAAAAAAAAGCCAGCTAAATATCTTCTTGAATTTCAATTTAGAACTGCTCAACTAGATTCAATTCACAAATAAATTATTATTTTTAATTTGTGCTAAATATCATTAAAATGCAATATGAAATCTCCAAGTTGTTCAAAAATTAAATTGGCAACATGAATAAATAAAAATAAATGCTCGTACTACAAAAATACTTTGTTAATTTTAAATGAGAATTATTTTATTATATATTTTCTTCTTTTACACACACTACTAATTTCTCATACTTTTTCTCATTTGTTTTTTTTTCGTATCTACATTACAGCATGTGCGATATATGAAAATGTTAGTTTACCATGTGTATGGAAGGTAGGTTGCAAAAAAATATTGACAACATTCTTATAAACACACCATATAAATAAATCAAAAAGGCCACATATTTTAAACTTAACTACAATTTTATTTAGAACAAATTTTACCATTCATAAATTCAAATACATATGCATATAGTTGAATTTGTATATAAATCATAATAGGATAATAGGTAAATAAGACAATATGTATGGAATGGAAGTTGTTAGTATTTTATTGTAACAACCTAATGATTAAATGTGTTGGTGTTCTAAATGAAATGCGTGTTTAGAAGAATGTTGTAAACATTTATTTTTAACATACCTAGATGCATTTAAAATCAATTCTATATCGAATAGTACGTGAAGTTAAAAAAACTTTTCGCAAATTTTAAGGACACATTTTTTTTTTAAATATTGAATTTTTATAGTATTTTTTCGTAAAAATCAAGTTGTCATATGACAACTAGGACATTACCAGGCTGCGCCACTAATTATTAAATAAAAAATATTAAAATATAGAATAGATATGAAAATCAGCATTTTTATATGATAGAATAGATATGAAAATCAGCATAAATATATGTTTTGCGACATGCATGCAAATTTGCTTTAAATGCATATTTTATATTCGTATTTTTTTTAAGTATTAATAAATAAAAAATGACAATTATTTTGATTTTAGAAAAATTAATTAACAGCACAGTAATGAATTATAAGCGAAAGGATTAACTTGTGTCAGCCCCTACCCTGCAAAGCGGCAAGTTAATCTTTGAGCTTCAAAACTATATAGTATTTAAGAAAGTGAAAATTGTATTTTATATGTTCGGAGTTAATAAAGTTTTTGTTTAAATTAAAATTGGAATAAATGTTAGTTTTTCAAATCATAAATATTGTTTCAATCACCTATCCCAACTATCCTAACCAATCTAAACCAAAACAAATATACGAACTTACAACATTGGCGCAGCCGGTAGGATTGGTTTTGGATGGTTATTATAAGTGATTGTTAGTTTTTTGTTAAAAGAGAAAAGTAAAGGCTCATACAAGTTGGATATGACTCTATGACTCTATGTCTATGTATATCTCCATTTCTTTCATACAATTACCTATACCATTTAAATAAATCTTGCATCGCTTTCACACAATTGTTTTAAACATATATGTTTAAATCAAACATGTTAGAAAATAATCCAAATTCAAAATTCAAATAATCCAAATTCAAAACCAATAACATAAGGGAAAATGAATTATCAATAATGAATTATCAAATATTCATTGATATTTGAACGCGTTATATTATCACAACCAATAAGAATGCAGAATAAAATATATAAATAAAAAAAAATAAACGAATAGTTCAGCTTTACTCTCAAAATGTTATGTTATCAATGTTTTATATGTCTATGTCGGCATAGAGTCATATCCAACTTGTATGAGCCTTAAGATGTATTAAAAAACAAATAAAAATCACGTTAATAAAAATGATAAAATCTGTGAAATAATAAAATATATATGGAATATTAATACCAAAAATAAAAAAAAAAACAAACTATATGTATATATAATACATAAATAATAAAAAATCAAATGTTATGTTAAATTGTGTACTAATGTGGTTATTTTTTTATATATATATAATATAAATATTAAACATATATAAAAAAAAATAAAAGAAAAAAAAAATTGAAATGCTAGTATGTAATAACATATGAGAAAAAAAAATGTAAGTTAATAGATATTAATAATATGATACAAATAGTCTAGGTGTAAGATTTAGAGAAAAATAAAAGAAAATTTCTGTATATGATAAAACGATTGTATATATCATTTAAAAAAAAAATAATAATAGATATCTAATTTTGGTTCCTTTAACTTTGTTCATTTAATTATGTTTATGACGAAAAAATTAAAAAAAAAAAATTAAATTTTTAATAATAAAATAATTTTTATATAAAATAATAAAAAAAAAAAAATGCTTTTTATTTTAACAACATAATTTTTATATATAAAAAAAAAGAAATGTGTTTTCACTTATTGTTAGTTAGTTCTATTGTTCTATTTTTAAAAAAAAAATATATATTATATATATATACATATGGTTTTTAACAAAGAAATATTGTCTATATGAAAAAAAAAAATAAATAAAAATATATATATTATATATATACATATACATATAGGTACATAAGTATTAAATATCATATTTAAAAAAAAAAAAAAAATATATATTTTAATTAAAATAAAATAATATATGATGATGCGATTTTATGTGCGAATATGTCTATTTTATTAAGAACGTAATTGTAATTGTTTATTTATTTTTTTTTTTTTCCTTAAATAAAATTATGGGCGTATGGAATTATGTTTTTTTTTATTATTCCAAATTTGGCCTAAATTTAATTTTAAAAACAATACAAATGATCATAACCAAGATCATTTTTCCGTGGCAACAATAATTTATACTAATATTCGAAATTGTTTCTTTGCTATGTACTAACCCGTTCTGGTTCGAATAATTTATGGAAGGATATAATAAAATACAAGAGCTCTCCATTAAACTATTAAATGACAACTTATTAACAGATGTAAGACGACTTCTCGGTAGGGAACGGTACGACTTATTTAAATCTGAGGTCACGGTTGAGGTCTGAGGTTGGGGAAAATTGCATCGATTGGAAACTACAGATTTTATTTTGGCCAAATTAGTTGAACTCATCCAATTGGATCAGCAGGAAAATTCAAAAAACCTCCAGGAGTACAAGGAGAGGATCCAACATTTAGAAAAGTCCATTGGGTTGTACAAAGGCAATCAAACCAGGGCCGAGGAAGAATCTGGGGTGTTAGAACAACACATTAATGCTTTGGAAACCGGTTTAACAGACGCAAGGGCCGGAAACGCACGATTACACGGCGAGTTGCGAAACAAGGACGATATAACACGTAAATTGACATTGGATGTTACGGTTAATTTAAACGACACGCACGATTCACGTGGCGATTCCACCTCTCCAACGAAGGCGGGTTTTCTGAAACAACTCGACGAATTGTCTGTCACCATTGCAGACCAAAATAAGGTAATCGATAGTTTGCAGGGCGAATTAGAATCGTTGCGTGGTATAAATAATTCCGGAAAGGGGGGAGCCTCTAATAAATTAAGAGCACGATTTTCCAAATTATTACCAAAGTCATTGGGCTCAAAGGCCACCATCTCCGATTCGCGTACGTCGCTCATGTTTTCTGCTAACTTAAGTCCCATATCACCTGACGCGTCACCAAGATTGGCAACAATGTCGTTCGAAACAACCAGCCGATTGGTGGCTACCTTGGTACCACAGTTCTCCGGAGACCCCAATCCTAATTTGGCATCCCAGGTGCGCGAATTTATAAATGCTTGTTCACTGGCCGGTACGTGTGTGGAAAGGGAAGATGATGTTATACTTGTTAAAATGTTAACCACGCGTTTAACCCGCGGTGCATTCCAGTTGATTCGAGGAAGAAACATCGTAACGTTGGATGCGTTTATCGCGGCTATAACTTCGACATATCTCCCTGCGCGTGCGGTAGACGACATTCTGAATGAGTTACGACAAGAACGCCAACTTCCCACGGAGGATTTGACAATGTTTACTAATAGGCTAATATTGTTACTTAATAGGGCTCGCGAGATCGCTGCGGCACGATACCCGGCCGCTGGATTAATGGCTTTGGAATCTGAAATGGAAGATATTCAGGTTCGAGTTTTCAAAACGGGATTGTTAGACCCATCCCTTAAACAATTTGTACTGGGAAGTCAGGAAACTAAGTTGAACACCTTACTAGAATCTGCTATATCCGTTGAAACCCTATTGAGACGACGGCCAAATCTTCCACCAACTGCACCCAGTCAACCGCAATTGCTTCAACCGTATCCAATGGGTGGTATGTATCCCAACAATTATCAACTTGCGCAGGCCAATTATTTGCCGGCAGTTCAACCACATATGGGTCAAAATACCGTTGTACCGGATCGTCAGTTAACTTATCAAGTCATGCAACCAAGTAATGGACAATATACTATCCCACCGACACAGGCCTTTGTGCCCCGATCCAACAATATGGTCTTTGATGGACCCAGAAAATGCGGTTTTTGCAATCAGATGGGTCACTCATACGCTGATTGTAGACAATTTTATAAGACCACTTCTAGAGTACAATTCCTACATATGGGCTGGTGCACCAATTACTACCTTGCAGTTTAGTGACAGGATCCAAAAACACGCTATTTCGCTGATCAGAAATGAAACAATAACAAATTCCATTGAATCATTGGATCATAGACGATCAGTAGCTTCATTGTGCACATTTTATAGGTATTATTACCATGAATGCTCTAATGAAATTTTAAAGCTAATTCCTGAGCCCATTAGCTTCTCTTATAATTCGAGAAATTCACAAAAGGCTCATTCATATTCTGTATCTATTAGTTTTTTGCGAACAAACAGATTTGGAAATTCATTTTTCCCAAGAACAGCAAGATTATGGAATAGTCTCCCTGAACTAGTATTTCCCCCTACTTTTGATTATCAGTTATTTAAATTAAACATTTCATCTTATCTAAAAACTAATCCACCTAAAGTGCAACTTGGACAATTGTTTGAAAACATATGAGTGATTTTTTCTTATTATGTTTTAGTAAAAGTTTTTTTTAACTCATATGTTTGCTTTATTTTCAAAATTTCATAAATTAATCCACATATTATAATAGATTTACCACCCAAAATCACTTAAGTGTATTCAATGCATCTAAGGCTCATCACCTGATTAAGTGATTTCGTTACGGGCTCACGGCAATAGAATTCCGAGGTTTTACGGGCGCTAAACCGATTCTGCCGTAGTAACGAACAAAAAAAAAAAAAAACGCCGGTCGGCTCCCTATTGTAATGGTTGTCGGTGTTATGGCCATACCAGGGGAGTGTGCCCAAAGGAACATTTTATCGCATATGCCCGGAATAATAATGAGCAAAACGGAAACATTAACGGGCCTAGCTATTCTAACATTTAATGCAACTGGTGTGGTCGTTTGGGTCATGATGAGGATCGATGTTTTGCCAAGAAACGATATTTGCAACGCCAGATATCGGCGTCGGGAAACGAGAACGAGTCCAGCCAACCAACCCGGGCTGCGACTCAGGGCAAGGAGATACGATACCTACGTCAAGTAAACCGCAAGAGTTCTTACCACACCCAAATATGCAAACCTCTACAATTTTAATAGAAAAACCTAGACATAAGACAATTACTTATAAAATATTAAAATGCAGGCATAAATCTACTCCTGTCAAAAATCAGGCAAATGAATCATCCCTAGTGGGGATGTTGCACTATCTGGTATGTATAATTATATATTGGCAAGCACTTTCGTCAAAGGTCCTAAAGAAATTGACGTGTTCCCTGCTAGCGGTGGGGAAGAATATCGCGCATTTCGGGCAAACATTGACAAAGCGTAAACCATATAGTACACGACCTAGGCGGTCAGCCAGGACAAATGGTCATTGCATTAACGGTTCTTTTGCGGATAATTACGTGGGAATGGATTTACACAACAAGGGTTATTTAGTTTTAAGAAAACAGCATATATTAATTACAAGTATCCAATCGGGAAAGCTAATCATATCTTTCCTATATAATACCATATATCTAGAATTAAGAAAACGAGGAATATTATTATTATCAATTATTAAAAACTGGAAGTTGCCTTCCCACCACAGTGTCAGTTTCGACTTTTTCGGGTCATTTATATTCTTTCTATCAATATTTATTAGCAGTAAGTTAAGCATTTTGTTTTTATACCTAGTTTTTAAGTACGGGAAGTCAGTAAACCGTCAACTAACTCGGTTCGAAAACATGGCCGGGTTAGGGGGCATACGTCGTAAAATATCAATAGTAAATATAACGGTTTAAAGGACGATGTCTTCGTGGGCATACCATTGGACATAGCTAAACGCAAGAAAGTAACACTACTCGTCGATACGGGTGCGGATATAAGTTTATTAAACCGGGAGTGTTTACGACCGGAGGTTCCAATCGATTCCCACGATCGAATTAATCTGGGTGGAATTTATGGGGGACGAGGTATAACTTTGGGATCCACTCATGGCAAAATAATTATGACAAAACCAATAACGGCTAAATGGTGTTATGGTTCAAACCATAACCATAACCGTGAGACACACCCTGTATATAATGGCTCGGTCCTTGTTTCGATATAATGTTAGGGGTAATACGAAAATTAAAATATCATTATGAAACTATGCTAAATCGATAATATATATGGTTATCCGGTGATTCAAACATAATATACCTATATATATATATATATATATCTGCGTACATATTTATATACTATCATACTATTACAAATCATACTATTACAATACGTTCTATTACTATCATACTATTACAATACGTTTTAAAATTACAAATATATATCAACACAAAAAAGGGATTCCAACATATACTATTTTTACCATAAATTATATCGAACCATATAAAACAACCACCACATAACGATCTAAAGAGTACAGGTTCGGAGTTCCACGCGTCTTGGCTAAAAAATATACTTTTGTATGATAAACGCCAAAATGTATACTATTATTGAAATGAATTTATCCCATTTTTTAGGTTTTACGACAAAAATATTACATTATTTAATTTTTTTAATATCATTATTAAAAGGATAATACTTCCTTTCAATTATCTTGCTAGTGAAAACATTCCACAGTCTTTTAAACAAATTTGTATTAAGCACGTAAAAAAACCAAAATAAAAAAACTGTTTAGCAAAGACGCGTGGAACTCCGAACCCGTGGAACTCCGAACCTGTTCCGGATCTAAACCAAAGGTCGATACAACACACATTATGTAACAAATACAACGCCAAAATGTATACAACATCCACAATCTTCGAAATACATAATTCGGGCGATCATACATATAATTAAAATTCAGGACAACGAGGAATACATTTATTGAAATAAGAATATATTCAACATTATATATGTATGATTATATATGATTATATATGTAAGAGGCATACATATATTATTTACACACCACACATTTGGATAACAAAAACGAATGTGATATCAATGTTTATAAGAAAAATGTTGATAAACATATGCCAAGTGAATTACCATATATACATAAGCAAATAATGTTGATAATACCAAGACTCAGCATTTACCATGTGCATGTGCATATATCTGAATATACATGGGTTATTGACCACCACAAAATATATATCGTCGACAACTAACCCACGACAAACAGAATGCAGATAAGGAAAAGAAAATAAATACAATAAGAAAACAATATGATATATAAGTCGCAAGGTATACCATACACTCTCAGAAATAATGCATTCAACATAGTAAAATAATAGTAAAAAATTCACTATAAATTTACTATATCGACAGTAAATTAGTTGAAATAGTAAAATTTAATGTTAATTAGTAAATTTTAATGTACACATATAAAATAATTTACTATTTAATTACTATGGTTCTAATAGTAGATTAATGTTTACTATTATAATAGTATGTTTTATAACTTTTGTCACTTTTACTATTTGTATAGAACAAAACACTTTATAAATAGTATTAGAGTGAATATAATGCCATAATAATAGTAAACGTTCACTATTTTATTAGAAATTTTGTAGCGAATTTTTCACTGGGTATTATTGGTATTATATAGCTAAACTTAATATTTTATCATTATAATAATTGTATTATGTTCGAGGCTACATTTTCTAGCAGGTTTCATACAAGGTTTGCTCTAAATGTAAAACTTATTAAAGGGGAATAACTCTTTAAAGGTGCATATTTGTTAAGATTTTATAAATTACATGAATAAATGAATACGAATATTTGAATATTACTAAAAAATTTTTTTTTATTTTAAAGATAATACATATTTATATAAAAATTAAAAACATAAGTATTTTATTTTATGCTTGATCTAAACTAAACGAGTGTTTTTTCGTTGAATCTGAAGTTATTATGTTCTACAATGATGCTTTAAAAAAATAATGTTTTTATAGGAATATACAGGGTTGAACGGCCAAATTTTTTCCACAGTGAAAAACTTACATTGCTGTGGAGCTGATGATGGTTTAAATATTTTATATTATTTGTAAATTTAACTTTATAAGCGCAATATTCTAATGAATGATAAATCGTTTCAATTATGGTGACTTTAAATATAATTGTATTTCCGGGAACGAGGTAAATCTTTTCTATTTTCGCAAACTGCGGCATGTCTGTATATTTATAACAGATTATAAACCCGATTCTTTGTTCGATGTTGTTCCTTTTTACGCTTGAACATAAATAAACCAGGTCTTCCTGACTATAAGTTGAAAATACTGAATTCATTAATTCGCCGGGCTTTAATATTTTTACTTTATTTTCTGAATCCGTTGCAAAGTCCATAGGCAGATTAGAAAAGGCAACCTGGTATCGAAAACATAACGATTTTGGTATATTGATATAATTTCGACAAACACTAGATTGACGTTTTAATTCAGTATGTTTTGATTCGAATCTCATACAACTGAAATTCGCAACCGGTCCAATCCTTTCGATACACTCAACGATATGCTCTGCGTGGTGATCCTTATTTATAAAGTTTACCTTTGGAAACAGCTCGCGGATTACAGTGTGATGTTGTCGAATTAAATATTTCAAATATGGTAAAATATCTTTGGAAATTTTTCTTGAAAATATAATACTAAGAATTTCTAATAAAATTTGAATTATATGTAAGTGCTCATTATTTTTATTCACTTTGTCTGCTAAAATAAATGGTATCGCTCGAACTAATAACCAAGTTTGAGATGCGTTTAATTTCAAATTTGTATCTACAACTTGGAAAATATTTCTGTTAAATATTAATGTTGGTTTATTTTTCCTTTCTAATAATCCGTAGTTGAAACTTCTTATCCTATTGTTTAATGTATCCAAATCGATAACATTTTCATGTATGAAATGCCCAAGAACTAACTTGATATCTCTGGGGACGATCCCTTCTAAGAAATCGTGCATTATATCAAGCGCATAGTTTCTGGTAATATGAAAATATTTTAATTCATTTAAAATGGTTGAACTTTTAATTCCATATTCTTTGTTGGCAGTTAAGTTGGTTTTAATTAACTCTAAATGATTATTATAGTTTTCAATACTTCGTGAAACAAACGTTTTATTTGACCAATTTCTTAAATCATTTCTCTTTATTAAACATATGCGACAAAAGGAGTCACAAGATGGACTTAATAACCCGAAAATGCAATGTGCTGCTTCTGTGTCGGCAGATACACAGCATATTGTGCCACGAATAATGTGATTTTTATCATTAATAGTACACGAAACGCCTTCATCACTTTCCATCCTTTTGATATCCTCTATAAAAGGGCGTAAAACTTTTTCGAACCCGTATTTTTTCAAATCAATGGAATAACAAATTGAGAAAATATATATATTAGTTAACTTAGATAGTAGTTTTGAATGTATATTATGTATTGTGAAATAAAATGCTCCTAATTTATGAATTCCCGATTTCGCTCCTATTGGATTACACACTTCAACATCATCATAATAAATATTTAATAAAATTGAATCAGGATACTTTTTGAAAAATATATTATTTTTAAAGCAGGAACCATCGCGATAATGCTCATAATAATTATCGTCAGTACTTTTATTGTCTTGCATTGCTTCGTGAAATTTAGGAATAGAAAATAATACTTTTAGTGTTTCAATAACGGATATATACTGAAAAGTTTCTTTGACTTGTATTTTTTCACAAAAGCCATTCAAATATTTGTTCTCTATTCTATGTCCTAAAGTAATTTCTTGCACGTTAACGAAATTACTATTTTTTTGTAGATATTTATTTTGTAAATACCGTGTTTTATAATTTTTGAATTGCTCTGCAACATCAAACTTTGATAACAACTGTTCTAAGTTTTCATTTTTTGAAATGATTGATTCTGTAGACATAAAATGTACAACGTGCTGCTTCAGATTGCTAGCGAACATACCAATCGCAATTTCGCACGCATTTACTGCATCTGATACAACTGCACTTGTTACAGATGGTTTTGCTCTCAAATACCTAACAAATGTACCACATATATCATCGATTGTATTTATCTTATTTTCATTAGACTGTAATTCGTTGAATAATTCTTCAAAATTCTGTGCCCTTATGAATGTAGATGTAGGATCTTCAAATACATTATCGTGTAAAGACACATTAGTGTTTCTTGCGAATGTGTTCAATGTACTTAAAATATGATGAAAATTCGATGAAACAATTTAATTGTTGACAGACTATATGCTTTATTTCAGTTACTTTAATGAAGTGGACATTTTTTATATGATGCTTGATTTGTGATATTGAATTTGAAATTTCTTCTCTGCAAAAATAACATATAATCATCATAACTTCAAACGTTTCCCTTCACAGAATATTTATAATCTACAATTATAAGACACAATTGACACAAAAATTAACAATATAATACAATAATATAGCAATGCAATGTTTAAACAGTATAATTCATATAACTTATTTACTTACCTCTATTATAAATTGTTAACTTTTATATTCTTAAAAACGTGTAAACCGGCAACACGATTGATTATCTTTTATTATGATGATAAAAAAACTAATTAATTCGTTTACCGCTATTTTTTATAAATATATATTCTGAAACTGTAGTCTGTAGTGCATAAATAAATAATACTATATAAACGTGTAGTATACACACACATCAAAAATCGCATATTTATTATTCATGAAGTGGTAAACGCATAAGTTTAAAATCAAATTGGCGGGAATCAACATTGCATGAAATTGTATTGTATTTAATTTTCCTATTATCAACTGTGCGATAGACCACTCATACGCACGAATTATATTATTAACAAATATTTTCAACTCTTTCATTTTATTGGGCAAAACACGAAATTACATGAATATTTTTTATTAATGTATCCATTAACTTTAACTTTGATTTTTAATATTATTGTTGCCGCACACTAATATATAATACTTTTTGTTTATAATTTTTTGGACTAAGCGTAAATTTATTAATAAATTAGGGGGAACCCAAAAAACAGAAGAGATTTAATTTTCACACGAAATAATACATACGTATTACAAATATGGAATTAACAATATAAATTTATTCAAAAAAACAACTTTTAATTATACAGTCAAACAATCACTATTAAGCACGTATATTTCATAAATGCTGCTTATTAGTTTCGTTTTCGAAAAAAAATTCTGACCCGCCTTTTTTGACTTTTCTCCACGAATTGGAACTTTTTATCGATAAAAATGGAAAAAAAAATTTCCGCTTTTTTGTCCGTCGCTCGCTCGTTCCGCTCCCTCGCTCGCTCCCCCGCCCGGTTGTCTCCACTTTTTCTTGGAAACTGCTGGACCGATTTGACTGAAATTTTCAGCATAAGCTTTTTTTTACCTACATGTTTTACAGGTTCGAAAATGGGGTATGTCACCCCTTCCCTTCTACCCCTCCCTTGCAAATTTTCCGAATATCCCGATTTTTTTGTTTTTTGTATATCTCAATAAGTTTTGAAGATATTTGCTTGAAATTTTGGATTTAGGGGTTTGGTACCAAATGCAAAGAATTATATTCAGGGATTTTTTTCTGATCCCATCCCATCCAGTAGCTCCCATACAAATCCAAGGGATTATAAGAGATATCTTGTTCTGTTTCTAACCAATTGACTAGAAATTTTGGATCTGGAGGTTTGATGAAAATTGAAAATACTTTTATTTCGGGGAATTTTTTCTCATCCCATCCCATCCATTCCCATAAATTCCGTTGGGATTTACTCGGAAATGGTTATAGTTAGCACCAAAAATTTCTTCTGCAAAGTATGCTTCATTTTTATTCTCTACACAACTGCATCATTAAATTTTCCCCGCTTACTCCCTGGCCACCAATACGTGCTTCTTCTTACAGGTGTTTGCCTGGCAGCGTTATTTTTTTAGTTCGGTTTTTTTTTTATAAAACGTAAAACATATAAATTTTAAATTGCGTAGTTGCACATGTTCATATACAAATAAAAAATAAAATAAAACAAAACAAATGCAAACGAAAATAGGACAAATAATAAGTTGTTCGATTAACATCGTCAATTTTGATGGAGTAAAAATATGAGTCTGCTAAAAACTAAAAAAACCGAACCGAAATTTTGTCAAACCGACATCTAAGCTCTGTTCGCGTACTCTGTTTTGGATTAAAGTTTTATAAAACTTTATAACATTTTAGTCCAAAACGTGTTCGCGTACTTTTTTCTCCTTAAAAATTTCATTTCTCCATGCATAAATTTTTAGTCCGAAACTGCACAACAAATTTTCTCTGTTCACTTTTGGACAAAAATGTTATTTGATTTTTTTTGTTTTTTAATTGCTGTTTTTATTGTATGTCAAATAAAAGAGTAGGCATAAACAAAAAAAATTGTTTTTTATTTTTTGTTTATCAAATTAATAGAAATAAAAGGTCTTTTTATTTCTATTATCAAATCGAGTAAAATATTCATAAATTGAATAAAAAAAGAAAAATTAATTTATTTAAGGAAAATACACGTAAGTGAATAAATTGAATTAATAATTATTACTAATTATTAATTATTATTATTAATTTTTTTTTATTATAGTTGATTTTAGGCTTTCTATTATTCTTTTTTCTATATATCTCAAAATTTAATTTTTGATTGAATTCAAATTACTTCTTAAAAAAACTGACATTTATCACATTTATACACAATTTAGTCCAAAAGTTGTTCGCGTACTATTGACATTTTTATACCCCTCTTCAATAAAGTTTTTATCCATTTCTACCCAATAAATTTTTAGTCCAAAAGTACGCGAACAGAACTCTAGTCTCAGTTTGTTGTGGTTTTATTTTAGTTCGGTTTTATCAAACTATGACCTCGTTTACATCGAGAAATATAGGACTAGAGCTACGTAATTCGTACTATAAATTCTCGATATATACACCTCGTACTACGTAGTTCTAGTTCTAATTTAGTACGAAAATAGATGATTCCGGTATTAAAAAAATTCAATTCTTCACCAAATATCAAATATTTCCACCATCTTTTCATTTTTACAAAAACCATTTACAAAATAGATAATTTGTCAATAACTAAATCAATATATGATGTAAGTTTAAAATTAAAAAAATATATACACTCCATTCCATTTGCGATTATTTATTGCGCGATTTTAAATATCAGGAAAAAAAGATTTTAAATAATAATAATTATAATAATGTTTTAAATAATAATTAATATATGTCGCGCTTAATAATCGCTAGTGGAAATATATATAGCGTGTGCGGTATCTCGATGCAGATTAATCTGTATGATTTCTCATGAACGAGAAACCATTTGGATTGCTGCTAAATGTAGATACCGAACGCTACAGATCGGAATAAAAAAAACATTTTAAGCAAATAAATCAATCTGGATCGAGATACCGATCGCGGTAATACTTAGGCTTGATAGCGTAACTTTTTCTTTCAAATTTAACAATGTTGCCAAACTGCAATTTTAGATTTATAAGCTTATTCGACGTACATAATTGACTGTAAAAATCAAATTTAATAATATTTTCATTATTTATAATTATTTTGTGATTAATTAAAATATTATTATGTTGTTTAAACTTTAAAGTATATATGCAAAGATACATCGCTTAAAAAAAATGTTTTTTATACATTTCATACAAAAATTATTTTGGTGCATGATTATAACTCAAAATGTAAAATCAACGAACCAATAATATTACAATATTCAACATTGCAAACAATGAAAATATCAAAATTCCATAATTTTTAGAAGTAACCTACGTGTGTAACCAGGCGTGTATTATTTCCCACTGATCAAAGGCGCCATATAAAATGTATAATATTCTATATAAAAATGATGGAAATTTAAGACATTTTCCTCCATTAACGAAATCAAAATCTGTAGAGAAAATACCGTAATAACATTTGCTTATACATTTTTACGTAATATTCGAATTGTAGTCAAAAAACATTATATAATAGTATTGAATTGATATTATATTATAAGTTGATCGAAAACATGTAATTTTTCGTAAAAACTACATATATTACCATAAATGGCTCGCGCCATGAGTATACGCGTATAAACCACTTTGATTCAGCTCGAGCTTAGTGTGTGCATAAACGTAGCATATGCTGAACAATCCAATGTGTGCGTGTTTGCGCGTTCTGTAGTGCGTAGCTAATTTTTTTAATGGAAAGTGTATGTTGAGTGTGAGTATATATATATTATATATATTAAAAAAAAACGCTGCCAGGCAAACACCTGTAACAAGAAGCACGTATTGGTGGCCAGGTGGTAAGGGGGGCTTAAATTTTCCCCATAAAATGATGTTCAAATTCATTCCAAAGAACATGATTGGATTTGTATGAGAGCTCCTCAGTGGGATGGGTTTGGGAAAAAATTTAATGATGCAGTTGTGTAGAGAATAAAAATGAAGCATACTTTGCAGAAGAAATTTTTGGTGCTAACTATAACCATTTCCGAGTAAATCCCAACGGAATTTATGGGAATGGATGGGATGGGATGAGAAAAAATTCCCCGAAATAAAAGTATTTTCAATTTTCATCAAGCCTCCAGATCCAAAATTTCTAGTCAATTGGTTAGAAACAGAACAAGATATCTCTTATAATCCCTTGGATTTGTATGGGAGCTACTGGATGGGATGGGATCAGAAAAAAATCCCTGAATGTAATTCTTTGCATTTGGTACCAAACCCCTAAATCCAAAATTTCAAGCAAATATCTTCAAAACTTATTGAGATATACAAAAAACAAAAAAATCGGGATATTCGGAAAATTTGCAAGGGAGGGGTAGAAGGGAAGGGGTGACATACCCCATCTTCGAACCTGTAAAACATGTAGGTAAAAAAAAGCTTATGCTGAAAATTTCAGCCCAATCGGTCCAGCAGTTTCTAAGAAAAAGTGGAGCCACCCGGGCGGGGGGGGGGGGGGGGGCGAGCTAGCGAGCGGAAATTTTTTTTTTCCATTTTTATCGATAAAAAGTTCCAATTCGTGCCGAAAAGTGATAAAAAGGGGGGTCAAAATTTTTTTTTGGAAAACGAAACTAATAAGTACCGTATATGAACATATAGTGCTAAAAAAAAATTGTGTATATAATAAAAAAACAATTTTTTTTTTCTTTCATATATTGCGTATTCTTAATTTATGTTGTTAAGGTAAGGTTTTTATGTAGGTTCAAAGTGCAAAGTGCAAAGCAAAGCGCTAAAGGTTGATGAAAAAATACGATATTATTTTTTTTGTTTATGTTATAAAATAAAAAATGAAAAAAAATTAATTTAATTTTGACAATTTTTAGTGGATTTATATTGAAGCCAAAGCGACGCAGAAGTTACAAAAGGCAAAGCAGAATTTCTGCTTCAATTCACATTGACGGAATGGTGACGCGTTAGTTTTAAGTACAAAAAAAAACAATATATAATTTTTGTATACAATTTTTTTACATTTCTAAAGCTGTGTCTTCACTAGATAATGATTATACTTTATAAAGTTTAGAGTAATTTTTATACATTGTAATGATTATAGTTTTGGTCTTCACACAAAATGAAAAAATCATTGTTATATCTTATTCTTACAACATAAAAATATGATAGAATAAATATATTTACCTCTCTTCTCTCTCATAATACCAAACAATACAGTAATCTTTATACCTTCGATGGATGAAGATTACTATAATGTTTTTGACATATTTTCGATAAAGATTGCGTCTTCACTTAATAATCATTATACATAATAACTTTATAAAGTATAATCTTTATCTAGTCAAGACAAGGCTAAAGCCTCGATTTCTATGAAAATATTTTATTTATCACAAATATAATATTTGTGATATATAAAAAAATGTGCTTTTTCTGAAATTTATTTTGCCGGGATAAAAAAACCGAAATTTAATAATTGCTGTTAAATAATTCCATTTTTTATTAGTTTGTAAATTAACTGGATATTTTATTATTATGAAATTAAATCAAAAAAATTAAATAAATTGTAAATAAAATGAATAATGAAGTTTGGACGACGGTCAGCCGACGTCAATAGAAGAAAAAATATCAATGTCCGCCGTCAGTCCGCCGTCCAATATTCATAAAAAGCACCTACATTGAAATGCATGTATTTTCAATTTGACATTTGCCGTCGTCTGCCGTCGGCATTTCATAAAAAGCTTTACTTAAAGCGACGCGACGCGAAAGTTGAATGTTGATCAACTGAATGTGCAGACTAAATTGATACGGACGAATATCTTCGTTTTTTTTATATGCTATTTATTATCATGTTCACATCGTGCGAATTATATACTTCGCGACGTTTCAAATTCGCATTATATGAAGCGTTCACATCGTTAACCACCTAAAGTGCAACTTGGACAATTGTATGAAAACATATGAGTTATTTTTTCTTACTGCTTTTCAGTTTAAGTTTTTTTTCTCTCATATGTTTGCTTTTATTTTCAAAATTTCATAAATTAATCCACATATTATAATAGATTTACCACCCAAAATCACTTAAATGCATTCAACGCATCATAGGTTCATCACCTGTTTAAGTGATTTCGTTACGGGCTCACAGCAATAGAATTCCGAGGTTTTACGGGCGCTAAACCGATTCTGCTGTAGTAACGAACCAAAAAAAAAAAAAAAAAAAAACAACAATTTATGGCACAAATGGATATGTTAATATATAATGCTGCTTTTTCGCGAATATATTTTTATATAATATAATTTGAGGTTAATTCGACCTAAAGCGTTCACATCGTCGACGCGAATGATTTACTACACACTACAAAGGAGAAGTACATCATTCGCGTCGCTATGGGTTCACATCGATCATTATACCGAATTTTGTACGTCGCGAAGTATATAATTCGCACGATGTGAACAAGATATATGTGTATACAAATTTTGGGTTGGTTCAATGTAGGTCGCTATTTATGTATATGTTTCGTGGTCGAAAACATAACCTGAATTTTTATAGATGGGTTTGGTATAATATATTTTTTTGTTTTGTATTTGCATCGTGCAATCATTTTTTCTGATTTATTATTATTTTGTAATTTTAATTTTTTACTTTTATTACTTTTAACTCTTTATTTTTTTTTTATTAGAATTAGTGAGGTTATGTTTTCGTCTACGCAATTGATCTTTTGCGTTTATGTGCATAAAAAAAAAAGATTAAATGTGTACGGACTAAAGTAATGCTTTTCATGAAATGCCGACGGCAGACGACGGTAAATGTCAAATTGAAAATACATGCATTTCAATGGCGGTGCTTTTTATGAATATTGGACGGCGGACTGACGGCGGACATTGATATTTTTTCTTCTATTGCCGTCGGCTGACCGTCGTCCAAACTTCATTCTTCATTTTATTTAATTTTTATGATTTAATTTCATAATAATAAAATATCCAGTTAATTTACAAACTAATAAAAAATGGAATTATTTAACAGCAATTGGTATTTATTATCAAATTTCGGTTTTTTTATCCAGGCAAAATAAATTTCAGAAAAAGCACATTTTTTTTTTATATCACAAATATCATATTTGTGATAAATAAAATATTTTCATAGAAATCGAGGCTTAAAAAAAACCAACTTATTTGATCTTTTTTTTATACCTATCAAATTGAGACAAACGGCATTTATGTGCTTGCTTTGTCACAATAAAATCGTTTTTTTAGTCCGTTTTAATCACACATAAACTCACCTGTTATATATCTATTGTTATATCACTTATATGTACGCTTCATATACAATATTTGTTGTGAATGCATGAGTATATCCTCATGCTGTATTTTTATATGTATTGATATTAAAATAAAATTTGTACACCAACATGTTTTTTTCGTAACTATTGTATTTATAATACAATTTAGTATTTAGTGTGTGTAGTGTACGCAACGGGAATAAAAGTGATTTTTCTTTGTGATAAAATTTTCAATGATAGAAACATTTTTAATATTTCAAGTGATTTCAAAGAATATTTTATTTTACCAAAATGGAAGAATTGCTATGTAATGAAGGTGTTGATAAGAGTATAATAGAAAAATTTAAAGGTAATTTTTGTGATTTTCCAAGGCATATTTAAAATGAAAGAAAACCAATTAATTTATTAGATCTTATGTATATACATGCACGCCCATGCATTTGTAGTTGTAGTGTATAACCCTCGTGATAAAATTTACCAAATTTCGCCATTTAGATCATAAAACAAAACCCCATTTTTTTTTCATTGTTAATTATGGTGCAAATTTTTTAAATCTAAATTTTTAATTTTCTATGCAATTATTTAAACAAATAAATTTTGTAAATTAAGTGAGGTTATATGTTTTGATTTTTTTTTTTATAATAACGCAATTTGTCCTCCCACTTCTTTATAAGAATTACAAAGTGCATATTTATAATCAGTGTTGTGGAACAGAAAAAAAAATCGAAACAGTATTTTTTTCGTTACGATAGAAATTAAAATTTCGTTGCTGCTCCGTTTTTCGTTATTGTAATCGAAATATTTTGGGCGAATATACAGTTTAGCGGACCTTGAGCTAGGACATTGGGGATACCTGCCATCGAAAGCCTATGTTGCACAGACAAAATAACCGTTATAATTTTTTGGCGGTCACCCCCCCTTCCGGAGATAGGGGGGGTCAAAGTTTGATTATTTTTTAAGAAAATCCTGATTTGTGACGCAACCTGATGGGCGATTTTCAAAAGTAGATATTCAAAATAAAGGTATTTTCATTGTCTTTCATTTAAAACAACCACGGAATAAATCGGAGGTATATAGGGGTCAGGGGGTGGGAAAATGTGGTTTTTTACATTTTTTTAGGTGGAACCGGTCTGCAAAGGGTTAACTGAATTTTCCAAACGGCAAATTAAAGCTAAAAGTAACATGTAACCAGCCCACTTGTTTATTAAACCATATGTGGCATATACGTGAGTCGTTTCGCATCAAACGTGTGATTTGCTATATTGCAAGCACTTTCCACATCACACAAGTTCTGTGCGTTTTGTGAATTTTTTTTAAATGTTATCTCACATAGCTCTATTGCATGGGTATTGAAAAACCTTTTACTATTTATTCTGGTTTATCATCTTCTGGTGTAACGGCTTATACAACCTGCCAGCTGCTATTGGTTTACTAATGGTAATGGTTTGATTTTTTCTGGTGCAACATTTTAAACCGTACTTTTTTAAAAGGAATATTTCTAGTAGTGCATATTTTCAAACGCTGACATTAATTCATATTTAAAATGAATATAGAACAAATAGCACGTTATTGAAAACTCATGTAATAGGTCTTTGTGAGATAACATATAAAAAAACCCCATTTATACATATAACTCCTGGGTGATGGGGGGGGACTGCTTTTTAATTATAAACAAATAACATGTTTGATACTAAACGAGTAACGGTGTTTGCCATATATGGGTTAATGAACAAGAGGGTTGGTTGCATCTTACATTTAGTTTTAATTTGCCGCTGGGAAAATTCATTTAACCCTTTACAGACCGGTTCCACCTCCAAAAATGTAAAAAACCACATTTTCCCACCCCCTGACTCCTATATACTTCCGATTTATTCCGGGGTTGTTTTAAATGAAAGATAATAAAAATACCTTTATTTTGAATATCTACTTTTGAAAATCGCCCGTCGGGTTGCGTCACAAATCAGGATTTTCTAATAAAATAACCAAACTTTGACCCCCCCTATCTTCGGAAGGGGGGGTGACCGCCAAAAAATTATAACGGTTATTTTGTCTGTGCCGCATAGGCTTTCGATTGCAGGTATCCCCAATGTCCTAGCTCAAGGTCCGCTAAACTGTACATCAGCCATATTTTGTGTTACTGTTATGATATTTCGTTACATTTAATTGATAAAAAAACGTACCTTTACACACACAAATAAAAGTTATGATGAAAATTTCAGCCAGATCGGTAGAGTAGTTTCCGAGAAAAAGTCGAGACCACCGAACGAGCGACGGACACTTTTGCGGACATTTTTTTATTGCAATTTTTTCGATAAACCGTGACAATTCGAGGAGAAAAGTGATAAGATTGTGCAGTAAAAATGCGTTAGTTTAATATAATTTCATTTATATTATGACTTCAAGTTGAATTTAACAATTTTTTTATTTAAAAAATTTTGCATTTTAAAGTCAAAATAAATTTTTATATTGTAACGAAATACCGAAATAATATTTTTCGTTTTTGTTAGAAATAACGTTATGGGCATCATTTTTTATTTAGTTACGGGTACATGTAACGTTCCACAACACTGTTTATAATAGTGCAAAGGTTTCTAGACTATTTTCTGTTCATGATCCATCTGTTTTGCAACGATATCCAGGCGTCACAGAGGAAATCTTTTGTATTATATTAGATAATAAAAATATATTTTTAATAGAAAACGAAATTACGATTGATTTGTTTGATGAAGTCGACAAAACTACTTTAATTGATATTGGAATCACTAAAATAAAGGACCAACTGCTTATATCTAAAATTCAGAAACAATATAAATTGGTATGTATTTTCGCAAAACAATAACTGGAAATATGTTCTTTCTAATCGATAATATAAAAATTATTTATATTTTAGAAACAAAAATTGCATGCTGAAAACACAATTTTAAAGGATATCGGCTTCAATACAGTAAATATCATAATTTAGCCAAGATAAACCGTTTCATTTTTTTACGAAGGGTTTTAATTATATTTATACCACAATTAAAACTTTGTGGAGTTATGATAATTAATAAAAATTATATCCTAGAAGATCTGTGCGAGAGGGTTTAAATAAATAATTATTGATTATCTCAATATTTTACAGGAAATCGTCTCTACCTCTTCCGGGTGTGATAGTTCAATTGTGGATAATGTAATAATTGAAATAACAGATTCTAAGTACTCACATGTAATTTAGTTTTATTTATAATTCATATTTGAATATACATAATTTTCTGTGATTATTCGTAGATTATAAATTTAGAGCACACTCTCAATGAAACCTGTTTAATTATATCGAATTCGTACCATAAGAATGGTAATTTATCGACCAAACAAAGAAAGACATTGTTCAGTTTTTTAATGGAAAATTTCGTCAAGGAAGCTGGATAGTAAGATCATTAAATTCTTAAATGACCAATATACAAGGAGACGAAAATTAACTACATTTAAAAATTATGCATAATATTATCTGCAAAGGATAGCAACAATAATTACTAATGCATAATTCTTAAATGTGATATTTGAAATTATATTAATTTTCGACTCATTGTATTTTATATTTTTTTTGCTCGGTGCTATATGATTTATATATATTTCATTTTAGTTATAATAACTTTGAACAACTTAAATGCTTGGCTAATTCTATTATTCACACTTGGCCAAATTTAGCTGAAGTTACGAATAATGATGACGGTAATAACAATCTGAGTAGCGTAAGTTATTTAATTTGTATTTCTCTTGCCTAAACCACTTATTTATTAATTTTCATTTTTTATTACATAAGGAATATTTATTCACGAAGGCGGGAGGACCTAATGGTCAACCTTATGGCCTATTATATTTTTTACTATGCAACAAAAGGAAACAGCACAACAAGCGTCTTCATAATAAGTTGCGAACGAATAAAAATGATGATTTGAAGCAAGATACATCAAAATTTGACCATTCACCTATCAAATCAACTAAAGAGAGGGATGAAATAACAAATGCAGTAAGTGGATTTGCGAAATTAAGATGATATTAAAAAAAATATAAACCATACATTTTTATGTTTAGAAAATTGTACTTGACCAAGCTGACTTGTGTGATGCTGAAAAATTAGATATTATAAAAAAAATGTACGATACTAGAAAACTTAGATTCGAATTTTTACAAACGACCACTAGTTTTTCGGCTATTTTCAAAGAATATTCGTGTTATAAATATTATGATGGTGAACTGGTAATTATATTTTACATTTTTCATTGTATTCTTAAGTACATACATGTTACAACAAAATAAATATTTATATCTTTATAGATATCTGCTGATTTTAAACTATTGGGTTTTAACGATGATAAATTTAAGGAACTTTCCAAATATACGAATTTTTTTATTGAAAGAGATAGAGACATGTACATAGATTGTTATAGCAGTAAGTTCACATTTACAAATATTTATTGCTCAAATCACGGGCGTTTGATGAGTTTTTTTGACTAAACAGCAGCCTTAATATTTTTTATAATAATTCATTTTATTTTAGTTGTTTTAAGAGCAATATGCACGTTAACATATTTAACCAAAACGAAAATAAAGTTTGGGAAGAAAGCATCAAATAAGACAAATTTTTATTTAAATCCGAATTTCTTACAAATAGTCGATGTAAGTATTTGTGATAAAGTTATTATTTTGTGAATATTTATCTTAATAACCAATGCTACTACTATTTTTCTCTACTACTATATATAGACGAATGATAGCATCGATGAAGTAATTAAAAAAAATGCAAATATTTCTCAACCATACCTGATTTTATTTGGAGAATTTAATGTCGGGGGATCCTATTTTATAGTCATTGAAAAGGAATTCATATTCTTGGGAAATGATCCTCTACATGCAATTAATATATTATTTCAAATACATTTTGTCTTTAACTTAAAGTACGAAGCGAGTTTGGAAATGATGTATTACGTTTTGGAAAAAATGTTTTATAATATTAAATCAACCAAAAAGTATGTTCCCCCACAAATTGTTGATTTGCTAAGAAATTTTAAACTTTTCGAAGATAACCTAAAACATCTATAATTTATATTTCTGGTTTTTCCCTTTCCTATACATTATTGAATTTACTAACTTTTTGTATTTTGCAACACTAAAGGTAGAATTTTTCCATCGTTTTGTAATAACTTTCAATTCTTATATCACTGAAAATTTTTAATACATTAGATTAATTAATTAATTAGCTGATTATTTTAAATATTTTGTATTCTATTTATAAATTAATGTATATAATTAAATTACTTCGGCGTGTAATCAATACTAATACTAAAATATAATATTAATTAGTAAATATTTTATTAATAACACGGTAACACTATTTTTGTTTTGTTTGTTTGATTGAATTTGTCTCACCGCATTTGTAAAGGTCGTTTTTATTCACCATATGAAAATATTTCCACATAATTTGAGGAATATGATTTTTTTTATTCGCAAATAAAAGCACGAAACCATCCGTACAGGTTTGATAATTGTGCCCGTCGTTTGTTTATGTATTGCAAGAACAATAATCGTGTTGTGCCGTAATATTAATTAAATTAAATTAATGTAATGATAGATAGAATAAATTGAACTTCCTTATGTTGGTGAATGTATCACTTAAAATCGAAGTAATTATAATTATTTAAAACATATTATATAAATTACCCGTAAAATTTTTAAATTAATCGTGATAACCAATTTTTAGTTATATAATATTTGAAAATTTGATTTTATACATGTGAACATAATTGAAAACAATTACACTTGTATTGTTTTTCCAAATGTTATTTTTATTTTTGTAATGCATAATTTATTAATGTTGAATATACATTATTTTATTTTATATACTTACTTTTTATGAATTTTTTTTAATTTCACGTGATTTAAGAGGATGTTTAGTATTTGTAATTTGACTATTTAATTTAATAATTTGACTGCCTATGTTTTGTAATACCAATATCAATTTGAATGTAAAATTAAAGAGTACTGATAGTTCGAAATTTCTAAATAATGAAAAACTAACTTGTTTAATTTAAAATGTTTAAAAATAATTAATGAAAACAAATTATTGATAATATATTGAAAATCATTTTAGTTCAAATTAACGAAGAGAATTTGTAATAATGTTAAAGTAAAAACAATTTAATGTAATTATACGTATTTGTATTGTTTTAAAGTTTTAGTTTTTGTTATTAAAATATTTTAGTGTTGACCTTTTAATATTGGTAACACTAATAATAAACACATGAGCAAAATATTTTAAATAAATTTATGTGAACATGTTAATGTACAGTAATATGATGCAAAAGTTATAATTGATGTTAAAAAGTAAATGTTACCATTTGATGTACAATAAATTTATGTAAAACTCATACGTGAACTAAAAACAATAAAATTTCAATAAGAAGCAATGAACTGGAATTTAATATTGTTTTATTTTATTATTTTTTTATACTATAAATATTCTATCAAAATAGTATGGTTTACTATAGGCACAGTAAGGAGAAAGGTAACTGGACGGTCATTCTTCCCCGAGAGTGAACTTGGACGGATGCCTTTCAGAGAGATGCTTGAAATAACGAGGGACACCATATTCGAGGAGCAATCGGGGAAACCCGAGTGGCAAACTGGATAGGAGTCAATCGGAGGTACGAAAAGGGGCCCGAGTGGCCTGGTTCGAATATACCGAAGCCGAAGGAGGGGGTTTTAGTCAGTAGGAATCTGACACGCACCTTTTGGTGTGTCTATGCAAGATTTCCCCCTCCTTCGTTAAAAAAAAAAAAAAAAAAAAAAAAATAGGCACAGTAAAAAAATATTACTATTGAAATTCTAAGAAAATTACTCAGGATATAGTAAATTTTACTATATCCTGAGTAAAAGAAATTTACTATTAATATTCTAAAAAATTAGAGTAAAATGTATTTACTAAAATTATGTTGAATTTTACTTAATATGCAGTAAATTCAAGTACATGTTTTTAATACAATTCTAGTATTAAAAGTTTAGTAACAAAATAGTAAATAATACTATATATCGATTAAAAGAGCTTTACTATTAAAATTCTAATAAAATAGGCAATTTTACTATGTATACAGTAAAATTATTTTACTAATAGCATAGTGAATTTTACAATGTGCACAGTATGCGTTACTTTATATGTTATAAAAAAAATACTATCAATATGGTAAATTTTACTTTATTCTGAGTAAACAAATTTGCTTTTAAAATTCTAATAAAATAGTAAATTTTAATACGTATACAGTAAAATTGCACTACCAATGGTATAGTGAATTTTACTAAGTACACAGTAAATTTACTATTTAAATAGTAATAATGTTTAACTATTTAACATAGTAAATTATAGAATACTATTAAAAAAGTAAAAGTTACTATTTATATATGGAGCAGTTTTTTACTATGTTAACAGTAAATTATTTCTCAGAGTGTATATAATGATCAACATCTGGGGTAATATAAATATGAATGCACTTATTATAAAATAAGAAATGTTATGACTACGAATATCGATACGTATACAAAAACTTAAGATACCACCAGGAGGAAATCATACATATACGTACGTTAATATGGATATGCATATTGCTGATAATGATGGATATGCATATTGCTGATAACGATCCATATATATATAAATACAAGATTTATAAGTACGTATATATGTAAAGCCATACTTAGATCAATATACGACTTAACATCTGTGGTAATTAAATATGATACCATACAACACTAAATATACATACATATGGTAATAAGAAATGTTATGGCTAGGAATATCGTTATATATATATAAAAACTTAAGATAACGCCACAAGTAAATTATGCATACGGGTGATTTGATAAGGATACGCAATTTATTAATAATGATATGGTTATGTGTATATATGAATGTAAGATGATAAGAAATGATCGAGGGAGTTACCAAAGGTAGCTAAGACAATGGGATAAATTAAATATATAGTTATATGTATACATAAGTCTTTGAATGTAATTATGGATATGTACATATATCAATAAATATATATATATATATATATAATTGTTTAGCAGTGATTACAAATATGAAATCATCGGAAAATGTTACAGATACACATGTATGGGCTTATGGGGGAATGTATATGGATATATATATATAGGTTAGTTTCTGGATATATATAAGTTGGTTTCTCATATATATATATATATATATATATATATATATATATATATATATATAATAATAATTAACAACATTTGTGAAAAAGAAAAGAATATACGATAATTCGATTGATAATGGGGAGGTGTCCATGAATTTAAATGAAAATCATCAACTGAATAAATTAATAAAACCACGGAGATGAAAATGTAATCCGCCAGGAAAATTGAATTTGAAATGGGAATGGAGGGAGAAATAACGTTTATAAATAAGCATGCAATTCATAAAATTAGACAATTGTTAACTGAAATTCACTCTAAGTAATTACTTTAATTTTAACGTTGCGTTAAGCTTTGGAAATTAAAGAATAATAATTACTTAGAGTCTGAAATAAAGTGGAGCACAACTGCTCTGCTGTTTGAATTGAGAAAATTAGTTAACAATTTCAAATATTTTATTTTATAAATTTTTTTTTATATATAATTAATTATTAGGTTCAATTTTAAAAGACATAAAATGTAAGTCACAAATAATATTAAATTTAATCTTAATAAAATAATCTTCTACCAGAAATATAAGTGTTTGGTTTTTTATTATGTCACACTCGGATCACGACATAATTGGCGCAGCCGGTAACTCGAACAAGCCCCAAAATTAGTTAATATAAAAATTGATGTATATTTTTTACTTTTAATACGGCACCATCATAATTGGCACGGCCAGCATTATTGAACAAAACAAATACACGATTTTGAAAAAACTACTCATTAATATTAAAATATAAAAAACCATAACCTCAATAATGTATAATATTCCAATTGATAGATAACTTTTTCATATAAATTATGCATAAAAAATTAAAAATATTATGGGTTTTAAACATACACAAATTTAAATTCACATTTATTAAAATCTGATAAAAAATTCATTATCACTTAAATCCTTTCATTTCTTTTTCCAAACACACAATTTTATTTTTTTTTTTTTAATTTTTGAAACCAACATAATTAACATTAAAACATTATTTAATTAATTTAATCAAAATCCCAATAATTAAGTTTTCCACAATCACGTGTCAGTATATAATCCGAATAAACATTTCAACGACAATCGTGTAACAATAATTTAAAACTAAAAATATCACATGTAACAATAATTTAAAACTAAACATAGCGAACGACACAAATTAAAACTAACTTTGAGAAATACAATTTTGGTTAAATAAAAAAAAAAAAACTCCAAACAAAAATTATAACATATCTACATATAAAAACAAGACCACTCTTACATAATACATACATATATCAACAATACCATTAATATATCATATATAAAAAACACAAAAAAAAAAAAAACAATAACATTTTCATACATGTACTAAATACGACATTATACACAGACACTATATATATATATTACATTTTATTTTTTAAAATATAAAGAATGTAAAACACCAATACCCACAACATTATCGATATCCTGTAAAAAGTAACCAAATATTTGATAAATTTAAATTTGATACATTTTTCGCCCAAAATACCCAAAAAACAATTTAAAATAATAAATGAATGCTCTTATGTAAATGAACTCTAGAAATAAAATATATTCCTTTTATGGCACAAAATTAGATGGAAGGTATCTGCGGGGATATTGATAAACCAAAAAACCAAGGTAAAATTACAAGTGGTTCATACGCTATACCACAGCAACATTGCTGGAAGGGGGGTAAATCAATAAATAAAGAAATCAGGAAGTTAATAAAAGCAAACCCAAATATTGGCCCGAAACCGCTAACAATCGAAGTATATAGGAAACGAAATGGATTACCAGTAGCCCCAGTACCAAAAACAGAGAAAACTAAACCAATTCGAGAAAAAAGACGTGGGGGGAAAAAAGTAAACTGGCAGAGGAACATAAAAGAACTAAAAAACATAATTAACATAACGGCGGATAAAAAATTAAAAAATGAACTAACCCAGAAGTTGAAATCAGAAAAGGAACAATTGAAAACATACAAAAATGATATTGATCGGAAAATCCAAGCAGGATTTGACAAAATTTTTGAACAATTTAATTAATTTTGAAATTTAAGTATCGCTTAACAATTAAATAATATAAAATAACACAAAAAAAATATAATAATAGAAATAATACCAATATGAAACGAAATATATAGTAAATAATATAAAAAAAAAAAAAACATTTCGTTTGCCTTAAATTGATGAAAATAGTTATAGATTATTGATTATTTTATTTTTATTGAATAAATGGTAAAAAAAAAAAAAAGATAAAAACAATTAAATATTTTTCCGTCAATAAATGGATGAACAATACCTACAGGGACGACACGAAACAAAGCACCTAAAACAGAGTATAAAAAATCTCAACGAAAACCTATTAATAACGTGTGAACAAAAATTGAGTGCCAGGGATATCAGGGAAATTCGAAAACACATTGGTTTAAAATTTAATGCGGTAGGACAATTGGAAACTACCGAGTTCATAATAGATAGACTCATTTCATACCCAGAGGCGGAGAAGGATAAGGCAATCCGAAATTTAAAAACCGAAATAGCCCACCTCAAGGATACCATTAAAAATAACAAAGCAATCCAAAGAGACAACGAGAAAGAGGCGGTCATTTATGAGAATAAAATAGAGGAGCTCACCAAAAAATTAAAACATTTTGAGCATTCCGAAAAAATATTGAGACATAAATTGGAACACCTTATCGAAACAAACCTTGACTTAGAGGGAGAACTGCAGGCAATTGGAAAATTATCACTGGGGGAAAAAACCACTGAGAATATTATAAGTCTAAATAGAAGTTACACCGAGGGACAAGAAGAAATAGAATCTTTACAACAAGAATTGAATTGGGTGGAAAACAGACAAACGGACATTTCATTCGAACTACAATTAACAAAAACGACATACACAGGTCTAGAAAATATAAAACAACAAATTAAAAAGAGTTTCGAAGAAATAGAAACAATAAACATGGAGGGCCAAAACCACGCAGTAGAATACCAACAACTGGGTAAATTGGTTTCAACAATGGTACCACGTTTCACGGGAGAAGCAAACCCCAACCTAGTAGGACAGGTACACGAATTTTTAACGGCATGTAATTTTGCGGCTAGATGCGTCGAGAACGTAAAGGAACGGGAGGACATTTTGGTGACGGCATTATGCACCCGTTTATCGGGAGACGCTTTCGAATTGATAAGAAGTAAAAACATACACACATTAGGGGATTTCACACAGCTGATAAGGGACCGTTACATTTCAAAGAAATCTCAGGACATCGCAAATAGCGAATTACGAAACACATACCAATTACCGAATGAAACAATCAGTTCATTTTCAACAAGAATTGAAAAAATGGCAATTAACGTGAATGAAATAATGAGGTCAAACTTTACAAAAGATGTGTACAAGGTATTGGCGATAGAAACTGAAAACACCAAATTACGAGTACTTAAATCGGGATTAGTGGACCCAACTCTAAAACAATACGCATTAACATTGGACGAGATGAGTTTCGAAAACGCGGTTGAAAAATTATTAAACGTAGAACAAATCTTAAAATCAAACAACCCATTCGCAAAACCAATTATAAAACCACATAATTTCATCTTAAACACAAACAGCGAACCATTTAAACACACCAACACCAACCCCATAAAATGCGGATTTTGCGACAAACTCTATCATACATACAACGACTGTCGTTTAAGACAAAATACACCATTCTGCACCAAATGTAGAGTATACGGTCACAATTACCAAACATGTCCAATAGCTAAAAAATATAACTATACCCCTGGACTCAATAATTATAATAATATGAAGAATAACCAACCAAACACTAACTTTTATAATAATAATATGGGACCACCAAACAATTTCAATGGTACTAATAACGGAAATTACAATAATACCAACACGGGTAATAATAATAATTATTATAACCAGGGACAGGGTTATAACAAACAATATAGTAATAATAACGGTGATAATTCCAGGAACAATAATAATTACAGAAATAATTATAAAAATAATGGTGGTAATAACGTTACTAATAATGGTAACAATAGTAATAATAGTAATAATTCGAATTACAATAACAATTCGAGATATACAAATAATAATAACAATAATAATAATAATAACATTATGAAATGCTCTTACTGTAACCGTCTGGGACATACTTTTTCACGATGCAACAACAGAAGAAACATGCATTTCCAAAACAACACCCCCGCAAAACAAATGATAACATTTATTGAGGAAGACACAAGTAACAACAAAACACAACCAAAAAACCAATAATGACCAAACTGGAAAGCCGCAGTTCTGGTCCACAAGAAATAATGAGTAACCTAAACAATTTAAAAGATAGAATCAATGTACTAGAATCAATAATACAAGAAAAAGAATTAAAAGAAAAGAAATTACAAACAAAGATTAACCAATACATAATTAACAATAATACGGAAAAAATTTTTATAAGGTTACCCATAGACATATGTAAAACCGGTGAAGATATATTCTTGGTAGATACGGGTGCGGAAATAAGTTTAATTAAAATAAATAGTTTAAAAAATTGTAATGGAATTAACGCGTTAAATAAGGTCCAAATAGGTGGAGCATTCGGAGGATCGGATATAACACGGGGGTCAATAACGGGCAACATTAGTTCGCCAGAGAGAAAAAGTACATTATCAATTACCTTAGGTGTCATCGAAGACACAGAGGGTATACCTGCAAACGGTTTAATTGGGAGAGATTTTCTTAACGGAACTTCTATAATCAATGCCATTGCTAACACTTTATCGGTGTTTGGCCATTGTGGTACATTATTTATGAAGCTACCTATGCAAACTCTTAATCATTTCTCGCACGCTATGGCCAATACCAATACGCAGTTAAACGATAATTTTTCGGAAAGTATTGAATACCCGAATAATACATCTAACGAAAGCAAAATAATTGAAACAAAAAAGATTATTAATAAAAATATAAAGGAAGATAATATATTAAGAAATAATAATACAGATATAAACGGAAATGAGAAAAGACGAAATAAGAATAAATATAATAAAGCAGAAACAAAAAAATTAAAAATAGTAGAAAAAAATAAAATACGAGAAACGGTTTTGGAAATGAAGGATTCGGAAACTCCAGTAAATAATTTTTTGATTGATTTATTCTCGAAGGACCAAGCACTTCCGGAAAATTATAGAAATCAATCCGTTAAAAAATTATGGGACACTACCGAAAAAGATTCGCTGCGGGAATCATCCATAATAGTACAAAATCAAACTCAAACGAATGATACGATTATAAATAATATTATTGAAACTGAAGGTAATTTAAATGACGATAATAATTTAACTAGTAGGGATACCAAAAAAGATGAAAGTATAGAGGAAGAAGAACAAAGAAAAATGAATAAACAAGATATCAATTTAAATAAAAAAATACAACAAACAAATATAAACCAATATAATACGAAAGATAAAAAATTTATTATGAAGAAGAGGAATGAATATCAAAGAAGTGAAGCAATTAACGAACCAAATAATAAAACGCAAGTGGAAATTTATAATATACCGCCGAGATGCAAAATGATATTAAAAATCAAATTGAAAATACGCACGGGATTGATTTTAGTAGAATCTAAGGAATTAGAAGAAGGCATTTATGTGGGTAATACCATTACAAAAATTACAAATTACGAAGCACCTATAGCAATAGTAAATATACACACAACTGAGAAAACGTTAAAAAACATTGAGGTGAATTATAAGCCATTAAAAAATTATAATGTAGAAAAACGAACAAATATAAAATTAATTAATACAATCACAGCGAAAGACAATACAGAATATGAAAAAAGAATAAAAAAATTATTAAATGAACTAAACACTGATGAAAGTATTAATGAGGAGGAAAAACGGGCACTATTTGAGTTATGTATTAGATATAACGATATATTTTATTTTGAGGGAGACAAATTGACCAATACAGAGGTGATCGGTCATAATATTCAAACATTACAAGATCACCCGCCCATTAACCAAAAAAATTATAGATTACCGGAGGTACATAAGGAATTTATAAATGAAGAAATCCAAAATATGTTAAGGGACGACATCATATGTCCCAGCAAAAGCCCTTGGAATACACCTTTATTGGTGGTACCAAAAAAGGCTGACCCGGATGGCACAAAACACTGGAGACTGGTATTTGACTTTAGGAAACTAAATCAAATAACAATAAAAGATGCGTTTCCTTTACCAAGAATCGAAGACATCCTCGATCAACTTGGACATTCGCGTTACTTTAGTACCTTGGATTTAACCAGTGGATACCATCAGGTATTAATGAATCCCGAGGACGCACCAAAAACTGCATTCAGCACCCCATACGGTCATTATGAGTTTAAAAGAATGCCTTTCGGTTTAACTGGTGCTCCTGCTACTTTCCAACGGATAATGAACTATGTTTTAATGGGACTACATGGAATTGAATGTTTCGTTTATATAGATGATATAGTTATATACGGAAAAAATTTGGTGGAACATAATAATAAATTGGCGACCATATTCGAAAGGCTCCGAGAATTTAATTTAAAAATTAAGGTTAAAAAATGTCAATTTTTGAAGAAAGAAATAGTTTACTTGGGACACAAATGCACAGAACAGGGAGCGAAACCAGACCCGGCAAAAATATCTTGTGTGAGGGATTATCCCACGCCAACAAACATAAAACAACTACAAGCATGGTTGGGATTTGCAAATTATTATCGCAAATTTATCCCACATTTTTCCAAAATAGCGTTGCCTTTAAACAATTTAATAAAAAAATCTTCAACATATATATGGTCGGATGAATGTAAAAAATCTTTCAATGAACTAAAAACGGCACTCATTTCGCCACCAATTCTTATTTACCCCGATTTTAAAAAACCGTTCATATTAACGACCGACGCAAGTGGTAATGCACTGGGAGCGGTACTATCTCAGGGAACACCGGGTAGGGATAGACCTATTGCATACGCTAGTAGATCACTTAATGAAGCTGAACAACGATATTCAACAATAGAAAGAGAACTTTTTGCCATGGTCTGGGCCACGAAGAACTTTAGGAGTTACCTATTGGGGCGTAAATTCACAATATACACGGATCATAGACCCCTTTTGGGTGTGTTTAACATAAAGGACCCTACTTCAAGATTACTAAGATTCCATCATAAGTTATCTGAGAATGATTACAAAACCGAATATAAACCCGGTAAATTAAACACAAACGCAGATGCATTAAGTAGAATAAAAAATAATGATGTTCCCAAGATACAAAACATACAAACCCGTTCCAAAACCAAAAAGGAAAAATTGTTACATAACCAAACAAGGTCAAAAGATACACAGCCTCAAAATAAAGGACCAATTAATGTGGGCAATAACAATGAAAAAAATAATGTGAATGAAGAAAATGATGACAACGAAGAAAATTATTTGAATAAAATAGAAATAGAAAATTTGAATGTAGAAAATATATCAAACAAAGAGGACATACAAACAATACTAGGGGATTTTCATGATACACCATTAGGCGGCCATCAGGGCGTATGGAAAACAATGGCCAGAATTAGAAAACAATATAAGTGGAAGGGTATGAGAAAGGATATTAAACATTATATTAGAAGGTGTAAAAAATGCCAACAAAACAAAAATTCAAAAAATAATAAGATGCCGATGATGATAACGGACGCACCAAAATTGCCTTTTGATAAGGTATACCTAGACATAGTAGGACCATTACCCGTAAAATTTTCGGGAAACAAATACATTCTCACATTCCAAGACAATCTAACACGATTCATGGACTGTTACGCAATCCCGGATGCCACCGCAGAAACGGTAGCACAAACCTTTTACAACGAAATTATTTCACGTTACAGAATCCCAAAAATACTAGTAACTGATCAGGGAACAAATTTTGTTAGCAAATTATTCAAGGCGATATGTAAATTATTAAAAATTACAAAAATCCAAACGACGGCATACCATCCACAATCGAATGGTATGTTAGAAAGAACACATGGACCGTTGGCGGAATATCTAAGGTGTTTTGTTGACGAAACTCCACTAAATTGGGATATGTGGTTAAGACAGGCATCACATGTCCACAACAACACGTTACACGGTTCAACGAAACTAACTCCTTCAGACTGTTTATTTGGCTTCACGGCCGAGATACCCTCGGGCCTACAAAAATCGCCCGAACCCATTTATGATCATGAAAATTATTATTACGAACTAAGATATAAGTTGGTTTGGATTGGGATCAATAGGGTAGGCACTGACTGGTCGCTGACCCAGTGTTGCAACTGTTGAGTTCCTGATCAAGTGCTTACTTTACCTCCACGTGGTAACCAACGGTAACTGAATGATACAATCCGTATCATTCAGGCTAAAATTGTAAGTGCGAATCCCATGCGGTTGGTCGTACGGCTAATTACCGACACCGTAAAAACAACAAATTATGAAACTAGCAACAGTGCCTCGGACAGGACAGGAAAAACGGCAACGACTCAGGCAATGGAACAAGGACAATGATTTAAAACTGGCGTCATGGAACGTGAGGACAATACTGCGCGCGGGCGGTTTAAAAACTTTGACTGATTGCTTAAAGAAAGCTAAACTGGACATAACAGCGGTCCAGGAAACACGGTGGCCTGGAAAGAACATCTTATCCAGTAAAGAATACAAATTCTACTATAGCGGTAGAAATAAAACAGGGTTATTCGGCACCGGCTTTATTGTAATGGGTAAAGCGAAAGAATCAGTCATTGGTTTCAACCCCATTGACGAAAAATTTTGTACGTTACGAATAAAGGGAAAATTTTTTTAATGTAACCTTTATTAACGTACACGCCCCAACAGAAAACAAAGATGCAGACACGAAGGATATGTTTTACGAAAAGCTCAACCGTATTTACAATCAAGCTCCTAGTCGTGACATTAAAATCGTGCTTGGCGATTTTAATGCACAGGTTGGTAGGGAAATTGTATATCGACCGGCAATTGGTCAACATAGCCTTCATACACACTGCAATAATAACGGCGAGCGTTTAGTCGATTTCACAATATCAAACAATATGATAGTAGCCAGCACACGTTTCCCACATAAGAACATACACAAAGGAACATGGTGTTCGCCCGATACTAAAACAACAAACCAAATAGACCACGTACTCATTGACAGTCGTCATGCGTCCGACATACTGGATGTAAGGAGCTGTAGGGGACCTAACATTGATTCTGATCATTATCTCGTAAGAGCTTTGTTCAGATATCGTGTTAGTGCAAACCGCCAAAAAGTCATTGCGAGAGGATTCAATTTGGAAAATCTCAAAAATGACCAAGTAAAACAACAGTACGAAGATAAATTGGTGGAGTTAATTGTTCGAACAGATGTGGATCAACAGCAAAACACGTGTAATGATATGTGGAATCGATTACGTAATTGCATGAAAATGGCGGCAGAGGAGACGGTAAAGTTGAAACCTGGCGTGGTCAGAAATGGTTGGTTTGATGACGCATGTAAAACGGCTCATGAAGAAAAGAACCAAGCGCGTTTAAAATATCTTCAGCGCGCCACACGAACTGCCATGGATGACTACAGAACGCAAATTATTCCGAAACAAGAAAATGCGTCATGAGCAGGATATTTTGCGGGATATAGACACGCTGTCCAGCATGAATGACAGTAAAAATTTGTACAGGAGAATAAGATCTGTAACTAGCGGATTTATACAACAACCCCTTCTTTGTAAGGATACCAGCGGTGAAATTTTGGCGGATGAAGAAAGAGCCATCGCGAGATGGGCGGAGTATTTTAAAGATCTACTTACAGCAAGCAACCCAATTGGTATAAATGCAGAAAACGAACTTCCGTACCAAACAGCACAACCACTAATTTCGGAACCAACATATGAGGAAACCAGAGAAGCCATTCTGAAGCTCAAGAATGGAAAGGCGGCTGGTTCTGACGGCGTACCTGGTGAACTCTTAAAATGTGGAGGGGATGTATTGTGGAATAGTATACACGAGCTAATTGTGCATGTTTGGAACTATGAGGTTATACCACAGGAGTGGAAGCTTGCTGTAATTGTGCCAATACACAAGAAGGGAGACAGGATGGAGTGTTCCAACTATCGGGGAATATCTTTGCTGAATGCAACATATAAGGTACTCGCTTATGTGTTGCATAAGCGCCTATTACCATATGCGGAGGAAGTCATTGGTGAATACCAATGTGGATTCCGTAATGATCGCTCAACAACTGATCAACTGTTCGTCATACGACAGATAATGGAAAAGTGTAGGGAGTTCAACGTAGTAACACACCATCTATTTGTTGATTTTAAGGCCGCATACGATAGTGTTATTAGGGAAAAATTATGGCGCACGATGGAGGAATTTGGATTCCCACAAAAATTGATAGCCATGTCGAAACTAACACTGACGCAAGTTACATCTCAGGTACAAATAAGGGGGATCAAATCGGATGCATTTGAAACCATTGACGGAGTACGGCAAGGGGACCCTTTGGCTACATTGTTTTTCAATGTTATATTGGAAAAATGTATAAGAAGGACGACCATTAACACCAGCAGCACTATTTTTACGTCATCTGTTCAATTACTCGGCTATGCCGATGACATTGACGTGGTGGGTAGAAGTATGGGTGCCGTTAAAGAAGCGTTCTTACTGTTGGAACGTGAAGCTTCGGAAATGGGATTAAGGGTAAACGAGGAGAAAACCAAGTATATGATCGCACCAACGAACAGTAGGTTTATGGCACAACATCAAAGCGTATCAATTGGTCAGAACAAATTTGAAACGGCGGACAGGTTTAGCTACCTTGGAAGCAGCATAAACAGCGAAAACGATATAGCGGAGGAAGTTCAATCCCGGATTGCTTCGGGAAACAAGGCCTTTTACGGTTTGCGAAAGATGTTCTTCTCGAAGACATTGAGTAAAACATTGAAACTAAAGCTATATCAAACACTGATTCGACCAATTGTGACCTACGGTTCTGAAACGTGGTGCATGACACAGGCCACCGAACGGCGACTTGGAGGGTTCGAAAAGAAAATACTACGCCTCATCTTTGGACCGACAAAGGAAAGGGGATGGTGGCGTAGGCGGTTCGATTTCGAGCTATATAAATTATATACCGAACCTGACATCGTTCGGTTCATTAAGATCGGTCGCCTGAGGTGGTTTGGTCATGTGGTACGAATGGATGGCGATCGTATACCGTCAAAAATGCTGGACAGTAAGCCGGGCGGATCTAGGAGTGTAGGAAGACCGCGGGGTAGGTGGAAAGACGAAGTAGAAGTGGACCTTCGGGCCCTCGGCGTTTCCGGCTGGCGGACGTTGGCGGTAAATAGGTCCGGTTGGAGAAGGCTGTTAATGGACGCCAAAACCAATTGTAGGTTGTAGGCGCGCAGAAGTAAGAAGTAAGTAAGATATAAGTTACAGAAGGCGTACGAAATTGCAAGAAATAATAGTATAGAATCAAAAGTTAAATCCAAACAATATTACGACCATAATACCCAAAACATAACTTTTAAAGTAGGGGATTTTGTAATGCTAAAAAACGAAAATAGACAAAATAAATTATCAAATATTTGGTTAGGACCATACCCAATCGTTGAAATAAATAATGCGGTAAATACAACAATCCTAATCGGTAAACGTAAAAAACGGGTACACAATAACAAACTAAAAACATTTTATGACAAATAATACTATTTCATACCAAATAAATACAAAAAAAAAAAAATAAAAAATTTTAATTAAAATAATTAATAACACAGTATTCAAAAAAAAAAAAAAATGAAATCACTAATAATGTAATAATATTTATAGACCATGCACACCATACGTATCATAATCTGTATGTTATACATACAATTAATTCAAGGTTCAGCACCATTCGAAATCAAACCAATTGAACAAACACCAATAATATTTGAAACTGTGGGGCATATACATTTTTATAAAACCGAATGGAGTATTTTTTCAAAGTTAAAATTGATTAATATGGAACCAACAATCATAACATTACAAAATAACCAACAAAATTTGGAAGACACTTGCGTAATGATAAAGGATAAAATGCCAGAATTGTATATACCATATTTTAAACATTCATGTGATTCTTACAATCAGGAACTAACAATACAATTAGGAAAAATTATAACAAATAATCATAAATTAAATAAAATTACGATAAAAAGAAACAGGAGATCAATTAATACAATCGGGAGATTTGCAAATTGGGCATTCGGTACAATGGACGATGAGGACGCAATGACTATTTATAATAAACTAGACAATCTAGAAACACAAGATTCCAAAATTTTAAAAATCCTAAACAAACAAACAACAATAATACAAAATAATAATGAAAACTATAACCAAATAATTACCTTAGTGGAACAAGATCAAAGCGCTTTAAGGGAACAAATAAAAACAATTTATAACATAATCGAACGTTTTACAAATCACACAAATTTATTAATACCAAAATTAACCGTGGAGAATGCAATGACCAATATAAAGAACCTAATTGCTTTGAAAATATCAGAAATACAGGAGGATCAAATCATTGAGCTCACTATATTAGACGAATTAATGCAACATAAAATACACCCATTATTATTCAATTCATTAAATATTACTGCCAATTTTAACGATCAATTTTTAAAACCGGGCAGTCAACCAATATTCCCAAATACGGATTGGATTTACCAGTTATCCACCATTACATTTTTTCATGACACCGATGGACTAATTTTAAAAATTAAAATTCCAATACCGGATTACGCCAAATTTTCATTACAAAAAATTTATTTGATCCCACAACAAATAACGTACAATACAAATATTATACTTAATATACAAAATGACTATATAGCAGAGGATTTAAACCAAAAAAGATTCGTTATATTAGCAACCCAAGATCTTCAAAAGTGTACGTCAATACATAACACATTTACGACAAAAATTTTTATCTGCAAATACCCAGGACCTATATTAGAAAAAACCCACAACACCTGTTTAATAGAATTACTAAATCAAACACGAAGGAAGCCTAAATATTGTGATTACCTAACGGTACAATCAAAACAAAATATATTTATAAAAATGACAACACCCAACATTTGGTTATACTTCTTTGCAGATACTGGTAATATCACACTGCAGTGCGGAAACAAAATATTCTCAGTTAATTGGAATACGCTTGGTATTCTTACATTACATGAATCGTGTTTTCTAGAACCGGATCACACTGAACTGATTTTTTCTAATGAACACAGAACGGATTTCAAACTAAAACAACCAACTATGGAAATTCAACCAAATTTGAAAATAATTTCACTATTAAATAAAACCTTAACATTACCAGAACTAAAGACACCAAATATTATATTACACGATCATAACACATATACAAATTTAATGAAATCCAATACAAAACCTTTAAATGACTTACACTTCGAAATCGAAAAAGAAATAGCGGTAACAAACGAAAGAAAACACCATTACAAACAATTAAATATTCATAAATACTCATTGATATCGATGGCGACAATATTATTTGGCACGGTAGCCATAATTATTACATATGAAATGTTTATACGGAACAAAATTAAAATTCCCATATCCAAACCCGATACAAAAACACATTCGAATGAAAAACCAAAAAAAGAACCAGAACAAACCCCAGGAAATGATATTAGAATCGGGATCAATAAAGACGACGAACCCGATAATAAATCAATATTTGATGTTTAAAAAAAAAAAAAAAAAAAAAAACAAAAAAAAAAAAAATGAAAAAAAAAAAATAAAAATAATATATAAATTTATTTAAAGGATCAAAATAAGGTTTAGTACAGCAAAAAATTTATCAACAATGCAAAATCAAGTGTCCATCGATGCGATTGGAATTATATTAGATGATGATCCAATCTGGGGAGCAGGTATTCCCCAGGATTGCGTGCCAATTTACAGTAAATTGAAACCATTCGAACCGTATTATCCGTACAATGTTACAAAAATGTACTATAACAAAATATTTCACCAGTTACAAGTTTTTTATCATAATTTGGATCATGAAAAGTTTGAAGAATACCAAGTAAAAAAACCGGAGTTAAAAATAGGTCTTTATTGTGCATTTTTGAATGTACATAACAATCAATGGTATCGGGGACAAATTCACGATTCCATTGATAATCAAGAAAGAATTGCATTTATAACGGAGAGAAATTATAAATATTCAAAGGTCAAAATAAATTGCATAGATAAGGATAGAATTGAGCTGGTGGATACACCAAATGTCTGCTATCTCATAAAAGACCTATCCCAAACCATAAAGAGACCAGAAAATTATATATATCCCAATATCAATTAAAAAAAAATTAGATTATAAGTATAATATTTTAAAATCAAAATTGTAGCATTAAAAATATATTTACATAAGTTTTGTAAATTCCTTCAAAAAAAAAAAAAAAAACAAAATAAAAAATAAATAAAGGAATAAATAATAATAGAGTATAAGTATAATATTTTAAAAATCAAAAATTTGATTATAAAAATTAGAAATAAATGTAGCGTTAAAAATATAAATAAGTTTTGTAAATTCCTTTCAAAAAAAAAAAAACGAAAACAAAAAAAAAAAAATAAATAAAGGAACAAATAATAATAGAGTATAAGTATAATATTTTAAAATCAAAAATTTGATTATCAAAATTAGAAATAAATGTAGCGTTAAAAATATAAATAAGTTTTGTAAATTCCTTTCAAAAAAAAAACGAAAATAAAAAAAAAAATATATAAAGGAATAAATAATACTAGATTATAAGTATAAAATTTTAAAATCAAATTTGTAGCATTAAAAATATATTTACATAAGTTTTATAAATTCCTTCAAAAAAAAAAAAAAAATAAAATAAAAAATAAATAAAGGAGTAAATAATAATAGAGTATAAATATAATATTTTAAAAATAAAAAATTTGATTATCAAAATTAGAAATAAATGTATCATTAAAAATATTAATAAGTTTTGTAAATTCCTTTCAAAAAAAAAACGAAAACAAAAAAAAAAATAAAAAAAAAAAAAAAGGAATAAATAATACTAGATTATAAGTATAATATTTTAAATTCAAAAATTTGATTCTCAAAAAAAAAAAAAAAAAAAAAAAAAAAAAAAATTTTTTTTAGCATTAAAAGTATATTTCAGTAAGTTTTGTAAATTCCTTTTGAAAAAAAAAAAAAAAAAAAAACAAAAAAATAAATAAAGGAATAAATAATAATAGATTATAAGTATAATATTTTTAAAAAAAAAAAATCAAAAATTTTTATTAACAAAATTAAGAATAAATATTGCATTAAAAATAATATACATGAAGAAAACATTTTTAGAATATATGACAACAACTATTTACAACGGGGTTGGATTTTTCGACCTGCGAATAATAAATTTTTTACTCACGGTAAAAAATTTTTTTTCTGGGGATGGAGGGATGTTATGGTTCAACCCATAACCATAACCGTGAGACACACCCTGTATATAATGGCTCGGTCCTTGTTTCGATATAATGTTAGGGGTAATACGAAAATTAAAATATCATTATGAAACTATGCTAAATCGATAATATATATGGTTATCCGGTGATTCAAACATAATATACCTATATATATATATATATATATATCTGCGTACATATTTATATACTATCATACTATCATACGTTTTAAAATTACAAATATATATCAACACAAAAAAAGGGATTCCAACATATACTATTTTTACCATAAATTATATCGAACCATATAAAACAACCACCACATAACGATCTAAACCAAAGGTCGATACAACACACATTATGTAACAAATACAACGCCAAAATGTATACAACATCCACAATCTTCGAAATACATAATTCGGGCGATCATACATATAATTAAAATTCAGGACAACGAGGAATACATTTATTGAAATAAGAATATATTCAACATTATATATGTATGATTATATATGATTATATATGTAAGAGGCATACATATATTATTTACACACCACACATTTGGATAACAAAAACGAATGTGATATCAATGTTTATAAGAAAAATGTTGATAAACATATGCCAAGTGAATTACCATATATACATAAGCAAATAATGTTGATAATACCAAGACTCAGCATTTACCATGTGCATGTGCATATATCTGAATATACATGGGTTATTGACCACCACAAAATATATATCGTCGACAACTAACCCACGACAAACAGAAAGCAGATAAGGAAAAGAAAATAAATACAATAAGAAAACAATATGATATATAAGTCGCAAGGTATACCATATATAATGATCAACATCTGGGGTAATATAAATATGAATGCACTTATTATAAAATAAGAAATGTTATGACTACGAATATCGATAGGTATACAAAAACTTAAGATACCACCAGGAGGAAATCATACATATACGTACGTTAATATGGATATGCATATTGCTGATAATGATGGATATGCATATTGCTGATAACGATCCATATATATATAAATACAAGATTTATAAGTACGTATATATGTAAAGCCATACTTAGATCAATATACGACTTAACATCTGTGGTAATTAAATATGATACCATACAACACTAAATATACATACATATGGTAATAAGAAATGTTATGGCTAGGAATATCGTTATATATATATAAAAACTTAAGATAACGCCACAAGTAAATTATGCATACGGGTGATTTGATAAGGATACGCAATTTATTAATAATGATATGGTTATGTGTATATATGAATGTAAGATGATAAGAAATGATCGAGGGAGTTACCAAAGGTAGCTAAGACAATGGGATAAATTAAATATATAGTTATATGTATACATAAGTCTTTGAATGTAATTATGGATATGTACATATATCAATAAATATATATATATATATATATAATTGTTTAGCAGTGATTACAAATATGAAATCATCGGAAAATGTTACAGATACACATGTATGGGCTTATGGGGGAATGTATATGGATATATATATATAGGTTAGTTTCTGGATATATATAAGTTGGTTTCTCATATATATATATATATATATATATATATATATATATATATATATATATATATATATATAATAATAATTAACAACATTTGTGAAAAAGAAAAGAATATACGATAATTCGATTGATAATGGGGAGGTGTCCATGAATTTAAATGAAAATCATCAACTGAATAAATTAATAAAACCACGGAGATGAAAATGTAATCCGCCAGGAAAATTGAATTTGAAATGGGAATGGAGGGAGAAATAACGTTTATAAATAAGCATGCAATTCATAAAATTAGACAATTGTTAACTGAAATTCACTCTAAGTAATTACTTTAATTTTAACGTTGCGTTAAGCTTTGGAAATTAAAGAATAATAATTACTTAGAGTCTGAAATAAAGTGGAGCACAACTGCTCTGCTGTTTGAATTGAGAAAATTAGTTAACAATTTCAAATATTTTATTTTATAAATTTTTTTTTATATATAATTAATTATTAGGTTCAATTTTAAAAGACATAAAATGTAAGTCACAAATAATATTAAATTTAATCTTAATAAAATAATCTTCTACCAGAAATATAAGTGTTTGGTTTTTTATTATGTCACACTCGGATCACGACAATGGCATGTAATTGATGGGGCGTCTAGTTTACCGGTTGATGGAATAATTCGACGGGACATTTTGTGGGGACGATCTATAATTGACTCAATTTCCAAAACTTTAACGATATGTGATAAGCGGGGTTATGTGATGGGGGAATTTCCATTTCAGTCCGATCACCAGCGGGTAATGATTAATTCAGTGAACTTGACCAACGAATTGCCTGGGCGAACACAAACTGTGATCGGGGTGCATTGTCTCATCCAATCGGGTGAAATTATCATTAAATCCCAGGAAATACTGAGAGGTGTGTACATCGGGAATACCATAACCAAGGTTATTAATCACAGGGCATACGTATCGGTCATTAACACGCTGGAAAGGGTCATGACGATTGGGGAAATTACACCCACGTTCGATAAATTGAGTAACTATGAAATATTGAACTCTGGGGCTAATTCGTACAATATACGTAATATTCAATCGGAACAACGGCAGACTGCTAGATGTCGTAAATTGGAAGAGGTATTGGATCTGGATCAAAATTTAAATTCGGAAGAAAGGGGGTCAATTCTCGACTTATGCACTGCTTATAGCGACATTTTCCATTTGGATGGTGACAGGTTGAGTCATACGGATGTTTTAACACACTCGGTTCCCATTCTTTCAAATCATCCCGCAATCAACCAGAAAAACTACCGTCTGCCGGATATACACAAACAATTCATTCACACCGAAATTCAGGAAATGCTGGCCGACGACATTATCCAATATAGCAAAAGCCCCTGGAACACGCCTCTATTGGTCGTGCCAAAGAGGCCTGGTCCAGATGGCAAGCGGCGTTGGCGCCTTGTTTTCGATTTCCGTAAACTAAATCAAATCACCGTCAAGGATGCATTCCCGTTGCCCAGAATTGAGGATATTCTGGACCAATTGGGGCATTCACGGTATTTTACCACCTTGGACTTGGCGAGTGGTTACCATCAAGTGCTGATGGAACCAACCGACGCCCCCAAAAATTGCGTTCAGCACCATGTTCGGCCATTACGAATTCAAACGCATGCCGTTTGGATTGACGGGCGCACCCGCCACATTCCAACGCATTATGAATCACGTATTGATGGGTTTACAGGGAATCCATTGTTTTGTATATATTGATGATGTCGTGGTGTATGGAAAAAACCTAGAAGATCATAATAACAAATTAATACATATATTCGAACGCTTAAGACGACATAATTTAAAATTAAACACGGAAAAATGTAGGTTCTTACGACGCGAGGTGGTATATTTGGGTCATCATTGCACGGAGGAGGGCGCACTGCCTGACCCGGGAAAGCTTTCATGTGTAACGGATTATCCTGCACCAACAACTACGAAACGGTTGCAATCATTTTTAGGGTTCATGAATTATTATCGAAGATTTATACGGGATTTCTCAAATATCGCGGGTCCACTTAACAAATTAATGAAAAAAGGGGTAAAATTCATTTGGTCACCAGAAAGCGAAAATGCTTTTCAATTATTGAAAAATGCACTTATCACACCACCTATATTGGCATACCCCGATTTTACACTGCCATTTATTCTATCTACCGATGCTAGTCAAACCGCATTGGGGGCCGTCTTGTCACTGGGAAAAATTGGGAGTGACAAACCCATAGCATTTGCGAGTCGTTCTTTAAATGACGCGGAAAGAAATTATTCCACCATTGAAAGGGAATTACTAGCAATGGTATGGGCCACCCAAAATTTCCGATGTTATCTCCTTGGAAGAAAATTTACCATCATCACGGATCACCGTCCCTTAAAGGGGATTTTCAATAGGAGATTGATTCGTTTTCACCACAAACTTTCTGAGTACGATTATGACATCGAATACAAACCGGGCAAGTATAACACTAATGCGGATGCTCTCAGTAGAATACCTGACAACAATGTAGTAAGTAATACGGAAAACGCGGAAACACCGGTACATATGGTACAAACCAGGTCCGGGCAAAAACTGGAGCCAATTAAACCCGTTGACATTAATAATGGGGATGGTAATCAAAATAAAATTGACACAAATTCAAACAACCCGTGTTCCCCGGGGGACCCATTGACAGCCGAAAATGACATTAATCAAATGGACGTGGAAAATTTGTTGGACGGTTTCTCCTCCGTCATGACATTAACCGATCCCACTGAAATTCGGCAGGTTATCGAGGGGTTCCATAATTCCGCCTTGGGAGGACATCAGGGTATTCAAAAAACTTACAAGCGAATCAAAAGACAATATCATTGGACTAACATGTATGACGATATCGAGACGTATGTGAAAAAATGTAAAAAATGCCAGGGGAACAAAATTTCAAAATCAACAAAAATGCCTATGGTGTTAACCGATACGCCAACCAGGCCATTCGATAAGGTTTATCTCGACATCGTTGGTCCATTGCCCATCACCACCTCCAATAACAAGTATATCTTGGCCTTTATTGACGATCTAACGAGATACTTCGATTGTTACGCGTTACCAGACGCTGAGGCCGAAACCGTGGCGGAATGTTTCTATAACGAAATCATTACAAGATATCGCATCCCGAAAAAACTAATAACGGATCAGGGGACGAATTTTACAAGCAAACTATTTCAACGTGTTTGCAATTTATTAAACATCAAGAAATTACAGACCACTGCCTATCACCCACAGTCTAATGGGACACTCGAAAGGGGTCACAGACCGTTGGTGGAATATTTACGATCCTTCGTGGATGAAAGTCCCCAAACTTGGGATCGATGGTTACGGCAGGCGGTTCATGTACATAATAATAGTTATCACACGTCAATCAAATTGACTCCTTCTGATTGTCTTTTCGGTTTTTCGGCGGAACTACCCTGCATTTTAAGACGTGCACCCGAGCCAGTATACAATTTTGAGGATTATTATTCACTATTCATTGAAATACAAATTACAGAAAACCCACGAAATCGCAACTTAATCCAATCAAAGGAGGCGTCAAAAAGGCATTACGACCAATACACCAAAACGGTTCGTTTCCATGTGGGCGATAAGGTATTTCTACGGAATCCTACCAAGGAAAACAAATTCTCCCGTGTTTGGTTGGGTCCATATTCGGTGGTGGCTGTGAATAATCCGGTCAATACCACCATAACCATGGGAAGGGGACAAAAACGAGTCCACAACAACCGTTTGAAAATATGCGTGGAATAAACGTATTGATGTCATAATAATTAATTAAAATTATTTTAAAAGTTTTATTAAAATTAAGATACACAATTTAAGAATTTATACAAAAAAGAAAAATAAACAAAATAGAATTTTTTTTTTTTTATTATTTAAGTATATAGAACTAAATATATGTTTAAAAAAAATAAATAAGGAAATTTGGGTTAACCCAAATTGAAAAAAAAAAACACCAATTATAACAAAACAATTATAACAACAATTATAACAAAACATTGAAATGAAAACCAACATTATGAACTTTAATAAATAATAAACCAAATGAACATTACAGATTTGAAGTGCAATTAGCGATTTGAACAAGATACTAAATATATAAACTATAAAAAAGAAAAAACCCAAAAGTGTAAATTACGTGAAAGTGTTGTTTTCCAAACCAATTCGAAATAAGACGATAATAAGACAATAATAAGATTACTATATTAATAAAAGTGACAATTTAAATAAAAAAAAAAAATTAAAAAAAAAAAAAAACCTATCTTTTAGTGTAAATTAAGTATACAAAAATGGATAACAGACAATTTTTACTGATTCTTCTAACGACATTATCGTCGGCAGCATCAAACGCCGTACAAAATAATGCACCATATAACATCAGCTCCATTGACGACACTCATGTTTTATTTGAACAACATAATTCGGTTATATTTTATAAAAATACATGGAGGATCATTACCAAATTCACGTTGGATGATTACGATCAAATGCTTAACTACGCCGATAACTGCACCCATTTTATACATCAGGTTTGTAACGCCCTTTTGCCAACGAGGCGGGACAGAATTTTAAGTCAACATGTGAGGATTTTACGAAAAATATAAAGATCTTCATTAATCGCATACAAACGCGTAGCATGGAGTTGGAACGAGTATTTTTGCGACATAAAACTAAACGCGCATTGAATTTCATAGGAGGTTTTCAAAAATGGGCATTTGGAGTAATGGATAGCGAGGATGCCAACAATATTTATGCAACATTAAAGAACAACGAAATTAATGAAAACAACACCTTAAATTTGTTGGACAAACAGGTCACTGTCTTGAAATCCACTTACGACAAACTCACTCAACCAATAACATCCTTAATGGCCAATGAGGATGAAATTAAAAATTTTACAAATAAGTTACAACTTGAGTTGAGCAACCATTTATCGGAGTCGGAAATTCGATTTCAAATGCAAAATATAAAGATGGAGTTGAACGCGTTGATGAATGGTTTGAATGAAAAACTGATGGATGTGCATGATAGACAGTTCAATGATATATCGATAATTGACGATCTATACCAGAACAAACTACATCCACTAATATTTGACCACGAAACATTAACAAACATCCAAGTTAACATCATTCGCCAAGTATCTGTCAACAAAATGTTTAGAACTTGGGAATCCTTGCATGAACTATATAGTATCACCGTCTTACCAGACAGAGCACTAAATAGTCTCATTATATCCATCAATATCCCTTTGCCAGGGACATCACCTACCAGCTCCAGAAAGTGTACCAGCTACCAACCGTAGTCAACACCCAATTCGATAAAATATTAAGGTATGGTGGTGAATACATTGCAGAAAATGTTATGCAGAAAAAGTTCGTAATTTTAACGGGTGAACAACACTCTCAATGTACCCGGGCATCAAATGCCCTTGTTTGCAAACTAGACCAACCGGTTTATTTGGGCACTACCACCAACTGTTTGGTAAATCATCTCACTCATACAAATACCACGACGTGTGAGTACATGATTATACCCGTCATACATCGTTTACTTGTTAAAATGATTGCGGACAACACATGGTTATTTAGGATGCAAAACAACATCACACTGCATTTCAGCTGTGACAATGATCGGTATACAACTAATTTATTCGGTTTTGGTATAATTCAATTTCTACGACCATGTTTGATTGGAAATTCCGAATTTGAGTTATCGTTCAATGCGAAATTCAACACCACGGCGGTCATTAAATACGCTCCGTCATCAATTTTACCAAATTTACCAAGTACCTACCCAGAAAACTTACAACATATTAACCCTGTTTTCCCACCCGTATCTAGGCTGATGTTAACAGATCATCGCTATTTCAACAAGCTTCTTGCCGAAGGGAAACAACCAATCGAAGATTTAATGGGACAAATTACACACGAGCGGGAAGAACGCGGGTTCAGGAAAAGCATGCTGAACATTACACAAATTCAGGGGTATACGTTCGGAAGTGTCACGTTGGTATTAATCATTATCGTAGTTTATATCATCTTGCGGAAAGGCGCAACCAGTTCTGCTAACAAAGCTAAGATTGATGAAAATCGAGAATCATCCTACAACCGGCGATTCTATGCAGACAACCATCGATAGTCCAAAACGTGATATCAAACATGTTCACGTATAAAAGAGTCGGTTCTAATTAGATGTAACTACAATAGATAAATAATATTAGTATAATAAATAATATATATAAAATTAATAAATACCGATAATATTTTCTTTTACCTACATACGAAAGACGCGGAAATAATTTATCTTAACTTAAAAGTTTTTTTTCAATATTTATTAATTTTTTTTTGTTTGGATCTAAGGATAAAAAAAAAAATATATATATATATATATATCATTCGTTTCATTTTTACAAAAAAATGTCTATGGAATGTTGTGTAACGGATGTGGGAAAATAGCAAAAGAATGTTAAAAATGATACAATTTGCTATTTTCCCATACAGTTCACATGAATTTCTACTATAATTAAAATTTGTTGGGATATTCTCATGAATATCGCAATATATGCATTTTTAGCGTATGTGCATATATTATGTTACATTATTAAATTATTAAATAATTTAATACATTATTAAATAAAAAATATTAAAATATATAGAATAGATATGAAAATCAGCATTTTTATATGATAGAATAGATATCAAAATCAGCATAAATATATGTTTTGCAATATGCATGCATATTTGCTTTAAATGCATATTTTATATTCGTATTTTTTTTAAGTATTAATAAATAAAAAATGACAATTATTTTGATTTTAGAAAAATTAATTAACAGCACAGTAATGAATTATAAGCGAAAGGATTAACTTGTGTCAGCCCCTACCCTGCAAAGCGGCAAGTTAATCTTTGAGCTTCAAAAATATATAGTATTTAAGAAAGTGAAAATTGTATTTTATATGTTCGGAGTTAATAAAGTTTTTGTTTAAATTAAAATTGGAATAAATGTTAGTTTTTCAAATCATAAATATTGTTTCAATCACCTATCCCAACTATCCTAACCAATCTAAACCAAAACAAATAGACGAACTTACAACAGTGTTCTATTTTTGGGTATAGAATTTAGTTTGGTTTAGCGGTTTAATGTGAATAGTTTATTTTAGTGGTGTGATTTGTGAGTATACAATAACAATTTATTTTTATAAAACAATTTTTTTTCGAGAAAAATTTTGTGAAACAATGGAACAGTTTATTAAAATAAAATGTAATAACGAAATTTCTTACATAAAAATAATAAAACAGTGCCAAGAACACCAGGAATTGTGTTATGCAGACTATTTAATCTCAGGTAAGTCTAATATTAATAAATTTTTAAAAAATCATAGCGGTGTGTGTAAATTCTTTTGCTTCTTTAATTATAACGTCTTTTATATTCATTTGTGATAAAAATTTAAACATTACGGTAATTCTATATTCATTGTTTTAGCATCATATCATGCTGTTATTACAATCCAAAATTTGCATATGTAATCCGTAATTGTATTACAACTATAATCGTTTGGTATTTTGATATTTATAACCATTAAATGTAATCCAACTTTGTATTATAAATATATTTTTCATATATAATTCTAAATTGTATTGAAATTGTATTGTAGTTATTGTTGCATCATCCAAATTAGATGAGAATTTTATTTTCGGCGGTTTGCATTGATATTTATTGAGAATAAGATTAGTTGAATAGTTTCATATTATTATATAATAATTAAAATTTATTCGTAATATTTTTATAGTTGCATTGAACATAAATATTTCATGTTTGGAAATTGAATATTTTAAAGATAGCGGAGGCGTAAGAATTCCAGAAGAATTTTTTATTGATGTTGTGAAACAATCTGTTTCACATCCTTTGTTTATATTAGAGCCAAAAATTAAAAACAATAGCGAAAACAGTTCTTATAATACATTAAAAAGGTACAACGCCAGGATCGGCACCGATTTGTTGTTAAATGCTGAAGTAATTATAATGTTATGCATTTTTTAACCACTTTGAATATAATAACATGATCTTATTGTTATTCATTTTTGTTTTTGTATGTAGGATTTGGAGGAGCATATTTTGCAATCACAAAGTAATTACGTTTTGTCCAAGAAAGCGAAACAAAACCAAAATTTAGAAGATTTAACTGACGTTGAACGACGATCAATCGTTAGAGAAGGTGTGAATCTCTTAGTAAAAAGTTTTGGTCCATATCCAACAAGAGCACACAAAACAGCTCTTGCGAATTCCATTGTGGATTTATTCCCGCAATTAAAAATAATAAATGATGAGAACAACGGAACGGTAAAAGATTTTAATTACAAATTTTCAATTTATTATGAAATTATTGTTCACGCTCTTTTAACCAATAAAACAGAATGCAATTATGAGCAAAACAGATATATTTATAATGTAATATTAATAATATGAAATATGTATATGATTTGCAATCTGTTTCGTTGGTTAAAATGTTAAAAATAATTTCATATATATGATAACTAATAAATACATATCCGATGATTAATAATTAACGTTAACGTTTTTTATGCAAATTTACGATTTGCTATACAATCCAATCCTAAACAATGGATATATTGTATACAAATTAAAAAACCTCCAAAATAAACTAAGAAAAGTTGAAAACATTGGAAAGAGAAAATGTGGTTCAACTATTGTATCTCCTAAAAAAAAAATGCGAATTGAAGAATATCAAGAAGACATGCAAATATTAAAAAAACGCAGACGTTAGTCAAGTAACTTTAATAAAAAATAAATTGAAGCAAACCCTTTCATTTAGAACCTCGGAGTTAGGACAGGACGTAGGTCAAACATTTACATTTTTTTATTTGGATCCTAAATTGGTAATTATATTTTACATTTTTCTTATATGTTGACCATTGACAATTTACTAATATTTGTTTAATATATGATTGAATTACAAGATTTCATATGATTTTGAGCTTCGTTTCCCAAATAAACACAACTTGTTCCTTGAAAATTGGAAAACAATTGAAAACCATGTAATAGATGTCAACGAAAGTTATGGCAAAACAATACGTAACGAAAATCCAGGTATAAAGTTTAGTATAAATAATCAATAATCATATATAAGATATTAATCGTATAATTACAAATTTTAGAAGTTTTACCAAGCGCATTCAGTTTGTTCGCCTTATTAAATCTGTTACCTCAAACTTCAACAGGAAAATCGTCAGCTAAAATACCAAGAGATAACTTCCATCAATCCAAAAACAAATTAATTAAATTCCAAGAGGTAATTATTGATATATAAACATCTCTTAAACCATTAATCTATCTATTGTAATATTTCTTTCAATTTTTCAAGTGAATTCAACATTAGAGAACTTAGACAATGCTAATCCTCATATCATAGCAATCGGATCCAATCCTAAGTCAATCGAACAGTATTACGTGAGTGTTGAAAATCAGTTTATAAAGTTACCTGATAATTTTAGTTTTTTAGAAGCGGTAGATATTTTATTTAAAATACATTATGTGCTAAACCAAAAATTCAATAATTCTTTAAATAACTTCTTCATATTTATTGCTAAATATTTTTTTGAAATACACGATCTGGAACGTGTACCAACGCGAATCTTAGAAATAGTCAATAAATTTAAAACAATTACACAAACTGATAATTAAAATTATATATTATAAACATATATAAAAAAAAGTATTATTTTTGATATCATTTCTATAAGTATATAGTTTTACAAAATACAAAATTTAATTTATTTAATGAATTAAAACAGACAAAATAGTTATAGTCATAAGTCAGTTTTCAATCTATATTATAATCTAATAAGATGTTATTTTTTTGTTTTGTTTGTAATAATAAATATGCATCATGGTCCAATATACTTTTCCATTTAAAATATGTTGAACATATAGCAAACAATGGTACACTCAAATTAAAATGTATATCAAAGCTTGATTGTAAAAGCACCTTTAACACATACAGCGGCTTAAAAAAAATATATTAAAATGTAATAATGATGTACCCAAAAATACGGTTATCAATGAAAATAATCTGAATAACAATGAAAAACTGACCATTAATAATATAAATTTCAACAATGGTGGGAATAATATTTCTAGTTGCAGTTATGAACACTGTATAAAAAGTGTAACTGAAAAACCATATATGGATAAGACAAAACTTTTGAAAATATGTATTAAAAATAATTGATATCAATATAACGCAATCAAAAAACGCACATGCGTTTCAGATTTTCAAATTTGAATTTTTTTTTTAGTTTTTTTTTTTAAATGTTTAATTTTTGATGGTATTAATTTAATATTAAAATAAAAATCATATTAACATAATTATATTTAATTTTTTTTAATAAAAATCAAACAAATTTAGTGATTTTACAAAAAATGTTTTGAAATGTTGTGTATAAATATGTATAGATGGATACACATTGCGTTATTTTTTTATGAAAAGAGAGTGGTATCACAATATTGTCAAAATATACAAACAAGATGGATTATAAAAAAAAATTATTTATTTTTTTGTTTATATATAGACAATTTATAATTTTGTGATAATGTGATAAATAAAAAATTAAAGTAAGCAATAAAACATATTTCTGTAATTTAATTAATTACATTTTTTATATAATTAAATTAAATTAAATTAAATAAGTTTGTTTCAAATTTTTTTAGAATACTTTTTAGAATATATTACAATGTAAGACAATACATGGAATGTGTGGAATGAATTAAAAATCTATCATAAAATGATGCAATGAATGTGTATGTACAAAATATTGCCGAATTATATCTAAATTGGAATGAACAATTAATTAATAGCATTAGTAGTGGGGGTAGCGGAAGCAACAAAAAACGTGAACCACAATGGAAAAACTCTTATACTCCATACAAATAAATTTTTACTGTACATTTTTATATGTATAAAAGATATATTTATTTCTATATAGTATATATATTTTTAATATAAACACATTGTGTGAAAACCAAGCGAAAACATTTTTTTATTTACATTTTTATAAAAAAAACACCGCTGATCAACTCCTAGAACGGAAAGCATTTATATAGGGTCAATCCCTCACCCAACTACAAATCCCTATATCAAAAATTTCTAATTTCTTCAAAACTCATTGACATTCACGAAGAAAAAAAGTTGGAATTTGGTAGAAGGGATGGTCTAACATACCCCAAATGCAACTAACTCTATCATAACAAAAGTTTTTGGTGAAAATTTCAGCCAAATCGATCGACCAGTTTCCGAAAATAGGGGAGACAACAGAGCGATAAGCTTACAATTTTTTTTGCATTTAAAGGTATAAAAAAATGTATTACAATATAGTATATATTGTATTTAATTAAGAGTAAAGCATTGACATACAAATTTTTTATTCACAAACTAAAATAATAAGATACTTACTGAATGTAAATGCTTATATTTTTATATATATTTTTAATTGTCAGTGCTCTTCGGCGCTCATATAAATTATAAACGAATGTCATTGTACTTGCGTTAAAAATATATTAAATTATATGACGTCATTTTGCCAATGCGTTTTTTTGATATCAATTTTAAATTTTCAAAAGTTTTGTCTTATCCATATATGGTTTTTCAGTTACACTTTTTATACAGTGTTCATAGTTGCAGTCATAATAATTCCTACAGTCAATAGCGTAGAGTGCGTATAGACAGCATAGACGCTGTCTACTCATATCCAAAAATAAAGCAAGAAAACTCAAATAAAATCCAATAAATGTAAATTTATCTTAACTTAATTCATTTACTTATCAACCAAAACCAATTTTTATTCCCTTCATAAATTGCGATAATAATATTTTACTTTACTGTAGTTGATATACTATACATATAGATTCGGTATAAGAATTCGGTAAAAAGACGCATTTAAATGAGTCTATTTTTAATTTCAAAATTTACTATACGACATTATATGATTATATACAATTTACATATACTATATAAACACAAATTATATGTAATAGCAAATACATATAGAGAACATCTCTTACTTTTACGTATAAATAATATTCTCATATATATATAATATTCTCATATATGTTATATATAATAAAATATAATGGAAAATATATAACCTCGTGAGTGCGATCTGTTCATTTCATATCAGAGAAATTACATTATATGATTATATATATATAGTGAATCGTGGATATAGACAGTTTAAAAAGTGTCTTTAAATTTCACACACTAATAATAAAAAAATATTTCTCAAATGAATTTCATGCATAGTTTTTTTTATTTTATTTTTGTGTGTATGTTTTTTTATACTATAAAATATTTTGAAGATAGACATTTTTCATTATGCCTTTATTTCTCTTCTGTATGCTTTTTAGGTATAAATCCATAATGTTAAATGAATCTATTTTAAATTTTCATTATCATATCATTCTTTGTTTATACTTACTTCCGTGCGTTTGCTTTCATACATATATATCATTTTGATTTTATTAATTACGACTTGGCTTTCTTATTATTGATTTGATTTTGGAATTTTATATTGGATTTTGCGAATTGATTGTTTACGACTTGGCTTTTTTATTATTGATTTGATTTTGGAATTTTATATTGGATTTTGCGATTATTGATTGTTTACGACTTGGCTTTTTAATTTTTGATTTGATTTTGGAATTTTATATTGGATTTTGCGAATTGATTGTTTACGACTTGGCTTTTTTTATTATTGATTTGATTTTGGAATTTTATATTGGATTTTGCGATTATTGATTGTTTACGACTTGGCTTTTTTATTTTTGATTTGATTTTGGAATTTTATATTGGATTTTGCGAATTGATTGTTTACGACTAGGCTTTTTTTATTATTGATTTGATTTTGGAATTTTATATTGGATTTTGCGATTATTGATTGTTTACGACTTGGCTTTTTTATTTTTGATTTGATTTTGGAATTTTATATTGGATTTTGCGAATTGATTGTTTACGACTTGGCTTTTTTTATTATTGATTTGATTTTGGAATTTTATATTGGATTTTGCGATTATTGATTGTTTACGACTTGGCTTTTTTATTATTGATTTTATATTTAATTCAATTTTATATTTGTTATAAGACATTTAAAAATAATGAATTTTGAAGATCCTGAATTTGATGTGTTCATGTTTTTGTTGGAAAACAGTTTTTCGAAACTATCATTTGAAAATAAGGTGATAATGAAGTCCAAAATTATTCGTCCATGCCTTCCATTGACACAGAAAGACGGGAAAATAACCCGAAAGTTTCAAATGTCATGGTACGACAAGTATAAATGGCTCTCAGGTTCAGTAAACGCTAATAAATTATATTGCTTCTCATGTTTATTATTCGGTGGTGAAGAACCTTGGGGTAAAGGTGGTTTAAATGTTATAAAAAATTTCGAAGCCAAAGCGCATAGGCATGAAACATCTAAGAAACATATTTTTAATTTTGAAGCCTTTGTTATGTTAGGTAAAGTAAGAATTGAAATGGCGATTTCAGAAAGCAACAAAACTGCTGCAATTAAACACAATGAAATAGTTGCAAAAAATCGGAAAATATTAAGCAGACTAATAGAAGTGATATGTTTTCTGGCTCAACAAGAATTGGCGTTTAGAGGCCATGATGAAAGTGAGGAGTCGAACAACAGAGGTAATTATAGAGAACTTCTTACACTCTTATCATTAGAAGAATCAAACATGTGGGATCATTTAAATTCTAAGAGCGTATTTAAAGGTACATCACCTGATTTTCAAAATGAAATGATACAAATAATCACTAAGGAACTGAATAATTGCATTCAAACGGAATTAAATGAATCCACATTTATAGCTGTACAAGCAGACGATACACGGGATGTATCTTGCCAATCTCAAATGAGTATAATTGTCAGGTATGTCAAAGGCCTTACAATAGTTGAGCGTTTTTTAGGATTATTTGATGTTTCAGAAAATAAAACTGCAAAAAATCTATCTAAAATTATTTTAGAGGTTTTAGAAAATAGAAACATTGCAGATAAAATAATAAGTCAAACTTATGACGGGGCATCTGTAATGGCGGGCGAAAAAGGTGGCGTACAAGCAATTATTAAACAGCGCTGCAACAAGGCATTGTTCATACATTGCTATGCCCACCAACTGAATCTTGTGTTGTTGTATGGAGCAACTCATATTAAAGATGTGAAATTGTTTGTATGCAATTTGACTGCCTTTAACACATTTTTCTCGCGATCTACGGCACGAACTTCAGTAATTAGAAAAATGAATTTTTCAATACCTCAGCCAAATGATACCAGATGGAATTACCATAGTCGTTCAGTAAGAACCATTAAAAAATATTATAATAACCTTTTAGAGGCATATTAAAGAATCAAATCGGTTTGATTATGAAACTGTAAATATGGCGATTGGATTAAGCAACATTCTTAAAAAACCAATGTTTATATTTTTATTAAACTTATATTCCAAACTTTTTATTTTTATTGATTTTTTATTTGAAATTCTGCAGCATAAATTATGCTCTAATATCACGATTTGTGTAAGTGAGGTATTAGCCACCATAAATAATTTAAGAAAAATCCGCAATGACGACAAAATCTTGGAAATAATTTCCGAATCAAAAACCATGAATGATACATTTTCAATTGCTGATGGTAATTATAAAGTAGTTGCGTTTGAAATAATAGACACAATGATTATTCAATTGGAAATGCGATTCATTGATTTAGAAAAATTTCTGTTTGTGGAGCTGGTAAATGAAAAATCCTTTTTACTCTATGAAAAAGAATTCCCAGAAAAGAAATTAAAATCCCTCTTTGAAGCCTATCCTAATGTGTTTTCAAAGGAAAAACTAAAAAATGAATTAATAATTGTATACAGTGATCCAAACAAAAGAATGGACCCAATTAACTTATACAAGTTTATAATAGAAAATAACTTGGACACGGTTTATACTGAAGTAGCAAAATTATTAATGCTTTTTTTTACTATACCTCTGACTACTGCATCCAGCGAACGTGCAATGAGTACATTAAAAAGAGTGAAAACATTCACAAGAAACAGCATGAGACAAGAAAGGCTATCGAATTTATGCACATTATCGATTGAAAGGGAATTACTTTCTGAGCTATTAAGAAAGCCTGATTTTATAGAAAAACTTATCGACGTATACGCTAGTAAATCGAGACGAATTGAACTTATTTACAAAAACATATAAATTTTTGCATTTTAAGATGAGGTAAATTATGGTCCCTTTGCAATAGCTTCAAATTTCTTCTACAAACCGAATATGTCTAACAGAAATTGAAATTCCCGCTACGCTATTGCCTACAGTGACGAACAATTGCGATTGAATAATATGGTTTTTGATCATTATTGCAAGGTAAACGCATTAGGACTACCTCAAAGTACTATCACGAAAATATCAATAGAAACGACTAAATTAATTGAAAATATTACAACTATATTTGCGAAATCGTTACCACTTGAAATTGAGCAATCACCACAAATACATAACCTTCAAACGAATATAATAAAGACATTTAAACCTTTTTGCACGACATATAGCAGAACTAAACTTATTAATAGCAGTTTACCCGTTGTAAATCCAAAACAGATAAAAATTGGAACTAGAAGTGAGTTTAAATTTAGTAGACAGTTAAACACGCACAGGAAAACTATGGTATACAATTACTTCCAATACATTTCTATAATAGAAACACTGAAGTCAATTTTTCTTAACGAACATTTTAAAAAAGTATATGTAGAATTTAATACAAAGCATGAATGCATTCCCAATGTATTTGTGAATAATTGTTGTGGTAATTTATACAAATCCTTTAAAGAATTGAATAATAATAAATTTGTGCTAAAATTGCAGTTGTATTACGATGATTTTGATGTAGTTAAAGTATTAGGTACTAAAACTATTATTCATAAAATAGGCGCAATTTATTTTACAATTCAAAACATTCCAACTGAGTTTCTTTCAAAGTTAGAACATATATTTTTAGTATCACTTTTTTATGTTAATGATTTATGCGGACATAACAATCTAAACAATGTATTGCAACCAATTGTGAAAGATCTCGAAATCCTTGAAACAAGTGGAATATATATCCTTGGAATAGGCAACATAAACGGTATATTGATCAATTTATCACATGATAATTTAGCTGCAAACGATTTGTTAGGCTTTACTAAATCTTTTGCAGCGAGATATTTTTGCCGATTTTGTGATATGCCAAAAACTAATACTAAAAACGCAATACTTGAAGATACAAAACGACTGCGAGATGTATCTTGTTATGAAATTTTAAAATGTCTTAATGGAAGCAGTACTAGTTCTGATCTAAATGTATTAAAAGGAGTTGTAAGACACTGCATATTAAATAATTTGAAATATTTCAAATCTTGTAAAAATTATAGCGTAGACATAATGCACGATATATTAGAAGGTTGTGCATCATTGGCGATAAAGAATATGTTTGAATTGTTTTTATCAGAAAAATTGTGTAATTTAGTACAAATAAATAAGGACATTGAATATTATAATTTCGGCATTTTAGATGGCAAAAATAAACCCTCAATAATTAACTTAGAAAAAAGCAATATTGGGCAATATGCTATACAAATCCTCTGCCTTACCACTCACTTTGTATTTATTTTTGGAAGCTATTACAGAGAGCAACATGACAAACACTGGAATTTGATTATAACATTGCACAAAATATTGAACTGTATATTTTCACGAAAAATACTTAAGGAAGATATAGTTCAATTAAGGAATGATATTGAACAACATTTATTCGTTGTATTAAACATTTTTAAAAAGAACTTAACACCAAAACAACACATACTAACTCATTATCCTACTGTATTAAGCGAAATGGGACCAGTTATTTACATGTGGACTATGCGCTATGAAAGTAAGCATCGATATTTTACAAGAATGCAATCCCAAAACTTTATTAATATCTGTCAAACACTAGCAAAACGTCATCAGGAAATGATTTCATACAAATGGGCGAACTTAGATATGAAAATAGAATATGTATTTGGCAAAAAAAAATTATATGATGAACCGTTAAATATTTTCAGTTGTTCCTTAACTTATGGTCCTGTATATTGGACAACTTTTTTCCGTCACTTTTATTTGTATAAAGATAAAGACTTTTATTTGTATTTTCGTAGCTGCTAAATTTACTAAGGAGGTTGCAACGTACTACGAAATAAAGAATATTACAAAACAATGTCAACATTTACTTTCTGTGTGTAAAGCATTCCGGTACTTATGAGAATTTTCATAACGCGTATGAGTTATGTAATGAAACTCGTGATTTAATATTAATTAATTATAATGACTTAAAACACAAGCAAAGTTTTGAAAAACTGTATTCTAAAATAACTACAAAATTTTACATTTCAATTAACCAATTACCAATTTATTAAAATTAATTATGTTTTTGAAAAAATATTTATTATTTCTACATAGCCTTAAGTAATAATGAACATTAGAAATTCTAAGAAAGAAATTTATTTTTGTTATAAGCATATTTTATTTTTTGTTTTGAAATATATTTTTTTTAATTTCGTATTTTATTGTGTTTTATTTCTATAATTTATCAATCTTATTCCTACAATTAGATTTATGTCAGTTGACAATCATAAGCGCAGATTGGCAATAAAAAGGGCTGTATTAAAATTCACGCCAATGGGATTATAAAATATTGAATACATATTTGATTAAATAATTTTTAATTCAAGTTAGATTAAACGAATTTTAATTATTTTTGTATTGTAATATTTTCAAGCAAAAATGTATTAAAAAAATAAGATAAATTGTATTAAAAAAGACTTAATCCGAATTTGGTTAATTTTTAATGCAATATTCGTATTTACATTTTGGATTAAATATATTCTAATGAATCATGGATTGAATTTTAATACTAATGTTGTATTCATATATTATAATACAAGGAAAATCTTAAGTTTTAATACCAAAATAGAGTGGATTTATATAGAATCTTATTTGGATTACATATGAAATCTTTTTTTTAGTGTGTATGTGATATATTATCTGTATGCAGATATATCTGTATGTATTGGCATGCCGAATGTGTGAACTATATGTATGCATATAGTTATTTTTTTGTACATAAAAACCATGGTAATAATTATATATGAATATATTTTGGCTATATGTAAAGCATATAGTATAACATTTCATACATTCTAAAAACGTAATACATGTATGCATGTATAATATGTTATTTTATTGTTCGTAGTAGGTTTTTGTTGATATCCGAGGTTTCATAATTGATATCAAATAAAAATATATTTATAAGTTGTGTGAATTTTCAAATATTAATATCTAAAATAAATAGTATTCAAAAACAAACAAAGGTTTTATTGTGTTATTGTGTTGTAATTTAAATTGACATTAACAAACATAAATTATCCAAAATTGAAACCAGAAATCACATGGAATGCCATATTAGTAACACCTCTTCAACTTCAAGTTTAGATAAATTTATCATTAAAACAGATAAAGCCTGAAGAAATGGTGTCGTAATTGGCAGCGGTAGATAACATCCCTATACACAGAGAAAAATTCAGGAACGTTTGTGTGAAATTGTTAATTTCAAAACTACCACACATTTAAAATAGCTATAATTACTATTTTACCATACTCAATTTTCCTTTGTTCATTTTCGTTGTTAAATTAAATATAGCAACACATGCTTCCCAAAAGTACCAATAAATTAAACCCATTTTTTACTATACTGAGTTGTTAACAATTTTAACTATAAAAAGAATTAATAAAATTAAGTATTCTTGAGAGTTAATATTTTTGTTTACGGTACATAGGTAATATTACCTCTCGGTATTCGCACGATAATTTTACCTTTATATCGTATACGCATTTAACAATTATTAATAGGTAACGAAAAATTCAGACAAAATATAATATTTTTAAATATCTCAAATAGGTAATTTGATTTGTTTTAGTATACTTGAGACAAATAATCCAATATACACAGGTTTGAAAATTAAAAATGCTATAATACAAAATATATATCGTATTTTCAAATAATATAGTACACAATTTCAAATTATCAGTATATATACATAGTCGCCAATTATTTACGTGTTTAATAACACATAAATTATTCTAACATTCTCAAATAGAATTTTAACAATTTAAGATACAAGCTGAGAATTGCATCTTAAAATGTGTGTATTATATAATGTATTTATTGTATATTGTTGTTGTACAACCGTTTCATTTTATTCTTATTTTTATGTCATCTACTGTATATTTTTTTTGTCAAATCTTGTCTATATATACGGAATACATATGTTTCCTGCGAATACCAGAGTTTTGATATTCTATTAAACATTTCTGTTACTAGAAAACACAACCACAAACAATTTTGTTTTGAGCTTTATGATTGGTCATATTTGGCTAAACGTATGACTAAAGTTAACGCATTAAAAAAATTATATTGACACCTCAAGTAGTTAAAATATTGCTGACACAGAATTGTGGAAAGCATTAACAACTTGAAATAGTTAAAATGTTTATATATTCATAGTACTACAAAAATAAATAATATTGACAACCTCAAGTAGGTAAGTAATAGTAAATACAAAATTTTGTTAAAATTAACAATTTGAAAGAGTTAATTTGTTTATATACAAAACGTATATTGAAATACGCATAACTTTCTATTATATACACATGGTGACCTGAAAATATATACATCATTTTGGTACAAAATACTCTTGATGGTGTAACCAAACGCAAAACTAATTTCATCCAGGTTTATAACATTGGTCAGTTCTGACCAAATAAATAATTAATGTTCAGGTAAATAGTATGTAAATAGTATGTTCTAAGAAAAGTTTAGGCATTCAATAATAGTGGGGGCACGTTAACCCTTTATTGTCAAATTTTCCCTTATAACGTTAAAAATATATTTGGTTATAACGTTAAAAATAAATTATGGGAATGAATTTTGTATGGGAGGGGTATTAAGGGGATGATTTAGGGGGTAAGTGTCTATGAGAATAAGTTTCCCTGTTTCATTTTAGTTAAGTCCATCATACATGTTAACCCGCTAATGTCATCCGTTAACTCTTTAAGCGCGAAAATCTGCTTAAAAACACTGAATTTTCCAACTTTAACCCCCCGGTGGGTCCACTTCCCCTCAACTTACCTACCCCAAATTTTACCAATATTCATGATTTCACCAAATAAAAAAAATTGGGGAGTGCGACCAGCCAAATTCCAAAGTTTATAAAAAAAACCACCCTACACCGTGTAATGTACGTGTTGGTCAACTATATTGATGAAATTCAATTTGAAGAATTGCTTTCAGCAGGTAAGTTTATATACTTTTATTTTTATAACTTATTATACTTTTGTATTATTTATGATTTTTTTTATATCATATGTTGAACATAATTTTTAGTTTTATATAGTATAATCTCTTATGGTGTATACTCTCACATAAACTGCAAATAGTTTATTAATATATTGTTTGTATATAGAGATGGTACGAAATTTAAGGAACAGTGATTTTGTCACTGTGATTTTAAAAGAACAGATACAGCCTGTTCATTAAAACCAAAAAGAGCAGTGACTGCTCTTTGGTTTTATTTTACGTTAAATTTACACTATTATATCCAAACAGAACAGACCATTTCTAAAATGAATTAAGTGAGTGAATTTCACTTATTCGTTGAGTTGAATTCTGTTTTATTTGCATGTGTTCAGTATATTGCAAAGGTGTGTAGGTTTTATGCCTGTTGGTTGGACTGCAAATATATATGCACATAAGAAAACCTTATGAATATCATAATCAAAAGTGGAGAGTTTTTTTATATACCCGACTTGGCTGCAAACTTTTATAAATAAACACAATCATCATATGATTTAATAATGAGCAGTTTTTACAATTGAATGTGTATGTAAATATATATGTAGTATGATTGGTATAATGTTGTATATAAAAACAAAACCTAATTTTCAATACATATTTTTCTCACACCACGAATAAACCCGTTATTTACGTTATTTAGTTAATAACGAATAAAAAACCGTTATTTGACACACTGTTCTGCAGCTTATTTTACTGTTTGACCCTATAAAACCAAAGGGGTGTATGGAAATTTAAAATTTTCCCATACAAACTTTCCCCGCCGGTCCTGGAGAGCGGGGGGGTTTCTGCAACTAACTCCAGAACAAAAGTTGGTCAGAATAGCCCTCCTAACAAATTGGTATAGTTAAATTCGATTATATTACTGTTTTTACATTTTTTTTACCCATATATGTAAATTCCACCAATATATTAAATATTTAATTTTTTAATTTTTAGTTATTAATTTACAATCCCGATAATAATACCGGTTATCTAGCCACTCGCATAAAAACATTGCAGTGATCCAATTGGAAAGCTGCGATAGTTTTAAAAAAAAAAACATTACCAATACCAGAAGAAGTAATTGAAACGGAGTTGGATACCAATACCAGTATTGAAAGTAATAACCAGTAAATTGAAATTATCGAATGGATGAAAAGTGCCGACCCGATAAGAATCGATATTATTAATAAACATAAAGGGACATTTTGGATAAGGCAGAATTTAATAAAAATAGGTAATGCGCGGACTATATTAGAGCAGATTCCGAAATTTTAAATTATACCGGAATTAGTAAGCATAGTTCTTTATCCGACTTTTTAACTACAATAGTAACAAGTATTTTTTCTTTTTAGGTTGATATTGATTTTGATTTAGCCTTTAATGGCAAATCGGATCTATTTACCAAAAAGTTCAATAACGTTTTACAAATTAGAATATTTAATTTGGCATTAACACAAAACAAATTGTTTAAAACAAATTGTTTAATTCATAATATTACAAGTAATATGCAATGTGGTTATACTAATGGTAATGTAACGGCAGTAACAAAAAGTGGTATACGGCGGCACATGTTAAAATGTAAAAAAAAACTATAATTGATGTCGAACGAATAATTGATGTTAATGATATTAATTGCTTTCCATCAAATTCGGATATTACTACAATAACCAATTCTTTCGAAAATGAAAATATACACAAAATAAATTACGTTGACTTTATAAAATTTGAAATAAAAAATCTAATTAGGAATCTAAGTATAAGAAACATTCCACATGTTGTCATAAATATTACCATAAAATCAATTAAAAAACTGTTAGATCTAATTTTTTTAAATGTAAGGGCCAATTATTTAAAGTCGAATGATGAATTTATTAAGATTTATAAGGAATACTTACATTTTCAAAATGAAATTATGCAATCGATACAACAACTCCAAACAAATAAACGTCGAAAACTCATTTTTTCTACAGTTCCCCTGCCCAAAGAAATACCTTTAGGACAAAGTTTTGACAGGCATTGGAACAAACAATTAAATGTGTTTATGTAAATTCCCAAAACGGATTCGTATATATATATTAATTTAATTGAAACATTACAGTATTTATGCGGTAAGGATAATTTAAGCAATGCAGATCTGATGTAAAGGGTGATTTTTTAAAAGCTAAAGGTAAGTTTTTCAAAAAAAAAAATACATAAAATTCCATCCGCTTAGTCTAATTTTGCCATACTCTATCCAACATTTCGGCCGGTATCTCACGAATAAATGCTTCAATGTTGTCTTTCAATGTTGCCGTTCAATTTGTATTGAAAATTATAAATTATTTTGTAAATTATAAAAAAATGTATTATTGTATTATGTATTTTAAGCTAACAATCAACTAAACATCAATTACCGAAACAACGCTTGATATTAAAATGCATCGTTCAGCAATTGATAACTTTAGGTACTAAAAATACTTTCATTTACATTAAAATTATAATTAGAAGTTCATATTCAATAAGGTACCATTGGCACTAAATAATAGTTTTTCTTAAATAAACACCGCTACCAACGTCTGGTATGTTATGAAAATTGTAAATTATGCCAATCGATAATTGCAAATTCTAACTATTATTAGTTTCGTTTTCTACCTATTTACCATAGTTAGCAAAATTGAACTATATTTGAGAGTTAAATGTAACACATTATACGTAAAAGTTAAATTTTGTTCACTCCATTTTTCGCAATCCAAAAGTGGTAATATTAATGTAAAATAACATTTAATAATGACAATCTCATTTTGTAAATTCACACAATTATTTTTAGTTCCATTTAACTATTTATCAGAAATAATCATTTTAACAACATTGGGTTGTTAGTAGTAGCTCCCATTAAACTAAAATTGCAAAAAATATTAACATTTATTAAGAGCTATATTAATATTTCATAATATTTAACTACCGCAAATTGTTAAATATAGTATGTTGCGGTTGTTGAAATAATAACTATTAGTAATTGTTAATTTTATTAAACAGTGTCTTTTTTTTGTTTTTTTTTTGTATTTTTTTACATTTTCAATGTACGTTTCAGATGTTGACCAACATACAAAGCAATTTTATCTATACTGCGATAAACACTTCACTAACAAAAGCAGTAATACATTTTTGGAAGCAATATCACAGTGCATCGCTTTATATTATACATTCAATATAAAATATCCTAAACCAGCAAACCAATTTTTAAACCAATTTTTACGAATTTATTGTACGATATTTCTTGGATATTAACCGCGAATTAACTCGAGGTAATAAAACGCAGATACATCATAAAGCAGCAATATTTACATTCATAAACGACCTTCAAGAGTTTTCTAAACCAATTTTATATAATTGAAATACATAAATTTTAACATTTACATTTTACATTTGCTGCCATTATAAACACGAGCACAGGATTATGATATTAAAATTCAATTCAATTTGTAGTACAAAGCTTTTTTTTTTAAATGTTCATTTAATATGTTAATTTAATTTGATTTGATTATTATTTATGATTATTTAATAATGAAAACAATAGTTTTAATTATTTGTTTAATGAAATCCCATTAAATGTGTATTCTTGTTTTTGATAAACAATTTTAAGTTTTACATGTATGTTTTGAAGAAGCAATTTTCATTATTCATTTATATTATTTTTTATGCATTTAAGTCATAATGTATTTATTTGATACTTTGTTTTATTTTACTATTTAATAAATAAAGGAAAGAACTATATTGCAATTGTTTTAATTCTCCGGTAAAATTCAATTAAATGTACTTACTGAAAGATGGACATTTAAATACTTTATACGTAACATTAATGAGATATTATGTTTTCAAGTTACATAATTTTACGTATATAAAACACACAGATTTCAGTAATATGTGATTGATTATTCCATTAAAAATGCTTAAATGTACTTACTCAATATTTGGGTTATAAATTAAATATTTATGTCATGAATTTAAGTAATGTGTCTGTTATATGAACACGTAAAATACTTACGTTTTAGACATTTGTGGTGATTATAAATAATTAATGCTTGATTAACACACATTAATTACTTAAATTACGCAGTCAATCGAATACATAATAACAACAAAATACTTAATATTTCGCAGTTTATATTTGAAAATAATGCGTTTCAAATTTAAATATGCTCAGTATTATGTACTTAAATTTAAATTAAAAAATATTGTCCTAAGTATTTGTACAAACTGTACAAACTATTGTCCTACTATTTGTACAAACTACGATAATGCTAGGCCTATTTGATGCCAACGATAGTCGACGTAAAATTACACAAAAACGATTTTCTGTCAACGCTGTCGTTTTTGCTCCGATCGGAGTATTTTACTCCGATTTTGTGGCTCGTACTCCGCAATACTCCGGTCTCGTTTAATGTAATCATTTAATCAATCACATCCTAAAAATGAGCAATTCATTAAAAAAATAAAAATACGCTTATTAGGTTTTTCTCGAATTTGAAACATTTGGAATTTTTGATAACATTAGTACGGATTATTAAATGTCATAAAAATTGATAACAATGGAGATGTGATAATAGCACTAAAGTATCAAACATACTGTCGAATATTTGTTTGGTTCGTATTTTTGTTATTTTTGTTGTTATTGCATGACGCAATATGCATCATATAAATGTGACAGTGAATACGTTTATTTACTGTTTATAATTCTATAAATAAATTTTTTCAACGAACAAAAAAAATGAATAACAGTTATTCTGCCAGTTTATAAAAAATAAATACACGTTTAAAATTGGATAGGTAAGTTTTTATTGATTTTCATTAAAATAAATATACATACATTGTGCTGATGGTGATGTAATTTTTATTTAATTATCCGGCCTGTGATATATAACTGCGGTCTTAATACGTTACTATTCATAAGTTTTTTTATTTATTGATTTAAGATTTGTCATCCGAGCCTCAAAAAATTCTTCGTCACCTGCTACTACAACAGTTTCAGCATCCGAGGTAACACAAACACATCCATCGTCATTATTTTTGCCGGAAAAAGATATACTATCATCAACATCATCAAGGAATACAAATGAAAATAATAATAAACGAACAGCTCACAATCAGACAAAAATTACTAAACAAAAATTTAGAAAAGTGTGGATGGACCAATTTACTTTTATCAAATACAAAAACGAAAAACCATATTGCATCGTTTGCAACAGATATTTGAGCAATAATATAGTGCATATTACACGACATGCTGAATCGCAATCACACAAAACTGATTCCCGAATTTTAAAAAATCAAATAAAATTAAAATTTTCCAGATTTTTAAAAAAAGTGGATAAAATTAAAATAGCTGAGCTCAGAATAATAATGTTTATATTGCAATATAATTTGCCATTTACTATAGTGTCCCCATTAATTGATATAATAAAATCAGTTGCGTCAGATTCCGCAATTGCAAGGTCCATAAAATGTGGAAAAACCAAAGCCACAGATACAGTAAGTACTATTATAAATGAAGAAGGAATGAATTCTTTATGCTCTATTCTACGTAAACAAAAATTTTCCTTAATCATTGATGAGACGACGGATATTTCAAGCAAAAAATGTTTGGCATTAATTGTAAGATATTTTGATTTTTCAAAAGGAAAAGTTCGCGATCGATTTTTGACAATGATCGAATTATTGGCATCGGATGCTAAAAATATATATGGTGCTATAACCACATGTTGGATTCAATGAAAATAGATTTAAAAAATGTCGTCGGTTTTGCAGCAGATAATGCGTCGGTAATGATGGGCAGCAGTTCAGGTGTAAAGGCCTTATTTCGGAAAGAAAATCCAAATATTTATGTCATTGGATGCATATGCCATTCCGTGCATCTTTGTGCATCGGCTGCAAGCAAAAAGTTACCTTCAGATATTGAGTCTCTTACCCGTAATATTTATTCATTTTTTTGCCACAGCGCCAAAAGACAAGCTGAATATCAAACGTTTCAAGAATATTTTAACGCTAAATATCATAATATTTTAAAAACACCATCAACTAGATGGTTAGCACTAGAAAATGTTATAAATAGGCTATTGGAGCAGTATGCGCCACTACGTCACTTTTTTTTGTCATATGAAGTGGAAGATTATGCTGATTTGGCACATACAATTTCCTCCGGATTAAATAATCCTTCAACTAAGATTTACTTTTCATTTTTATCGTACATACTAAGAATTATTAACAAAATCAATATAGAATTTCAGTCCGAAAAACCACGTATTCATATCATTTTATCAGTTATAAAAACGCACATTAAAACAATATTATCAAATTTTATTAAATCGGAGTGCATTAATACCGTTCCATTAGATGTAAACATCTTAAAAATGGATTATTTTAAACTGGTTACCGATATATATATAGGTGCCAACGCAAAAAATTTACTTTGTACAGTTGATGCAGCAACAAAAAAAAAACATCCTAAAAACATGTCGGAATTATTATATTGAATTGTGTCAGCAATTGTTTATGAGAATTAATTTATACGATCCAGTTTTACGTGCAGTGGAATGTTTAAATCCAATGAATATTAAAAAAACCAAATCGTTGATCCCGTTAATGTCGATTTTTCCTAATTTACATAATGGTAACATAGAAGAAATAGATGATGAGTGGCGCAGTTTAATTAATCAAGAAATTGTTTCGACATCATTAGAATTTGAAGATTTCTGGAATTCAATATTTCAATTAAAAAACGGAATTGATGAACAAATGTTTCCATTGTTAAAATTATTTATTGGCGCCATTATGAGCTGTCCACATAGTAGTGCAACCGCTGAAAGAACATTTTCCGAATTAAATTATATTAAAAATAAACAACGAAATTCCCTAAACATAACAACCGTAAATGCGATAATGACTGCAAGGGAATTGCTCGATTGTGTGGACTCCCCCAAGTGGATACCCTCACAAAATTTAATATCAAAATACAATAAACAAGCTGTTTAAGCTTCCGTTAAAATGAAAGAGTATAATATATTTAAATAGTTATATTCAGAAAGACTTATTATTTATTCATTATAAATTATAATTTATAATTCATTTTATTATTCTATGGATTATGTTTAATAGTGATATTGGGAAAGAATCTCATTTGTTTTATATTTTTTGTTTTATTATCTGAATTAATTATTATTTAATAAATATTTAATTTCTTAATATTTTTTTAAAGATTATTTATATTCATAAATTTGTATTTATACCATTTGTGCAATTTGCTTAATTTAATTATGATAAAATATTAATAAATATTAATAAATAAAATTTATTTTAATTTTTGTATTTATATTTTATATTATATCTAATCTTCATCAACAATATTAGAATTAAAGAAGAATCACACGAAACGTTTAATTCAGACCGCATATTTTAATTAAATGATGTCAAAAATGTATGTAATGTTTTGTTTTTCTTTCAACTAAAACGCTGATGTAAATAGTTTTCTAATTCATGCTAAAATCGTCGATTCTTGCCTTGCTAATAGCTGGAGATGTTATTTGAAATTTTGTGTCTTTATATACCCGTTTTCTTTCTCTAAAACAAAAAAAATATTCGTAATTGGTCGGCGCGCTATTATTTTTAACTTTTTTTTCATTTTTTTGGTTTTTTATACTTATAATTTGTTGTACTGAAAATAAATATAATATAAATGTTTATACTTTATGGCGCAAAACACAATGATACGTTCAATCGCATGCTGTTGCGTGCGTTTATGCGTGTAAAAATCAACTGCACACAATGAAAGCGTTTTTCGTTTTTCTTGAATTGCATTTATTAATAATTCATCATCAATTTACATTTTTCCGGATTCCATATTAAAATAGTTAATAATTTTTTTATGTTATATATATATATTTAACTATTATAAAAATTTTTTTATGAATTTTTTGTTTTTTTTTTTTGTTACGATAACAAACCGATATAAACAATAATCATAACCTCAAAACCGCGGCTGATCGCAACAAAAAGTTAAAATTTGGCAAATTTTTCGATACGCTGCATCGCGTGCGTTTTATTCTGTACTGTTTCGTTTAATACCGTGTAGTTGAATTTTACGCACGCAACAGCACGTGAATGCACGCATCATTCTGTTTGGCCCCTATACGTTAAATGCATTATTTAAAAATGTTTTCTGGCAACACTGATTTTTTCGCGTATCCTCCGGTATACTCCCCTCTGAACATTTTTAATGCTCGCTCCGATTTCGATTTAAATAACGACAGTGCTGTTTTCTGTGCACATAACGATCTACAACAAATGTCGGTACAACACAAATTATGTGACAAATACAACGCCAAAATTTAAACAACATCCACAATATTCGAAATATATAATCCAAGCGATCATACATATAATTAAAATTCAGGACAACCAGAAATACATTTATTAAAATAAAAGTATATTCAACATACATCATATATATATAAAAGTCATATATATATATTATATACACAACACGCATTTAGATAACAAAGACGAATGTGATATCAATGTTTACAAGAGAAATGTTGATAAACATATGCCAAGTGAATTACCATATATTCATAAGTAATTAATGCTAACAATACCGAGACTCAGCATTTACCATATAACATATGAATGATATATCTAAATATACATAGGTTATACCACAAAATATATATCGTCAACAAACATCAATTTAACGATTTAACTAACCTACCACAAACAGAAAGCAGATAAGGCAAAGAAAATAAATAAAATAAGAAAATAACATAATATTTAATTTACGAGGTATACCATATATCAGTGGTATGAACCGTGGCGGTTTGGCGGTTAAACCGCCGCCGCCACGACACTTTTCAAAAACCGCCGCCACTACATTCAAACCGAACGCAACCGCCGCCGCCGCCGCCGAATTTAAACCGAACGAACCGCTTTAACAATCTTTATAAATGTCATTTTTTTGCGATGTAAGAACAATGATATTATCTCTTTCTTTGTTATATAAAATTACATAAAGATTTGTGGATTCTTGTGAAAAATATAATAAATTATTATTTGGAAATGGATATATATCCATATATAAATTTGAATAAAAGTTCTTAAAATCCATATAACGAATAAAAGTTCTTAAAATCTAAATAACAACAATAACATAATTTTAAATATTTAATATTGTGCTGTGTGTTTAAAATATATGTTTAATAAATAAAATTAAATTAATATATCAATTTAAATTAAATTTATTATAAAAAAACAATAAAAGAAAATACAATAATGTGTTCAAAAAAAAGTTTAAATTGTGATGATAATGAAGATGTTGACGATTTCCGAGAAGACCATTTCCAAAATAATATAAATTCACTCACTATAAGCCCAATTGATAGTGACAACACAACGTCTAAAATATGGCAATATTTTGGAAAAATTTTTAAAAATGGGATACAAATAGATAAAAAACATAATTATTGCACATTGTGCTTTAAAAATAAAGTATTTAAAAGGTAATCATTTTATTTAAATTGAATAAATAAGTGTATTTTTTAAATGGAGTATCATTTTTGATAAATAAAACAAATCACCCAAAACGTATTGGTTAAACTAAAGTTAATTTTTTATTATGTTCAGATATAGTAACAGCTCCTCAACTGGAACTTTAATAACACATATAACGCTTGCTCATGATATAGATTTCAAAACCAAAAATGAACACACTAAACAAAAAAAGTTAACAGAAATGTTTGGTAAAAAGGATAAAGTTATAGCATCTACAAAAATGGATAATGTTTATGAACTAGCACGACAAATTTCATTATTTTGTTGTCGGGATTTAGTACCATTCAGTATTGTTGGTAAAGATGGTTTCAAAGATTTTTGTCGTTGGGCAAAAATAATTAAAGAAAATGAATCCCTTCCAGACAATACCACAATATCAAACAATGCTTTGAATGATTTATATTATTATATTAAATCAGATATAATAAAACACCTTCAAAAAACGCCTAAATTTATATCAATTATGTTCGATTGTTGGTCTGATGGTCAACGTCGTTTATCCTACATAAATTACGTTATACAATGGGTAGATGCAGATTTTATATTACAAACGGTCTCATTGAAAACCGAATTATTACCAAGACCACATACTGCAATTAATATAAAAAAGTCGTTTATGGATACAATTCAGGGATTTCATTTAAGCGACAAAGAGTTCATGGCAGTTACAGATAATGGTGCGAATATGATATCAACCTGCAAATTATTAAACATCAATAGATTGAGTTGTCTAGCCCACGGCATACATTTACTTATTACATCTGATGTTTTAAAAAATGATAAACTCATTAATATTGCAAATCTAATACAGAAACTTAAAAGTATTCATAAATTGGTAATATATAAATTCGAGCAACTTAATGACATATACACTTCGGAAAAGAACGAAAAAATATTTGAATTACTGGAGCAGTGTGAATTTATTGGTGATTATATTAGTATAAATTATTATAATAGTTTCAATTTTACTTATTTATTTACGTTTTATTTTATTCATTTTCTATAGAAACCATTTTGGAAAGCGACAGCAGATTGGATAACCTTTGCGAGGAAAATGAAGAATTATTAAATAGTTCTGCAACTGTTACTAAATTGGCGAATTCTAATAATACGCGGTGGAATAGTTTGTATACGATGTTATCGACTTTCCTCAAAAATACTGGTACGTTTGTAAAGAATTCCATTTAAAATAGTACTACATTTAAAATAATAAGAACACATTATATCACATTATACAGGCACCCTTAAGAAATTACTAGAGGCAATTAGTAAATATGAATTTATTTTGATAGAAGAGGAAGTAGATCTCATGCAACAATTTTCCAATTTTTTAAAAATATTCGTAAAATCTACAGAAATTTTACAAGGTAGTAAATACTGCACCGTAAATTTGGTGATAATGTTTTTTGAGGATTTAAAGTTGAAGTAAATCACAATTGTATTTATATGAAATTTATATGAAATGTATATCATAATTAAATGTGTTTATAGGTTGTCTGAAGGTATGATTGCAATATGTAATGCAGACGTACGTTTAGCGTATGAGCTTGCATTAAACAATTTAGAAAAAAGGTTCAAAATTAATGATGAATATCTGCTAGGCGCAATTTTGGACCCCTCACTCCAAAATTTGCCTATAATAGATAACATTCTTCAAAAAGAAAGAAACTTAGATCGAGTGTCATTCCTTAGCCAAATGTTGGTAAAATACAAAATTGAAAACTCTATTATAGAAACACACGACGATGGCAATGCAATGATTGATGAATCATATGTCGTAAGTATGCGTTTTTAAGTATACGTAAAATTTTAAGTATGCGTAAAACTCTGATGAATATAAATTATTTTATGGCGACAACTATTTTTATAAATTGCAATATATATCATTTATCTAAATGTATACTACTTTTTAGGATGCTCCTCATAAAAAGGCAAAGTTGGTAGTATTATCAACTTTGAAAAAGTCCGCAACAACGGTATTGGAAAAGGAATTGGCGTCATATGGCTTTGTCGACGTTGGAAACAATGTAGATGATCCACTAATATGGTGGTCCAAAAACCATTCATTGTTTCCCCGTTTAGCAAAGTTGGCATGTTTGATTCTATCAATACCAGCATCCAGTGCATCATCTGAACGAGCATTTTCGGTTGCGGGCAATATATTAACTGCACGTCGCGCGAATTTGTTGCCAACAAAAGTGCGCAATATATGCTTCGTCCACGACAATTATGATTTTTTTATTAAAAACAAAATTTAGGAACATCATCATAAAAATTATTAATATTACAAAATACAAAATACAAAATGTTTTCCAAATTGAATATGTGTGTTTTTATAATATCATGCCTTATCAAAACCGTAGGAATAGTCGCCGCCGCTGATGGTATTATACGGCGGTTTAACCGTTCTAAACCGCCGCCGTAAAAATAAAATGGATTAAAACCGCCGCTGACCAAAATGCCACGGTTCATACCACTGATGCTAACTAAAAACAATAATGTTTTACTATAACTTACTAGGATTTCTTAAATATGGATATTATATTATGGGGTAGCGTTGTTATGGTACTCGCAAATTATTATTTAATTTGCTAAAATTTAAACAAAAATTCAAATCAATAATAATATGGTGTGATTTTTAAATGTTAAATATTGATCTTTTACGCGATAACTAGTATTTAATTTACTAAAATTTAAACAAAAACAACAAATCAATAATAATAAGGTGTGATTTATTATTACTTTTAGAAACCAATGCAATACGATTAGTATAAATACAGCAAATGGTTTAAAAAAAATAACAGTTCATTTTGATATTTAGGAAAAGATATTGGAATCCAAAGTAAATTGTTTGTCAAAGTAAAGTGTGTGTAGAAAAAAGTTAAATAAGTTTTGTAAGAAAGTAAGTATGCAGTTGAATCCAATGAACGTGATTCAACTTTTATTAACCGTATTTCAAGTAATGGACATCCCCACAACACCAACAACTAATAATGAGCGTGAGTTAGCAAAAGGGATGGAAGACACATTAATTGATGCAATGGATAATTTTTTACCCATTGAATATATACAAGAGGTAGGTTTAGATTTCCAGGAGCAATATAAAGATTGGGAATATATTCCAGTTAGTGATGATACCTGGATTCCCTCTAATTCTGGTAAACGGAAATGTACGAGAGACGATGATGAAGAGGTAACATTGGAATATAAAAGAAACGCTGTACGGTTTTGGAAAGGATGCGGTAGAGCCACATTTCGTTCACTGCAAGCTGTGCAGAACCGTTATAGAAGGGTCCCTGGTATCACACAATTATACCGATGGCAGGAACAACTGGACCAAAATGGAACATATGTAGAAAAAATTACAGATATCGGAGAATATGTTTTAAAACGGTGTAAAAATGCCGCTCAATCTGGATTGATATTCCACGACATAGATATTAGAAGATGGGGGCTACAAGCCAAACGAGAATTGGGTTACGATGACATATTAGATTTTAGAGCCTCCAAAAAATGGGTTCACAATTTTAAAAAAGCTCACCGTTTAGTTTCTAGGAAAATTAACAAATTTGTTAGCAAACGTACATTTGAACAAGCAGATGAGTTGAAGGAAAATGCTAACATATTTGTAAATGCTGTAAAGAACTTAATACCGAGCTTTGGTTTACAAAATATATACAATACGGATCAAAGTGGTTTTCAGTTGGAAATGCATGCAGGTAGAACATTAGCCACATTAGGAATAAAAAGAGTACAGTGTGTTGTAAAATCACTGTCGGCTACAACTCATAGTTATACTGTACAACCAATAATTTCGGCAGATGGTAAATTATTACCTGTACTATTTTTAGTTTTAAAGGAACAATCAGGCGGTTTCGGTCCTATTGTCCAAAGAAATTTATTCCACGTTGCTAATGTTCATGTCACAGCTTCTACATCTGGCAAGCTCACATCAGGTAAAAATTAATTCATTAAAATAAATTGATCAAAGTATATTGTTATAAAACGCTTTAATTCCATTTTTTTTTTAATTCCAGAGCACTTCAAAATTTTTTTGAAAGACGTGTTTTTCCCACATACGGGTGAAAAAAGCCTACTGCTTATTGATTCTTGGAGCGGCCATTGTAAAAAAGTAGTTGAAGACAGCACCCCAACTGGAAAAGAAATTGAAACTATTATCATTCCGAAAGGAACTACAGGTGATATACAACCACTCGATGTATACGGTTTTAGAATCTGGAAGAATTATGTGCGCCACTTCTCCGAGATAGTTTTTTTAAATGACCAAGGAATTGATTTACACATACGTAATAATATAATAAAGTTGCAGTCGCTGGTACATAATCAATTGTCCGCACCAAGATATAAAAATCTTTTTCAATATTCTTGGTTTAAAAGTAGATATATAAACCACAGACCAGCAGAATTCGAAAATCCAGTAGAAGTTGCATTCACTAAATCTACTATAGCAATGTGTGAAATTGAAGGATGCTCAAATGTAGCAGTAGTGACATGTTCATGGTGCAATAAAACCATATGTTTAGAACATTTTTTTGAAGATTATCATTATCACCCATAAATTAAATAATTATTAATGTTTTTCTTTGACAAAAAATAAATAAAATGTGTTCAAGTGAATTATATTTTTTTTTAAATTCGATACGAGAAAATCCGATTAAAATTTAGGAAGTTATGATGAATTTTCGATTTTTCCGCCATATTGAATGAAACCGCCATCTTGTCTTTTTCCAAAAAATTATTTTTGGGATATGTGAGTCAAAGTTCAATAAAATTACAAACCAAATTTGAAGAAAATCCGGTGAAAATTTGGGAAGTTATGATGAATTTTCGATTTTTCCGCCATATTGAATGAAACCGCCATCTTGTCTTTTTCCAAAAAATTATTTTTGGAATATGTGAGTCAAAGTTCAATAAAGTTACAAACCAAATTTGAAGTAAATCCGATGAAAGTTGAGAAAGTTATGATCAAATTTCATTTTCGACGCCATCTTAAATTTAACCTCAAATAGTCATTTTTTCAAAAAAATGAGAAATTGCATTTTTCATTTTCATGAGCACTACAAAATATCCGAAGCTCATCGTAATCGGACTAAAATTGTAGAAGTTATACATTAAATTCGATATTAAATGGATGCATGCAGGGGTAGTGGCCATCTTGAATGAAATCACCGTTTTGACATTTAAAAAAAAAGTTTCTTCTATGAAATATGCGGATTAGTCCAAAATTGATGTTTGTTCAAATTTCAGTGAATTTGGTGCATAATTGTAGAAGTTATGGCGAATTTTCATTTTTGCGGCCATCTTGGATTTCACCCCCTAAAAGTGAAATTTAGCAGCTAAAAAAAAATATGGGTGTCTTTATTTTTCGAGTACTACAACATATCCAAAATTCAGTCAAATCGGCTTCTCACACCCGGGAGTCTTTCCTTGTAAGTAAAATGTACTGGCTGTTAGGCAGACAATCACAACTGTCCCTTGAAAATAAGGTGCTATTATACAAGGCAATAATAAAACCAATTTGGACATATGGTATCGAGCTGCGGGGTACTGCAAGTATGTCAAATATTCAAATCATAGAACGTGTCCAATCAAAAATATTAAGAATCATTGTCAACGCGCCATTCTATGTGCGTAACATAAATATACGAAACGACCTACAAATCAGTGCCGTAACTGAGGAGGTACGAATAAACAGCATTAAACATCTCAACAAAATCGCCGAACATCCAAATAAACTGGTATACAAAATGCTACGAGGCAACGACAACACAAGGAGATTAAAACGACAAATACCAGAGGGATTACCAACTAGATTCAAACAATAATATAAAGAAAACATTTAAATCTATGATGTCAAAGTAACCTTAAGTACAAAAAGATATGTGTTTAAGCAAAATAAAGGGACGCAAATCATAGGATATGCTCCTTACATGTCAATGTCAAGGCCACAAAATTTATTAATATCTTTTAATGTATATCAAAAATATATTATTAAGTAAAAAGATAGATATAAATAAATCATAGAAGTTAAAAAAAAAAAAAAAAATATTTTTCGTGGGTGTTTTTGGGAATATGATTATAACTTCTCAGTTAGAATATGTTGGGTATTGTCATTTTACTCCTGTCAATCTACTTGAATAAACATATTCAATGAATCTGTTGAATCTTTGGACCAGACGTCACTGGTACTACAACATATCAAAATTTTAAGCCAATCGGATTTCAAATTTTTTAGTTCGTAATTTTTTTGAATAATAATTTTTAAAATTGTAATAAAATTTCATTCTAATATTATATATAAATCAATATTTAATAATTGATCTCATATATTGATTCCTATCTATATATATATATATATAATGTATATATATAGATATAGAATGTTAATGATTAAAATAGAAGATTCGTGTTGTGACCATTGTAAAAGATATAAGTGAATGTTGATAAATTATAATTCAATATAATTCAAGTATTTTAATCATATATATGAGTTTTACTTTTTATTAGTGAAATTGCCCTACGCTGCAAAATGATGTAATTTTTTCACTTTTTTAAAATATTGTTCATAAAATCGATTTTATGGCCATCTTCAAAATTTATCAAAATCTGTTAATGACTGTTAAATCTGTTGTATGATGAAAAAGCTAACTCGTCCACAACTGTCAGAGGTACCTCAAATAGGAAGTAATATATGATATATACGTTGAAGTGTTAATATAACATTAGCTTATTCTATTATCACATTATTTGTTTAATGTTTTTGTATACTTAACTTATTATTAAGTTATCTCCTCCAATATTCAATAGGTCATATTTGAAATTAGAAACCTAAACCCAAAGGGAAAAAAAGAAGTATGATTTTGACTCAGAATTATTTATAGATTCATCACCGTCTCTATTGTATGAATTGTTAATTGTATCTGGATTTATGTGTAAATTAATGTATCATGTATTTTAATTTTATATATTGACACTTTTTAGAATGAGGAATTCAGTGCAGCACTTCAGCAACAATTTAAACATTTATTGTTAAACCACTAGCGTGGATGAAAAATTTAAAATATTGGTGGAAAAAAATAAAAATAAAATCATATTCAATTGTAGTCGCATAGAAATTTATAATAATCAATTTAAATAATTTCAAAATTGAAAAAATCAATAATTTAATTTAAAAAATAATGGAAATATTTAATTCAAAAACCAAAAATACGTAGTCGTTTTGATGAAAGGTTAATAATCAAAGCAAAATAATTAACGTTAATTTTTATGTATCTATGAACATTTCACTCTTAAATTACGAAGGTACTTAAATTTAACTTAAAAAAAATTAAATTGCCAAAAATTAACTTCTTTTCATTACGCGCCAATTCTAAATCGGTCATATTTATTGGTGGTATTTTATAAGTAACCACAAGTAAATTATATATAAAATGTATTCGATTACCTTGTACCATATATATGATGATCGTTCATTTGATTTGAATTGAATTCTCCGATGCTCGAATTAATGTTTTACTTGAAGCACACCACTTTACCACACTAATTTTACCCGCTTACATGAATACCAAATCCATTAAAATTTGTGACGATGGTCCGTTTGAACCAATGACATTTGAATTCTAACTGATTGCAAATAAATCATAACATTTTAAATATAAATCAGATTTTTTATTATCACAATTACGAATATTAATATTTTTCACTGTATCACTACCACTTTTATTATCGTCCTGGTTAGCATCATCATTATTGCAAATATCACTTAATAATTTATTTAAATGAAACGAAAACAATTCAAGAATGTTTATTGTATCCATTAATTTTAACACGTACTTTTCGGTTTTCAAGACCACTGGCAAAATTAAATTGTTGGTTCCGTAAGTATTCATTCAATTCACTAATAAATAAATCATTTATATCATTCGTTACGTTTAAATTACCGCGACAATTACATTTTTAAAATTAATTGCAATTATTTGAAATTCCTTAATGGTGAAATAATATAATTTCACCCAGTGACATTTCCGATAAAAAATTTCGATAATTTTCTAATGGTTTTTGTTTTAAATCAATCCGATCTGGTATTTTCGGTAAAAAACGACATCGATAGCTATTGCAAAGTTTTACCATCACGTTTTAATGCAATAAGAAATGCATTTCTCAATAGAAAATCATTTTTAATTATTGTATAGTTTATCATATCAAATTTATCGGCATTGTTATCATTGGTATTACGAATCTTTTCATCTTCATAGAGGTCGTTCTCCTCATCATCATGGTCGTCATTGTTATCGCCATATACTGTATCGTCTTAATCAATAGTAAAACTAAATTATTTTCATTAATTTCATTTGTTGATTGAATTGATTGCATTTCAAATTGCAAAATTTCAAATTTGAGTATTTTTATCAGTTTTTAATAATATAGATAATGATGACGGTGACGACGATGTTGTTGTGGTCGCTGCTATTATTTGCGATGATTACGATAATGGTGGTGATTGATGATCCGTATTTCTTTTGTATCGGCTGAAACGCTTTTGAGCGTAACGACAGACAATCGTCAATTGTCGAAACCCCACAAATGACTCCTACATTCGATATTTGTAAGCATATTCATACATATTCAATCTCCCATATACATATTCAATCTCCCATAGTTTATTACCATATTGCAAAATACACCACCACCACCTGACACACAAAACAATTTTCACTTCACAGTCCAATTGCAATCGGCGTCTGATTTGACTTGATATTAACCATTAATCCAAATCATTCTTTTTACAATTTCCATATGCATTTCACCTTGATCTTATGGTCACCTATAGTCAAAATAAAATGTTAAGAAAAATCAATAATTACAAAATAAAACACAAAGCGATATCTCTAATAATTTCTTGGATTTCTATGGGAAGTGGTGGATCTGATGGGATCTAAACAATTTTCTGAGAATATGATTTTTTGCATTTGGTACCAAAGCCCTTTATTCAAAATGTCAACTAAATATACTAAAAACCCTTTGAGATTTAAGAAAAACTAAAAACATCAAAAAAGTTCGGCAATTTTGCAATAAATGGAGCCACAGTGATGGTTTGACGTATAACTATCTTGAAACTAAAACAGATCCGAGCGAAAGAAAACGAAAATTCCAGTTTTCAGTTTTGTCGATAAATAAATCTCAATAATATTTTAATCGACAAAATGACAACTTTCACAACACATATGTAACATAACGCGATAACGCTTTACATGTATCAATAAAAAATACCAGTTTTGGTTTTTAAAAAACTGGGTTGAGCGGATGATTAACTTTAACAACAAAATATTCTTCCGATTTTACCAACATTAGACAATAAAAAAAACAAAAATCGTAACCCGTAAAAAAATGTAACCAGAAAAAAATTATTAGATTGTTTGGAGTAAGATGTGCGAAATTGTTCAGTTTCAGTTGATAGAAGAGTATTCGAGGGTCGACAACAAAGGAGAAATCTTGTGGAGTGACCTAAAATCGGATTGGTTTTCAACCAGAAATAAAAACGATACTGGACCAGTACTTACATAATATTCTTCATAAAATGTTTCTAAACAACGATGTTTCACATTAGTGGCTTTAACTTATTTCCTCTAACCATATGGATTAACCAGCTTTTAAGCTTAACCAGATCAAAAAGTGAAAAAAGATGGAATTTAGCGAAATCCGACGAAAAGTGAAGACAACTGTGTAACGGATGTGGAAAATAGGAAAAGAATGTTAAAAATCATATAATTAGCTATTTTTTTTCTTTCGTTCACTTAAAATTACAATTCATTTTCTCATGAATATCGCGATATATGCATTTTTGGCGGATGTGCACATATTATGTTAAATTCTTAAATATAAAACATTGATATATAATATGAATACGAAAATCAGCATTTTTAACTGATATGCTGATATGCATGTATAAGTATATCCATAAATTATGTTTTGCAATATGTATGTATATTTTGTTTATATGGTATATTTATTTTTGTATATGATTATTAATGAAGTTCAATCACCTAATATATAAGAAAATCCAAAAAGAAAATTACATAATGACAAAACGAAAATAAATGTTACTTACATGTTTAAAATAAATTTTGGCCAGCGTGAAGTCACGTTTTTGAAAAAGGAAAGAAATTATGATGAAGACTGCAATGCAATTCATTTTAATTAAGCATCCGGTTGGCCTTATCCTGACAATATTCAAGATTGCTATCATAACAACTGGAGAGCACTAAGCAATCGTTTCCGACACCGGCAGTTCGGTACGTAACTTACAATTAGTCGAGTCGAGGTTAGGATACACTTTTTTTTGAAGTCGTTTAAATAAAAACATAAATAAACATAAGATCATCCCCACATATACGTCCGAGCACAATTGTATGAGTGGTCAATAGTGGATATAATACATCATTATGTTCGAAAAACATTGGCCGACTATCCGTTGCTTGTCTACACATTAATTTTTTGATCATTTTACGTTGTTATTTTCACTTGTGTTATATAGGATTTATTTGGACATATTTTATCAAAATCAGTAACGACAATTGTTGAATATTTTTTGTTATAATTTTATCACGTAATTTTTTACGTTTCCACCCTTTTAATTTTATATAGCGTTTAATTTGTATTAGTTCATTAACCATTGTTGTTGATAACTTTTGCTTTGAATTAAAAAAAAATTAACACCTAAAAAATGCTAAAGACCAGCAAAACGCACAACACAATATCAAAGATCACCACAAGCACTTTTCCTTTGAATTTTGATTTGTCATTGAAAGAATATCTAGAAAATACAGACCAAAAAAGCAATTATTAGTTTTAATTTAAAGAAAAACAAAAAATGTAATGTGTACGTACCGGTGCCGGTTTTCTTTATTCGCTTTTAACTTTAATTAGTTTAGATTGTCCTACTCCTATTGCTCTGCGGTCAACCAACAAATAACATATAACTAATGGGCCAAACGTCGACGAACGAGGAACATAAGTCTCAAAAATAACAATTAACAATATTAAAATAAAAAATCATTTTTACTTTTATATATTTTCTTCCTTGTTTTTCTGCACCATCGCCACTTGACATTTGTTGCTCGTAGGGTATTTGGTGTTTCCATTGTTTTCAACACAATTAAAATAATAACCGCATATCTCAAGCGGTAAATAAACGAAACAAAAAAAAATAAAAGAAAACGCTGAATTCGAATTTCGAAATTAAAACATAAGGCGATGGTTTTTACTTATATTTGGAATTATTAAAAATCAAAGCAAGTCGTCGCGTAGCGTACTTTAAATTTTTTATATTAAAATTTGATTCTCGGAATTCTTATATGCTATTTTTTTTTAATTTTATTGCTATTATTATTTTATTGGAGTCAAACTCGATTAAGCGTAAACACATATCTATTTGTAATAGAATTTAAAAACTATAAATTACTTTCGTAAAGTAAATTTATTTAATTTAAATCGAACCACATATCATAAATACATTTACAAAAAGAATTAATAAAATTTAGAACTACAAAAAATTTACTAACTTTTGCACATTATATATATTTTTTCCTTTATCTTTACGGTTGTAGGTCTTGAACATTCCTTTTTTCTATTTTATTTAAAATATATATATATCAATTTCCATCGAATAAAAATTAAAATAAAACAGAAAGTTATAAAATAGAACCGTATCGTCCGTTAAAAATTATAAATGTATACAGTGTGTTTATACGGCAAACGAATTAGGCGACTAACTTTGTCATACCGTTTTAGTATACAATTTATTGCTGTGTATCTTATTCACGCTCAGATCAATCTTATCGATTTTTTTGCTCTGAAACTGTATCTTGTTTCAATCAGATTGATCTTTTTGCTGTATCTTATTACAATTTCAGATTGCTCAGATCGATTTTTTTAATCTGTGAATAAGCATAGATTTTTCAGATCAAAAGCTTCGTCAACAATCGTGTTTAACCGAATTATTTTCGTTTTTGTCATTTTTATTTGTTTATTTAATTTTAATTCAATAGTACGGTTATATTACTCTATCTAATATTATTTAAACTGCGCTTTGATCCAATTTTTAACGTATTTCGTATATCTTTTAATAAATTTATTTGGTAAGTAATTATTTATTAAATACTTAAAATATAAAAAATCTACAGATTGAAAAAAATAATTGACAATCATTTTGACAATCAATAAACAAAAAAAATAAAAAATCGATCTGAAAAATCTAAAAGTGTATCTTAGTTCAGATTAATCTGATCAAATTATAAAAAAATCTAATAAATCTGAAATATCTATAGATTGAAATAAGATGCACAGCATATGTTGTGTTCGGTATCTACGATCTCATCAATCAGACTGCTCTAAATTCAGATTTATCATTAATTATCTAATTTTCAGATTGATCATACTAATCTAAATGCGTTTGTTATCTCCAGTCATACTGATCTGAATAATCTGTAATTTTTTCAGATTTTTCAGATTGCACTCAATATGATTAACTCAAAAACGAATAAATTTTATAAAATGACAAATAGAGAGATATCTTTATTGTTTTTTTTGTAGTTTTTTTAGTGTTTTCAGTTTTGTTGGCTATAAAAATAAAATAAAAAATAAAAGAAAATAATATAAATATAATTAAAATAATATAAATATAAGATAAAAGTGTGATACAAATAAACTATAAATTAATTAAAAAAAAAAAAACTAAATTTGACAAATATTGATCTAAAAAATCTGAAATGCGTTCTTTATCTTTCAGATTAATTTTCAATGTGAATATGATCTACTAAATCTATAGATCGAGACACGGAAAACAACATTAGACAAATACTAAAGTAGTGCTTTTTATGAAATGCCGACGGCAGACGACGGCAAATGTCAAATTGAAAATACATGCATTTCAATGTAGGTGCATTTTATGAATATTTGACGGCGGACATGTCGACGGCTGACGGCGGACATTGATATTTTTTCTTCTATTGCAGTCGGCTGACCGTCGTCCAAACTTCATTTTTCATTTTATTTAATTTTTATGATTTAATTTCATAATAATAAAATATCCAGTTAATTTACAAACTAATAAAAAATGGAATTATTTAGCAGCAATTGGTATACATTATTAAATTTCGGTTTTTTTATCCAGGCAAAATAAATTTCAGAAAAAGCACATTTTTTTTATATATCACATATATCACATATGTGATATATAAAATATTTTCATAGAAATCGAGGCTTAAGCGTATATCAGACGACAGAATATATATTCTTAATTTTTGTGCTTAAATTTTAATATAGGATTTTTTACAAGTAAGAGCGGAATGGATATAAATAAAAATGAGGAGGATGTCTGATGAAATAATTGTTGCACTTAAGAATATAAATTCTGAAATTTAGAAAATCATTTCTAAATTATTGCACTTACATTTTAAGAACAAATTTTATCAATACAAATTTTTTATTTTCAAAAGTCCCTGCTCATTTTTATTGCAGATGGTAAGAAAAATAAATAATATTTAATAAAAAAAGAACATTTTCTTGTAATTTTTCCATGCATATATAGTTCTGTATATTTTACACATAAATGGTTTCTCTTTTTGATTTTAGCATAAATATTAGAATATATATTCTGTCGTCTGATATCCGCTTTACACGCGTGCAAATAAAAAATGAAATTTACAACGATCCATTTACAACGTGCACGAAACGTAAGCTAAATCTAATGTCGTTTTCGATTGGGAATAAAAAATGTTGCCTTCTGAAAAGGCAAACTTTTTTACATTTTGACTCGTTTTGCATGAGATTGACTTTAATTGCAATTACCAAACGAACACGAAAATGAAAAAATTTTCAATACTTTTCGTTTGATGTTATTATGTTGTTACACCTTATAAGTTTGAGATATTATTTTGTTTTTGTTTATTATACCAACCAAATCAAAATCAATAATAATTAAATTATTTTTTAATTATTTATTATAAATATAACTTTTTCGTCTTAAACCATGAAATATGTTCAATTAATATTTTTTTTTAACATTTTCTTTTTCTAAACAATTTATTTGACAATTATTTATATATTTTTATGTTTATTATATTGGTAAAGTAATGCTTTTCATGACATGCCGACGGCAGACGACGGCAAATGTCAAATTGAAAATACATGCATTTCAATGGCGGTGCTATTTATGAATATTGGACGGCGGACTGACGGCGGACTTTGATATTTTTTCTTCTATTGCCGACGGCTGACCGTCGTCCAAACTTGATTTTTCATTTTATTTACATTTTATTTAATTTTTATGATTTAATTTCATAATAATAAAATAGCCAGTTAATTTACAAACTAATAAAAAATGGAATTATTTAGCAGCAATTATTAAATTTCGGTTTTTTTATCCAGGCAAAATGAATTTCAGAAAAAGCACATTTTTTTTATATATCACATATATCATAATTTGATATATAAAATATTTTCATAGAAATCCAGGCTTAACATTGTCAAAATTGTATGTTGAAATTCTTGCAACTAAAAAATTCATGAGGCAAAAAAAAATAAAAAAGTCAACTATTAATTGCAAAAGTAAGTCCCAAACGAACATAAAAAAATAAAGGGAAATGCCTTTTTTTTACCAATCGAACACGATGATTGCAAAAAGTTGCAAATTGTCACAAAAAAGTCAACATTTTTTTACTAATCGAAAATGATATAAATTAAAACTGTAAATCAGTGATGCTTTACCATTGCACAGTGCACTGGGGTTGTGCTGACCTCTGCGTTTAGCCCTAATGTGGTTAACTGGTGCGTAGAATTTTAAATAAAAATAAAAATTAAAAAAATAGTAAAAATAAAAATAAAAACAAAAATATAAAAATAAAATATGACAATTATCATACAACAATCGTTGAATAAAATTTCAACACTATGGCCGAAATGGGAGTTCGCTAATGAAAAGAACACCCGAAAGCAAAAAAAAAAAAAAAAACTGTAAAGCCTCGATTTCTATGAAAATATTTTATTTATCACAAATATGATATTTGTGATATATAAAAAAAATGTGCTTTTTCTGAAATTTATTTTGCCTGGATAAAAAAACCGAAATTTAATAATATATACCAATTGCTGTTAAATAATTCCATTTTGTATTAGTTTGTAAATTAACTGGATATTTTATTATTATGAAATTAAATAAAATGTAAATAAAATGAAAAATGAAGTTTGGACGACGGTCAGCCGACGGCAATAGAAGAAAAAATATCAATGTCCGCCGTCAGCCGTCGACATGTCCGCCGTCCACCTTTCATAAAAAGCACCTACATTGAAATGCATGTATTTTCAATTTGACATTTGCCGTCGTCTGCCGTCGGCATTTCATAAAAAGCATTACTTATGTTCGATACTTAAATCAATGAGAACCGCACGATATAAATAACATTGATTTAACTTTTCTTATTTTTCCTATTTTTATGTATATGTACAATGAGAACCGTGGTTTACTTTAATAAAAAAAAAAACACACATTATTATGCTCTCACTTGGTGTATTTTGTGTTTGTTTTGCCAATGCACCACACTAGGATTTCTTTACAAAGTGTAAAAATTCTGTGTATTTTGTCCAGTGCCTGTGTACACAGAGTACCTTAAATCAAATTCAGGAAATGAAAACAACAAAACCCCACGAGCAACAAGTGGTGCTGGTGCTGAAAAACAAGGAAAAAAAAAATATCAAAGTAAAAATTAATTTTTATTTATTATTTTAATATTGTTAATTATTATTTTGGAGTCTTGGGGGTCTTATGTTGAGGTTCGTCGGCGTTTTGCCCATTTGGTATTTGTTATTTATTGGTTGACGGCAGAGCAATCGTAGGACAATCTAAACTAACTAAAGTTAAAATCGAATAAAGAAAACCGGCACCGGTACGTACACATTACATTTTTATTTGTTTTTCTTTAAATTAAAACTAATAATTGCTTTTTTGGTCTGTATTTTCTAGATATTCTTTCAATGACAAATCAAAATTCAAAGGAAAAGTGCTTGTGGTGATCTTTGATATTGTGTTGTGCGTTTTGCTTGGTCTTTAGCATTTTTTAGGTGTTAATTTTTTTTAATTCAAAGCAAAAGTTATCAATAACAATGGTTAATGAACTAATACAAATTAAACGCTATATAAAATTAAAAGGGTGGAAACGTAAAAAAATTACGTGATAAAATTATAACAAAAAATATTCAACAATTGGCGTTACTGATTCTGATAAAATATGTCCAAATAAATCCTATATAACACAAGTGAAAATAAAAACTTAATATAATCAAAAAATTAATGTGTAGACAAGCAACGGATGGTCGGCCAATGTTTTTCGAACATAATGATGTATTATATCCACTATTGACCACTCATACAATTGTGCTCGGACGTATAATGGGGATGATCTTATGTTACCAGGTAAGTATTTATTATTATTATTTTATTTAAACGACTACAAAAAAAGTGTATCCTAACCTCGACTCGACTAATTGTAAGTTACGTGCCGAACTGCCGGTGTCGGAAACGATTCCTTAGTGCTCTCCAGTTGTTATGGTAGCAATCTTGAATATTGTCAGGATAAGGCCAACCGGATGCTTAATTAAAATAAATTGCATTGCAGTCTTCATCATAATTTCTTTCCTTTTTCAAAAACGTGACTTCACGCTGGCCAAAATTTATTTTAAACATGTAAGTAACATCTATTTTCGTTTTGTCATTATGTAATTTTCTTTTTGGATTTTCTTATATATTAGGTGATTGAACTTCATTAATAATCATATACAAAAATAAATATACCATATAAACAAAATATACATACATATTGCAAAACATAATTTATGGATATACTTATACATGCATATCAGCATATCAGTTAAAAATGCTGATTTTCGTATTCATATTATATATCAATGTTTTATATTTAAGAATTTAACATAATATGTGCACATCCGCCAAAAATGCATATATCGCGATATTCATGAGAAAATGAATTGTAATTTTAAGTGAACGAAAGAAAAAAAATAGCTAATTATATGATTTTTAACATTCTTTTCCTATTTTCCACATCCGTTACACAGTTGTCTTCACTTTTCGTCGGATTTCGCTAAATTCCATCTTTTTTCACTTTTTGATCTGGTTAAGCTTAAAAGCTGGTTAATCCATATGGTTAGAGGTAATAAGTTAAAGCCACTAATGTGAAACATCGTTGTTTAGAAACATTATATGAAGAACTGACTTGTGTTACGTTTTTATACGGCCCTGACCTTAAGATTATGTCCAGTCTGGTCCAGTATCGTTTTTATTTCAATCCGATTTTAGGTCACTCCACAAGATTTCTCCTTTGTTGTCGACCCACAAAACTCAACAATTTCGCACATCTTATTCCAAACAATCTAATTAATTTTTTTTTGGGTTAAGAAAACGAATTACATTTTTTGCTTATTTTTATTTTCTAAGGTTGGTGAAATCGAAAGAATATTTTGTTGTTTTGTTTGCTTGAAGATTTCAATTTTCGGTTGTTTTATGATACATCTGGTTGAGTTTTGTAGATAGTTATACGTCAAACCATCCCTGCCCTTCCATTTATTGCAAAATTGCCGAACTTTTTTGATGTTTTTAGTTTTTCTTAAATCTCAAAGGGTTTTTAGTATATTTAGTTGACATTTTGAATAAAGGGCTTTGGTACCAAATGCAAAAAATCATATTCTCAGAAAATTGTTTAGATCCCATCAGATCCACCACTTCCCATAGAAATCCAAGAAATTATTAGAGATATCGCTTTGTGTTTTATTTTGTAATTATTGATTTTTCTTAACATTTTATTTTGACTATAGGTGACCATAAGATCAAGGTGAAATGCATATGGAAATTGTAAAAAGAATGATTTGGATTAATGGTTAATATCAAGTCAAATCAGACGCCGATTGCAATTGGACTGTGAAGTGAAAATTGTTTTGTGTGTCAGGTGGTGGTGGTGTATTTTGCAATATGGTAATAAACTATGGGAGATTGAATATGTATGAATATGCTTACAAATACCGAATGTAGGAGTCATTTGTGGGGTTTCGACAATTGACGATTGTCTGGCGTTACGCTCAAAAGCGTTTCAGCCGATACAAAAGAAATACGGATCATCAATCACCACCATTATCGTAATCATCGCCAATAATAGCAGCGACCACAACAACATGGTCGTCACCGTCATCATTATCTATATTATTAAAAACTGATAAAAATACTCAAATTTGAAATTTTGCAATTTGAAATGCAATCAATTCAATCAACAAATGAAATTAATGAAAATAATTTAGTTTTACTATTGATTAAGACGATACAGTATATGGCGATAACAATGACGACCATGATGATGAGGAGAACGACCTCTATGAAGATGAAAAGATTCGTAATACCAATGATAACAATGCCGATAAATTTGATATGATAAACTATACAATAATTAAAAATGATTTTCTATTGAGAAATGCATTTCTTATTGCATTAAAACGTGATGGTAAAACTTTGCAATAGCTATCGATGTCGTTTTTTACCGAAAATACCAGATCGGATTGATTTAAAACAAAAACCATTAGAAAATTATCGAAATTTTTTATCGGAAATGTCACTGGGTGAAATTATATTATTTCACCATTAAGGAATTTCAAATAATTGCAATTAATTTTAAAAATGTAATTGTCGCGGTAATTTAAACGTAACGAATGATATAAATGATTTATTTATTAGTGAATTGAATGAATACTTACGGAACCAACAATTTAATTTTGCCAGTGGTCTTGAAAACCGAAAAGTACGTGTTAAAATTAATGGATACAATAAACATTCTTGAATTGTTTTCGTTTCATTAAATAAATTATTAAGTGATATTTGCAATAATGATGATGCTAACCAGGACGATAATAAAAGTGGTAGTGATACAGTGAAAAATATTAATATTCGTAATTGTGATAATAAAAAATCTGATTTATATTTAAAATGTTATGATTTATTTGCAATCAGTTAGAATTCAAATAAATCAAATTTCATTGGTTCGAACGGATCGGGTAATCAAATGGGTGACAATCGTCACCAATTTTAATGGATTTGGAATTCATGTAAGCGGGTAAAATTAGTGTGGTAAAGTGGTGTGCTTCAAGTAAAACATTAATTCGAGCATCGGAGAATTCCATTCAAATCAAATGAACGATCATCATATATATGGTACAAGGTAATCGAATACATTTTATATATAATTTACTTGTGGTTACTTATAAAATACCACCAATAAATATGACCGATTTAGAATTGGCGCGTAATGAAAAGAAGTTAATTTTTGGCAATTTAATTTTTTTTAAGTTAAATTTAAGTACCTTCGTAATTTAAGAGTGAAATGTTCATAGATACATAAAAATTAACGTTAATTATTTTGCTTTGATTATTAACCTTTCATCAAAACGACTACGTATTTTTGGTTTTTGAATTAAATATTTCCATTATTTTTTAAATTAAATTATTGATTTTTTCAATTTTGAAATTATTTAAATTGATTATTATTAATTTCTATGCGACTACAATTGAATATGATTTTATTTCTATTTTTTTCACCAATATTTTAAATTTTCATCCACGCTAGTGGTTTAACAATAAGTGTTTAAATTGTTAGTAACAAAATATAGCAAAACATTTGACTTAACTTACGTTTAATGATTTAATATAGACCATCATCAATGGAATGGTTTATTAAGAAAAATTGCGATTTTTTTGAAATGCCACCACTTCCCACATAGCACCGATGTCCACGGGATATCCAAAATATATCCCATTTAAGTCAGCGATATAACAACATCCCTGGGATATCCCTGGAAAATAAAAAAAGATTTCGTCTATTTTTTATCTTTGAAATTGGTATATCCTAACGCTATCCCGTATTATTCAATAAAATCGGTAATAACCATTTTTTGTCCGGGATATCACAACATCTCTAGGGTATCACAGGGACAAGTTCGTATTGTTGTAAGTTCGTATATTTGTTTTGGTTTAGATTGGTTAGGATAGTTGGGATAGGTGATTGAAACAATATTTATGATTTGAAAAACTAACATTTATTCCAATTTTAATTTAAACAAAAACTTTATTAACTCCGAACATATAAAATACAATTTTCACTTTCTTAAATACTATATATTTTTGAAGCTCAAAGATTAACTTGCCGCTTTGCAGGGTAGGGGCTGACACAAGTTAATCCTTTCGCTTATAATTCATTACTGTCCTGTTAATTAATTTTTCTAAAAAAATCAAAATAATAGTCATTTTTTATTTATTAATAAAAATATTTATTTATTTATTAAAACATATATTTATGCTGATTTTGATATCTATTCTATCATATCTATTCTATCATATAAAAATGCTGATTTTCATATCTATTCTATATTTTAATATTTTTTATTTAATAATGTATTAAATTATTTAATAATTTAATAATGTAACATAATATATGCACATACGCTAAAAATGCATATATTATGTATGGGAATGGAATGGAATGGAATGGGAAAATAGCAAATTGTATCATTTTTAACATTCTTTTGCTATTTTCCCACATCCGTTACACAACATTATTGTGATGTTACATAAACATTCAGTTTAAAATCGCTGCTAGGACAACACCTGAAAGAGGATTCACGTATACCAGGCCAGGGTAAAATGGGGGTGAAAAAGGAAATATGGGATGGGATGGGGTCAGAAAAATCCAAAATACAAATCTATTTCCATCAAACCTACAAATTCAATTCTTTAGACATTGAACGAGATATTTATATACATAGGCTTTAAAATCGGCATTTCGGGTATGGTAGTTTTTAGTGGTTTTGCAATCTCTCTTAATATGATGCCAAAAATATTTGAGTGTAAATATTAATTATAGGATAGTTAGCAATTTTGCATAGATTCAAAATTTAATCCACGGGGTTAAAGTGCCATCACAAGTCGGTTTTAAATAAAGGTAAATAACACAACTGACTTCGACCACGTTTATTACACGACTGACTTCTACTTACGCTAGTTAGTATTATTAGGGTGGGTTTACATGCCTCTCGTGACATCCCCCCTTTTTTTTTTTTTTTTTTTTTTTTTTACATACTTTAATATTAAATTTAATATTACGTTAAATACAATGAATCAATTCAAATAACATTTAATTAACTTATTACTATTGCACCCAATCATATCGCCTGGGTCTAATGATGATTCTACCACTCCTGGTCGTTTTTATCGGCGGCCCGCGTGATGATGTCACCGTTTCGCCAACGTTGTTAGTCGATGTTGATCGGCCATACCCGTCGTCGACCGCCACCTTTACAGGTGTAGTTATGACCTGAGTCGTATTTGCCACTCCGGCTTCACCCGATGACGCCATACACTGCCCCGCATCATTTATTACCGGTTCCGGTATCGTTGCCTCTGATCTTTGCAGATGAATATTGTTGCGCCTATATCGTCTTCCTGCATCAGTCTCAACAACGACCGAACGCGGATACCCGTCTGCTTCAACAACGGTTGCCGATTTCCATTCTCTATGCCCCGTTGGCATACGTACCTTTTCGCATGCCTCGAGCTGTTTAAATGGGCTTGATATAATATCCTAATATTTTTTTTGTTGTCCCCTTAGACGGGCCAGTTCCTTTGAGACGCCCTGCACTATGTTTGGCCTTAATGCATCCCTTTCGATTGGCATAAACGTCCTGGTGTTTCGGCTGAACAATCGCTGACAATGCGATCCCAACTCCTTGCTTCTTGGCGTATTACGAAGCATTAATAAAGCCTCATATATGTCAGTGCCATCATACCAACATTTTTTGATCATATTTTTTATAGTTTGCACGTTGCGTTCCGCAAAGCCGTTTGATCTGGCGTAGTGTGGACTTGACATGCGGTGTTCAAACCGCCATCGATTTGCAAATTCGCCAAATATCTTGGCCGTATATTGTGGTCCGCCATCCGTTCCTAACACCTCCGGAATTCCATGTGTCGCAAACCATTTTTTTAATTGCAGTATGACCTCCGCCGACGTTGATGATTCCAATTCGTGAAAATCGACGAAACCCGAATAATGGTCCGCCATCAACAAATATTCCTTACCCTTTACAAAAAATATGTCGGATGATACGTTTTGGAACGGATATTCTGGAATTACCTTTTGCAATAATGGCTCTTTAGTTTTTGCCCTTTGTGTGCGTTCACATGTCGCACAACGCCGTACGTATTCCGTGACATCCCTTGTTTGACCGACCCAAAACAAACCCTGACGCGCACGCGCCAACGATCCAGTAATTCCTGGATGCCCCTTATGCACATCAATTATGACTTATAGGGCACTTTCTCACATCAAATTCACATATATATTTTATATTAACATTATTAATGAAATTACTTTATTCTTTATTCACAAAATATATGTTGTTCGTACAATGGTCACAGCAATTCTCTAGTCTTTATCACATTTTATATATAATATATCTATATGATAATATTAATAATGATAGATACGGTTAATTATACTATTGTATATCTTCCATATCTCTATATACTATTAATGCAGATATTGGTAGTATGCAAAATCCACTACAGCTCGGCCTTCCTGACGAAACAATCGTCCCGATTGTTAAAATATTAAATATCAAACACAATTAAACAAATAATCGGTAGATAAAACCTTACTGTGCTGGATTTTGTTACTTTACAACATCAAAATTATCATTATTACTATCATTAACATCTTTATAACATAAAATTCATTAAAATTCTTTAAAAATTCTTAAAATATATTTTCTAAAAAAAAAAAATAATTTAACATATTTAAAATTCTTTAAAATTCTTAAAAACTCTTGCAATCGTCATAAAACAAAACAAAATATCAAATTTATTTTTCAAAATTATTCATACCCGGTATATATGGTCGCATATTTTGTACTGAACAAATTCCATTATATGGTACCCGTGAAATTTGAATTCCTTCGATTTCTTTAAGCAAATATCTATCATTACCAAGTATTTTGTCAATTTCGTAAGGTCCCCTATATTTCGGCAAAAATTTTCTGTTTATTCCAATCGATGTCGCGTGATTTTTCAACAAAACGTAATCACCAACATTATATTGATGGGGTGTCTTATGTTTTAAGTCATAATACTTTTTATTATATTCTTGATTCTTTATAATTGTTTCAGATGCAGTTTGTCTATTTTCGGTTAATTTTCTTTCAATATCACTACCATTAGGACGATTATTATCTAAATATTGTTTCATCATGTCGCATGTATTACCTTTTTGGTTCGTACCAAAGAGTAACATACTTGGCGTAAACCCAGTACTTTTACTATTTGTGTTATTTAATGCATATTCTATTTTATCGACTTGCTGACACCAATTACTTGTGGTCTTTTCATCGCATAATTTTGAAAACATGGGTGTTAAACTACGATTTAGGCGTTCTATTTGCCCGTTTGCTTGGGGTGTAGCCGTTGCAATTGCTATATGCTTTATTCCATTTTCCTCTAAAAATTTCGAAAATTCGATCGACATAAAACAAGATCCTCTATCACTAATAATTCTATTCGGACGACTGTAGGATTGAAAATATGATTTTAATTGAACTATAACTTCCGTAGCATTTGTGGTCTTTACTGGATATAACCTGACAAATTTGGTAAATGCATCTATAATTTCAAAAACGAATTTTTTTCCATTTGATGGAGGTAATGGACCATAATGATCCACGTGTATTGTATCAAAAGGCATATTGCCCTTAGGTATACCATGCATGATTCCCTCAATTTTTCCGGAAGACGATGAATAGTACAAACATTTTAAACAATTATCTATGTGCGTTTTAATTTTTCCTTTCATATTAGGAAACCAATAGGTCGCCCTAATGTAATCAAAGCATTTATCAACGCCTAAATGACATAAATTGTCATGGTGTGCAAGTATAACCCGAGGCTCCATCTCAATCGGTACGTAAAAGAGTAAATTCTTATTGTGTTTACGATAAACAAGACCATTTATTAGAGAGTACCGCTTACAATCATGTTTTTCTAACTCGTTTGCGATCCGTAATATTAATGGATCATGACGTTGAGCCGCAGCCAACATCAACTGAAAAGGATCATTATCTATTATTAAAACATTTGACAAACGACTTAACACATCTACATGAATCATTTGTTTAGACGAGCGATGTTCTATAACATAATCGTATGATTGCATTTCTAAAGCCCAACGTGAAATTTTCGGATTTAGAATTTGTTTATTTAATGTCAATGTAAGAGCCTGACAATCGGTCATGATTTTAAATTTTATTCCCAACAAATACACATGAAACCGCCTTAATGCATATATAATGGCTAGCGTTTCCAATTCGTAACTATGATATCGTGATTCTACATCACTTACGCGCTTAGAAAAGTAAAATACGGGATGCATTTTTTTATCCTCCTGACGTTGAAATAGTATCGCACCGTATCCGATCTTGCTAGCATCACAGTGTAGCTCGGTTTCACGATGAGGTGAATACAAAGATAAAATGGGACCTTCCATCAACCTATCCCTCAAATATTTAAACGATTTTAATTCTAGTTGTCCGAACTTAAAAGGTACATCGGCCTTCAATAAATTATATAATGGCGTTGCATGAATAGCAAAATTCTTAACAAATCGTCTGTGTAATAATTCGCTTTTACGATGAAGTTTGATCCAACCACGATAAACAATGGTTCAACCAAACCCAAATATAAAAGAGATTATTTAGAATAAAATTATATTCCTGACCCACGATAATCAGTAGTTCAGATTGAATATTATTTTATTCGGAAATTAAACTTAAATTAAATTAAATTACAACCGCACTTGTTTGTTTAACCATTTATTTTCAACTCCATTATAATAATAATTTCCAACCCCTTTTATATCTAAATTTATGATTAGCCCAACAAAATATTACAATATAAAACATTATGTTATATAAAAATATTATATAAAACATTTATATAAAAAATATTATATAAATAAAACTACATAAATCTAATTTTTGTTGATCATATAAGTCGATAAAAATGTATTTTAATTAAATCATATAAGTCGACAAAAATGTATTTTGTATCTACTTATATAAATATATATATAAATAACATATAAATCAATACAATATTTATATGTATCAAAAATGCACATACAACAATTATTTTATATATATAAATACAAAAAAAAAAAATGAATTTTTACAATTTGATTTATTTTCGCACGAAAATTGCATATTTTCATATTTGCATCAATATTTATGTTTTTTGACGGAAATTGATTTCCGTTTATAAACATCTTCCCGCCTGAAAGATATTTACACGGATGATATCGCCCGTGGTGCCGCTTTTGGCGTCCTACGGCACTGATACCTTTTCCTGATGATTAGCACTCCAATACCTGCACCTAACACCAGCAATATGACCAGTGACATCGTGCCGTATGTAATTACCCTATGGTGAACATTATATCTGCCTTGCAGGTTTATCATCTCGTGTTGCTTCTGCAGGCTCTCTTCTAATCGTCTTATGTCCTCAGCTGGCTCATCGTTGATCTTGATGTCATTCTGATGGTTGCTTAACGTGGATCCATTTCCTTCCCCAATCCAGCTACTAATGTTAATGTTCGGAAGGAAAAATGAATATTCCGCGCTGGTCGACCGCTCTGCCTGAATATGAATGGTTGTAGTTCTAAAACTGCAACCTTCTTTAATTCGCAGAATTCCTTCCCCGGACAATGCGTGTACCACCGGTTGATCATTGCAAACGGCGTTTATAATGTACTCCTTATCCAATATATAAATGTACTGATTACCTTTTGACAGTTTTATCCAGTACGGTTTCATCCTAGTTGTACGGATTTTACAACTGGATGGTATTTCATTGCCCCCCTTAAGCATCGATATCTCACATTTTCCTACATCTGATGTGATTGTGTGCACAACCGCCGAAGAACGGCAAAAATACGTCTTGGCAACTTCGTCACATTTATTTAATTCGCCGAACCCAATCAAATAATATTGAGTCCGATCCAACGTCGCTGCAATGTACTCTGCGTCCGATTGGATGAAGATCAATTGCTTCCTGTAATATGTGGGTACTCCAATGATGTTATACAATTGAAACTTGTCATTCTTCTGCAACGGTATATAAACTTCAAAAATGATTGCATTATCCGTAACTGCCGCTTTTGCTGACATCAAATGATACAATATCATGAAATTGTGTTGGTCATCATAACCGCTAATAATTGATGTCCCCGAAATTTTTCTTTGAATGACGCTCAATTGCCCACTTAACTGTGTTGGTGTGATTACCAGGGGACTTACCTTCCCATGGTTTGTGCCTATCAACATCTCACAAATTTTGGTTTGTAATGCTTGAATATCAATTATTGCCATAAATGTGTGAATGGCCAGCTCGTTTAATGTGATCCTTTCATCCTGTTCATTTAATATTTTGTTATTCTCCCTTCCATTGTCATTGATATATTTCGCAATCTGCGCAAATTGATTCTCTACGGACACCTTATTTTTCTTAAAAATATTTATCGTTGATTCCTCGATGCTCATCTGCTTTTTAACCAATTCTATTATATGATCATCATTTTCTTTTAATTTTACAATCTGTTCCTCGTACTGCGTTGCGAATTCCTGGTCGAGAACCCCAAACAATTTATTGCCAATGTTTCCCACAATGTTCAACAAACCCCTTTTTGATCTTCTTCGATAACCTGTTTGATGTATTATTCGATTGCCATCATGTATTTGTAACATATAATGATTAAACTGCCCAACTATAGACATACACATTATTTTATTTTGCTCGAAATTATGTGTTTCGCAGCTGTTATTTAACTTCCTGATACAATTTTGTATTCCCCTAATTTGAAGCCAATACGTCTCTAGCTCAAAATATGTTATAATTTTCCAGTTATCATTTATGATGTTGATCTGTCCTACCTCTTCGAAATATATTCCTGGTTTATGTGCGAACGGCGTAATCGAAAACGATTGATTTGTCTCATACGTCACACAATTAGTTAACATCATGCATATTGTTAATGTTGTTAACCAAATATTCGGTCTACCTATCTTTGAGCGATTTAAAATTCGTGCAAGCTGCTCTTTTCCGACTGGATGAACCTTTCGTTTCCTATTGTTTACTACCACCGTTTCCGCATTAATCCGTATATTTTCCATACCCGCCACGGCGCCTATATTATTATTTTCTCCCACGTCACGCGTAGTTTTTGCCAACCCCTTAATCTCATCATTAATTTCTTCAATTGGCAATTTACAAATTTTGACTATCGGTCTTTTAATTATGCTCGTTTTTGTTTTTATCTCCACAACCCGTATACCGCCATCGTCGCCCTTATGCGCGTTTATTATTCTGCCCAACGCCCATTTGGCTGGCGGCTGATTGTCGTCCTTTATTACCACTATATTTCCAATCTCAATGTTTGGATTCTTGGTTGTCCACTTATATCTCTGTTGTAACCCCGTTAAATATTCAGTCTGCCATTTACGCCAGAAATGCTGCGATACTTTTTGAAGCAATTGCCATCGCTTCAAGCAATTCGGATTCGTTTCCAAAAAATTTTCCCCTGCTGGAGCCGTAATTCCCCTACCAATCAAAAAATGTCCAGGCGTTAATATTTCCAATTCATCCGGATTATCACTTATTGCACACAATGGCCGTGAGTTCAGATATGCTTCGACCTGAGTTAACACCGTTGTAAACTCCTCAAATGTTAATTTTAATTCCCCAATCACCCTTCTCAGGTGATACTTCATTGATTTCACCGCCGCCTCCCATAGACCACCAAAATGTGGAGCCGATGGTGGAATGAACTTCCAGTCAATTTCCTTTGACGTCACATAACCAATTATCTTACTATTCTCACCCTGTCGATGTTGTAGACTACCGTTTAATAGCTTATTTGCAAGCACGAAATTCGTGCCATTATCGCTATATATACAATTTACCTCCCCCCTTCTGGCGACAAACCGCTTGAACGCCGCAATAAATGCTTCTCCCGTAAGGTCTCCCACCAATTCTAAGTGTACAGCCTTTGTTGCCATACACACAAATACCGCTACATAACCCTTTACCGTTTTTGATCCTCTTCCATTGCCTACCTTTATTGCATATGGACCGGCATAATCTATCCCACATTGGGAAAACACTGCTGATGGAGTAATCCTTGCCTCTGGTAAATTTCCCATCAGTTGTTCCATTGTTTTTGCCCGATGCCGATGACATGTTACGCACTTATTTATGATCGCCCGGACTGTGTTCCCCCCGTTTAGGATCCAATATTTATTCCTTATATTGGCCAATGTTAAACTATTTGCCCCATGTCCAGTTATGTAATGAATGTTTTGTATAATCAGCCTTGCCAAACTACCATTACCAGGAAGAACCATTGGATGTTTCTGATTATATGTTAACACCGATGACTTTTCCAATCTTCCACCAACGCGTATGATCCCATTTGCATCCAAAAATGGGTTTAAACTTTTTAACCTGCTTTCCCTATCAATTTGACCCCTTCGTTTTAAAACATCGATTTCTCTCTGAAATCCTATCCGCTGTTCCATCTTGATCAACGCAATTTCGGCCTCCCTGAGCTCCACTCCAGTAATGGGCCGTAGTCTAGGAAATCTTCTATGAAAAATTTCTGCTATTTTTGTACTACAATTTCGAAAAATAAAAATTAGAAGAATTTTGGTAGTCTGAGGTGATAATTCTGCTATTTTTTCTTTTATACAACCTGCTAAAATGACTGATTATAGAAGATAAAATTATTTGTCTGTTATTAGAGTCTTCTAAAAGTGAATACGTTTTATATTTTTTTAAAGTTTATTTATTTTTATTTTTAATATGATTGCAAGTTATTTAGCTTTGAGATCACATCGCCGGATGATTTTGTAAGTGTTAATTATATATTTGACTTATGCAAAATTTATTTCCCATATTTATTTTTATTTTTTTAATTTTTCAGGTTGCAACATCGTAGACGGTTAAATAGTTTACGCCAAACAGCTACGATGTTCGAACTACCATCAGCTCGATTTACAAAATTATTTAGATTAAATAAAAAATTAGTGAGGTGGCTAATTAATGCACTTTTGCCGTATGCCCCTTCATCATCAATAAAATTTGAAATAAAAGTAATCATATGAAATAAGAAACTACGAAAGTAAATTCAAAATTTTTATTTTTTATTTTTCAGGTTCTATGCGCATTACATTTTTACGGTCACGGTTCATATCAATTACCAGTTGGTAATTTTCTTGGCCTCTCCCAGAAGTCAACGTCAAGAGCAATCAGACTTGTTACCAAAATGATCAATAGATATCTGTTCAGACAATTGATATCATTTCCATCTACGGCATTGGAAAAAGCCCGAACCAAAGAAAGGTACTCGGAAATTTAAATATACTTTTATAAATTTTAAGAAATGTACTCTTCATCTCATTTACAGATTTATGACAAAATTTAATATGCCAGGAATACTATCTGCAATTGATGGCACTCACGTATCAATAATTGGTCCAAGTGAAAATAATGCTAATACGCCTGGAAATTTATATAGAAACCGAAAAGGGTTCCATAGCATAAATGCTCTTATAGCAAGTTGAATTTACATTTTATGTAAAAGATCCTACTACGTGCATTTTTATAATATAAGTTTCCTCACGTTTGTAGTGCTGCGATGCAGAAATGAAGATAACATATATTAATGCTAAGTATCCAGGTAGTACACACGATTCCGCTATATGGCAAACCAGTATGTTACGTTCATATTTTTTAAGTGCATTTCAAAATGTAAATGTACAAAACGAGCATATAATAGGTAAACCTTAATTTAATGTTAACATTAAAAATATGCTGAATATGCTTATCGACATTTTTTCAGGCGATTCAGGATTTCCCAGCGAACCATGGTTACTTGTACCTTTTCTAGAGATCACAACAAATGTACGTGAGAGACAATTCAATGCAATGTTTAAGCGATCCAGGAATATTATTGAAAAGTGCTTTGGATTAATGAAAAGCCGATTCCGGTGCTTAAGCAAGCAAAGGATGTTGCATTACGAACCTGGATTTGCCGGGCTTATTATAAATGCATGCGCTTGTTTGCATAATAAATGTATCGAAGAACAATTGGTAATTGCAGAGGTAGTTATATGTGAAGATGAAACTACAAATGACGGCCAAGCAGGTATAAACAATCAAGAGGGAAGAAATTATTGGCATAGACTTGGTGTACAAACGCGTAACATGTATCTTAACCGGCTATAAAAAGATGAGTCATCAACATCATTCATTATTATTAAAAAATAAAAAAAGTGTATTTATTTTAACAATATAAAATTAACACAAAATTAAATGATAATAAAAAGAAATAAAATAAAATAAGTAATTCAATCAATAAACTAAAATAATTTCATTTATAATGATAATAAACTAGCTGACAATGAGATCAATAAAAAAATAGTATATATTCTCTAATGTTTATGTGCATCAAACACCGTTTTTATAGAAACCAAAATTTCTTTGATATCCTTCAACGAAGTGTTTATTTCTTTTAGTTGTGAAATTTCATCTTGGTACATTTTCGTCGTTTCGTCTATAGCTAAAAAATATTGAAAAACATTTCCAACAAATAAAAAAAATTACATCACAATACAATTTATACGGCTTACCTGGCTGTTTACGTTTTTTATTAGGGGCACTAGTTGGGGTTTCTTGAAATGAAAATAAGGATTCCTCTTCTATGAGTTGATTATGAACTTCTATGTCAAGCGGCATGACTTCTGACTCTGGCGGCAATGAATGCCCTTCAATGGCGATTTTTCCCCAGCACTGTAGTGCTCTTTCTTCCAGTTCATTTAATTCTACAGAACATGGTGTACCCCCGCCCGTTTTTTGTAGTTCACTCTTTTGCTTTCTGGCCTTATGATTAACAACATAGCGCCAATTGTCGAATGTCTTATAGGAAGAAAAATATAATGTAAAAGGTGTATAAAAGTATATTAAATTCTATAGCACATACCATTGTCCACTGTTTTACAGTTTTTTTCGGCCCAGCCTCATTATTTAATAAGCACGTTAATTCCTCCCACTTGTGTTTTATATTTTTATCAGTGGGTTTTTTCATTACCATATCTTTGTTAATTTCAACATATGCCAAATACAAGAGCTTTTGATTTTGTGTGATTTTTGCATCACGTTTTTTCACCTATAAGAAATAAATATAAATTAAAGCAACAAAATAAATTAACTAAAAAAATTCTAAATTCTTTAATTAAATTTAAGTTTTCCTAATTTTGTTTTATTTATTCTATAAAGAAAAGAAATAAATCCAAAATGAAACTTACGTTGTCAGACATAATTGCACGTTCTTCACTTGTTGAATAACAATAAACAAATGAATTCTTAAAAAAATGTTACAAATTAAAACTTTTTAGTACTAAATTCATAGAAGAAAAATCCCTACAAATGTCATTTTTAGAAGAATTTGTAAATAAAGGTGATCAGACTACCAAAATTCGAAAATCTGCTATTTCTACATTCTTCTATCTTAGCTAGAAGAATTTCATAGAAGAATAGAAGATTTCCCAGACTACGGCCCAATACTTCCAATTATCCTATTCTTCGAACACCGTACATTATGTACAAACCTTAAGATTCCTGCCACGACCCTTTTTAACCGATTTAAGCTGGAATACCTCTGTAATATATTATCCCCGTCTGTCTGTATGCTCGCTACATGCACCTTCACAATATTTTTTCTCTCTAAATCCGTATTATATTTTATGTTGTTCTTAACGTCAATTGTCCTACTAAATAACCATAAAGGCCCGTTCCACCAAAGCAAATATGTTTTTAACTGCCTTGGATTCAATCCCCTTGTTGCACAATCAGCCGGATTTTCGTTAGATTGGACATGGTGCCATTGTTCTGGTTTTGATGATAATTAAATTGACGCCACACGATTTGCAACAAAAACCTGCCAATTATTTGGATGACCGCTTATCCATCCCAACACCGCCGTAGAATCGGTCCAATAATAGATGTCGACATTTTCCAATTTCATTGATTCCTTAACTTTTTCCATTAATTGCACCAACATATGTGCCCCCAAAAGTTCCAGTTTGGGAATTGTTAACGTGTTTTCCCTAACTGGTGCTACTTTAGTTTTTGATGTCAACAACCTGGTTGCAATACTCCCATCGCGGCCCACCACTCTAGTATACACAGCAGCCGCGTACGCCCCTTGTGACGCATCACAGAACCCGTGTAACTGAATATTAACACCCACAGTATATCCAATCCATCGTGGTATACACAATTCACTCAACTGGGACCTGTATCTATCCCATTCCCCTGCAATGTCGTTTGGCAATTTTTCATCCCATCCTATTTTCGTTAACCAAATCCGTTGCATCAGTATTTTCGCAGTAATTATTATTGGCGATAAAAATCCAAGCGGATCGAATAACTGAGCAATTTCTGATAACACCTGCCTTTTTGTTGGCACACCGTCTTGACCACCGATTCTTACTTTTATTGCCAAATTATCTTTTGATGGATTCCATTCCACACCCAATGTTTTTATAATTTCACTCGATTCAATATCCAAAGGATAACCCACCTCTCTGTCCTCCGGACTTATCGTATTTAACAACCTCTGACTATTGCTCACCCCGTCAATATAACACTTCGTTCAATAATGTGTGTGACTAATTAATTAAAACACATTTTTTTGCCAAAATTCGTTTTTATTCATCAAGATAGTCCCCTTTTAGGGAGATACAATCATTCCAACGCTTTTCCAATCTTTCGATACCGCCTTTGTAAAACGATTTTTCTTTGCCTTCAAAATAGGCGTTAGTTTCGGCGATTACTTCATCATTTGAGCCAAATCTCTTACCACGGAGCATCCTTTTGAGGTCTGCGAAGAGCCAGTAGTCGCTGGGGGCTAAATCTGGAGAATACGGTGGATGGGGAAGCAATTCAAAGCCCAATTCGTTCAATTTTGCCATCGTTTTCATTGATTTGTGACACGGTGCATTGTCTTGGTGGAACAACACTTTTTTCTTCGCCATATGAGGCCGTTTCTTTGCGATTTCGACTTTCAAACGCTCCAATAACGCTATATAATAGTCGCTGTTGATGGTCTGCCCCTTCTGGAGATAGTCGATGAATATTATTCCATGCGCATCCCAAAATACAGACGCCATAACCTTGCCAGCCAACTGCTGCGTCTTTGGTCGCTTTGGGCGGCTTTCGCCGGCTGCATGCCACTCAGCAGACTGCCGATTTGACTCTGGAGTGAAATGGTGGATCCATGTTTCATCCATTGTGATGTACCGTCGCAAAAACTCCGACTTATTGCGCGTAAACATGTCCAAACAGCTCTTTGAATCATCGGTTCGTTGTTGTTTTTGCTCCGGTGTGAGCAAACGCGGCACCCATTTGGAATACACCTTTTTCATACCCAAATGTTCGTGTATTATGGTTTGTACACTGCCTGCTGATATCTTCAGAATGTCAGCAATCTCCCTCACTTTCACTTTACGGTTGGACATAATGATTTTCAGTGTTTTTTCAACCTTTTCCGGAATAACAGCGTCATTTGGCCTTCCAGTAGATGGAATGTCATCGGTGTCTGTACGACCACTTTTGAATTCGGCATACCAATAACAAATGCTTCTTTTTGATGGAGCAGAGTCCGAGTAATGTTTTTCAAGCCATTCCTGGCATTGAACAGTATTTTTTTTCATTAAAAAACAATGATAAATCAGCACGGAATTGCTTTGAATTCATTTTTTTTTAAAACACAAAAATAGCGTCACTTATAGCACTGTAACTTGTAAACAAATGATCTGATTAACATATGATGTTGACAGTAAGCCTAAAAAGGTTGCCAAATGCGAAAAAAAATATTGATTTAGTTCTAGGGACGCCATCTATGTGTCAGTCACACACATTATTGAACGAAGTGTTATCATCGACATAAAAATCTTTTAATGTCTTTCCTGAGGCCAGCGGATAATGGCTTGCCTCATCAATTGCCAATTGCTGTAACGTTCTGACTGCCAAATGCGGCGCACACGATGTCCCGTATGTTACCGTTAGTAGTTGATACTCCCTGATTGGCCGTGTTGAATCTGGTCGCCACACGATTCTTTGACAATTTGCGTCATCAGGATGAACCAATATTTGACGGTACATTTTATTTATATCTGCCACCATTGCAACCTTATATTTTCTCCACCGCATAAGTATGCAAAGCAAATCCTCCTGTATCTTGGGACCCACCATCAACGTACTATTTAATGTCTTCCCATTACCCGTTGCCCGAGCCGCGTCAAACACCACTCTTAATTTTGTCGTCGACGAATCTAATTTCGACACAGCATGATGCGGTAGATAATTACATCCCACCTCATTTTGCCATCGTTTTACTCGTTGCATGTGTCCTTGTTTTTCATATTCACACATAAACGCTACATATTGTTCTTTGAGCCCTGGTTCCCTTATAAAACGTTTCTCCAACTGAAAAAACGACGCCATAGCCATTTTCCGTGATTCTCCAAGATCCGCCACTCCATTACCCTTAAATGGTAATTTAACAATATATCTTCCCTCCATCGTTCTTTGAACGCTTTTTTCATACAGTCGTTCGCACTCCTCCTCTTCCGTTGTCAATGTTTTTGCCTTCGGTAATTGTTCGATTTCCCAGAATCGTTTTAATTGTTCATCCAAGTCCGCCTGCACCACCATGCTAACAATTCTCTCCTGATTCAACTTTGACTGTTTTATTCCACCTGATAAAATCCAGCCGATTTTTGAATTCTGGGCCAATGGGCCCCCGCCCTCTCCTTTCATAATATCTCCTAATATTATATTTGCATAAACATCTGCCCCCAAAATTAAATCAACCCGTCCCGGCACGTTATAACCTGGATCAGCCAATACAATATTTTCCATTGCCACTGGTATCTTTTCCATAATTAAAGAATTTGGAATTATTTGCGTCAACTTTCTCATCACATATACATCTACGTTCTCCGAATAATCCGACTTATACCTTGGACCCACATTAATATTTATCTTCTGTTTACACACCTCATTCCTATCACCTAAACCTGACACCCTTGCATATATTTTCGATCGCGGCAACATCAATAATTGAGCCGCATTTTCTGTTATAAATGAGCCTTGTGATCCCTGATCCACCAATGCTCGTAATAAATGAATTTCATTATTTACTCCTTTAACCTTAACCAACGCAGTTGGAATCAATGCCGTCGACCCTCCGCCGTCCGTCTTCAACGCGTTCACCCCAAACGACTTTCCTTCATGCCCACCTACTGCCGACTTTTTGTATCCATCATCATGCAATAAAACATGATGATCTCTTTTACACTTATAGCATTTAATTTTGCTTTGACATCTTTGCACCAAATGATGCCCCAAACATCTAATACACCTCCTCTCATTGCTTATGAGATCACTCCTCTTTGAAATATTCATACCAATAAATCTCCTGCAATTATAAACGTTGTGTGGTTCTCCACAATACAAACACCCACCTTTAATACCTTCTTTATGATTTACTCCTTTAATGCCCTGATGACCTACCTTAGCCGCTTCCAACACTTCCAATGACTGAAACCTCCCCTCCAAAAATTTCAAAAAATCATCGAGTTTTTGAGGCTCCTTTGATGATTTTAGCGATAATTCATATTGTTTTTGTCCTTCAATATCCAATTTCTCAAGCATTATAAAAATTATGATTGGATCCCATGATCCGGTGTCCACGCCAAGATTTCCCAACTACATTAAACCTTCTTTGGTTCTATCCAACATTTGTCTAACTCCTCTGGCACTCTCATGAATAATTTTCTGTTGGCCCAGCAGCATCCGCACTTGATTATTAATCAGCAATCGCTTATTGTTGTATCTTGATTTCAACAATTCCCATGCCGTAACATAATTCTCATCCGTTATGGACATGTGACGGATTATACCCTCAGCCTCACCGCCGATACTTGTCCTCAAAAAATGCATCTTTTCGACATTACTGATTGATGCGTTTTTATTTACAATTTCTTGAAACAAATCATGAAACGTTGTCCAATCGTTGTAATTTCCACTAAATTTTGGTATACTAATTTGAGGTAATCTCAATTCTTTTATTGCTGTTGATGCCCTGAGTATATGCAACTCATTTAACCGTTCCTGTAAATCTATCATAATCTCCTGATATTCTTCCGCCAAATCTTCGATCCCTAAATCCTTTGTGTTGCCCATCACTATTAATTCATCATGAGTTTTCATAATCGACTCCCACTGCGACTCCAATCGTTTTATCTTATACTGGTAATACGCCTTACCCTGTACCGTTTCATTCTCCCGTCTTGTAGCATCGAACGCCCGCCTTAAAATATCTTCCGTTTTCGAAAATAATCTTTGAAACTGTAACATCCTTCCTTCCATCTCACCTGTATTAATTTTGTCAACCACCGACTTCGCCTCTACTTTACTGGGTCCAGCACTCGTATCTTCAAGCCTGCCCAAATATTCCTCTAACTTTGCCTCTACTTCTTCTCGTAACGTCTTCATTTTATCATACTCTTCATTAATAAAATATGGTAATGATTTATCCACCTGATTATCATTCCGTATTTCGTCGTCAATCCGATCAATTTCTGCCCATATACTCCGTACACTTTTCAACTTTGCTGCAACAGACTCTGCTGTTCTTTTACTGCCCTCCTTCCGTGCATTTTCCAGCACCTTCATCAACCCATCTCTATAACTCTTTAATTCATTCATTTGAATTGTTTCACGTCCCATTATGACCTCACCCAATCTGCTATAATTATAACACAACACTAATAAACTGTAACTTCGACTAATTCAATTCACTTTTTCGAAGGACCATGTAATAATTCGCTTTTACGATGAAGTTTGATCCAACCACGATAAACAATGGTTCAACCAAACCCAAATATAAAAGAGATTATTTAGAATAAAATTATATTCCTGACCCACGATAATCAGTAGTTCAGATTGAATATTATTTTATTCGGAAATTAAACTTAAATTAAATTAAATTACAACCGCACTTGTTTGTTTAACCATTTATTTTCAACTCCATTATAATAATAATTTCCAACCCCTTTTATATCTAAATTTATGATTAGCCCAACAAAATATTACAATATAAAACATTATGTTATATAAAAATATTATATAAAACATTTATATAAAAAATATTATATAAATAAAACTACATAAATCAACAAAAATTATATTAATTAAATCATATAAGTCGACAAAAATGTATTTTGTATCTACTTATATAAATATATATATAAATAACATATAAATCAATACAATATTTATATGTATCAAAAATGCACATACAACAATTATTTTATATATATAACATAAATACAAAAAAAAAATGAATTTTTACAATTTGATTTATTTTCGCACGAAAATTGCATATTTTCATATTTGCATCAATATTTATGTTTTTTGACGGAAATTGATTTCCGTTTATAAACAGTCTGAAATATGAACATAAACCTATAAAACTTCGAACCTGTTCAGTACCAATCGGTACAGGAAATTCCGCAACTGCTTTTACATTATCTTTATTTGGACGTATTCCATTACCATCTATAATATAGCCCAAATAAACTACTTCTTCATATAAAAACTTGCATTTACTAAAATTTAATTTCAAATTATTTTCACACACTACATTCATCACGGTTGTTAATACATCCAAGTGTTCATTCACATCATTTGTTGCCAATAAAATGTCATCCATATAGATGAATATTTTATCTAATTTAATCAGATCTTTAAATATGTAGTTAACAAATCTTTGAAAAACCGACGGGGCATTTTTCAATCCAAATGGCATTTTTACGAATTCGTATTGGCCCATTGGAGTAATAAAAGAAGTATATTTGACAGATTCCGGATCTAAATCAACATGATGGAAGCCACCACGCAAATCCAGAACCGAAAAATATTTCTTGCCAGCCATACGATCTAAAATGTCATCGATTAATGGCAACGGATAATTGTCCTTTTGTGTATTTTTGTTTAAATTCCTATAATCCACACAAAGTCTGATTTCTCCATTCTTTTTGGTAACTAAAACTATTGGTGAAACATAAGGTGAATTACTTTCTCGAATAATTCCCCCAATTGTTAATTCGTCGATAATTTTCTGTACAGCAATCTTTTGGCTGTAAGCCAATCTTCTCGGTGCTGAACTAAATATTTTATCATCCCTTAGCAAAATTTTCATTTCGATCGGACATTTTTTTCTATTATTATCGTTTGGAGATAATGTCGTTAGTATCAAATTGTTTACCCGTGATTGAATACTTGTAGATAGATTCTTATTTAAATCAATCGAAGCATTAATTTTTTCATCATCGTCATATAACGATATATTAAGTATTTGTTCTTCAAAATTATTTTCATTATTATGATTTAAAATAACGTCTTCATTACGATTGCATGAATTTTGTACATTTACCCGTAAAAAATCCCTACCCAGTACTACACAATATTTACAGCTTTCATTTTCAACTACAAATAAATTTATATTAATACAATTACTATTAAAATGAATATTACAATTTAAAATACCAATTATGTTCAAAACACTATTATTAATTCCAAAAAATTTGTTTTGGTTGTTGTCCACATCTTGAATTAAAAACTCCGGTGCATATTTCCTTTGTATGAAACTTATCGGACTGCCAGAATCCAATAATGATGTCAATTCCGATGAAACAGTACCACCATTTGCGTTTATAAATTCGTACCTAATTGTATGTTCAAATTCATTGTTATTAAGAATAAAATTTAATACCTTTTTTTTCGAAGAAATATCTGAATCACTAACAGATTCTTTTTTTAACGACATAACTGATTGTTCATAATCATAATCTTTTCATATTTTGTTACCGCGCCCTTCAATTCACCTATATTATTTGCATTGTATAAAATACTTTTGTTAAATGAATTTGCAGGTATTCCGTTAATTATGTATTGTATTAGATCAAGTTCTTCTATATTCGACAGAGCCGTAATTTCCTGCATTTTAAGCACGTATTGATGCAACGTTTCGTTTTGTAATTTCTTTGTACTTCTTAATTTGTTATGTAAATCTATGCTCGAAACTTTTTTATCGAACTCGATTATCAACGCGTTTTTTAATTCTATATATGAATTTACCTTAACAGTTCTTAGAAATAATTTTGCTGTGCCTATTAATAACCTTTTAGCGTATATATATTTTGTTCTGTCATCACAATTCATTATTTCCTGTGATTCTTCAAAATGTTCTAGCCATTTCCTAATGGAAAGACTATCGTCGCCACTAAATGTATACAGTGACTCTTCTATATCTCTAAAACTAATACCGTTTCGATGCTGTGACACATCCTCTTTATTTAATTCAGCCAATTGCTTTTTCAAATTAATTAATTCTCGTTTTTTCATTAATAAATTTCGCATACGCACAATTTCCTCATCCATATCTTCATTCAAACTTACATTTATTTCCGCTTCTTCTTCTTCTTCGTCTTCGTTCCGTATCAGCCTCTCTACTTCTTCGGCTGGTATTGAACTAAAAGCTTCCTGTAATCGAACTTTTAAAGCAGACTTGACTCCACACGTTGCCAAATTCAACTGAGCCAATTTGTCCTTCAACTCGTTTACAGTAGACTTTTCCAAAAATTCATTCACCAAACGTGAATCCATTGTCGCACTAAGCTAAATTAATTTTTTTTCGTTTTTAAAAATCACACGTATTTAAAAAAAATTATTGTTGTTAAAATTATATATAGTATTTTTTTTTTTTTTTTTTTTTTTTAAGAAAAATTTGCTTTATTAAAGTTTACGGTAAATTGAAAAAAAATGTTTTTTTTTTTTTCTTTTATATATATAAACGTAACACAATATATAAAATTCTAGAAATTAAAAATTCTGCTATTTTTTTTTTCTAATAACCGTCAACACTTATTCACTTTATATATAATTAAAATTTTTTTTTTTTCTTTTTCACTTTTCTTATAACAAATCAATAATTTTTTTTTTCATTATCGTTCCATATCCCACTTCTGAAAATTATAGGGCACTTTCTCACATCAAATTCACATATATATTTTATATTAACATTATTAATGAAATTACTTTATTCTTTATTCACAAAATATATGTTGTTCGTACAATGGTCACAGCAATTCTCTAGTCTTTATCACATTTTATATATAATATATCTATATGATAATATTAATAATGATAGATACGGTTAATTATACTATTGTATATCTTCCATATCTCTATATACTATTAATGCAGATATTGGTAGTATGCAAAATCCACTACAGACTTTTGGTATTTCAATTGCTGGTACGATGACTTTAGTACCCTTTAACATTAATCCGCCGTCGAATGAAATTTCTTCCCTAAAATTATAATACTTCCTTAAACAAGCCGGAAGCCCACCTACGTACTGTGGCCAACCATTCAATACTACTTGTTTTAATAATTTTAATTCCGGATCAGTTGCCGTTAATTCTATAAAATGTTCCATTGTCTCCCTTAGCATTGAGAACACCACAAACACTTTATATTCCGAGTCGTCCTCGGTTTCATCATCATCCTCTGATGGCGCACAATCGCGACTTAATGCGTCCGCTATGGGTATTTGCGTCCCTTTTGTATAAATCACCTTTGGTGAATATTGGATCACGTCCCACAAAATTTTTTGTAAACGCGCTGGAGATTCCACGATCGGTTTTTTAAAAATTACTTCCAACGGCTTATGATCCGTCTCGATTAATAAATTTTTTCCGTATACATACTCGTGAAATTTCTTGCATCCGAACCTTATTGCGGATGCCTCTTTTTCGATCTGCGGGTAATTTTGTTACGCCCTTGTGAGCGCCCGCGTTGCATATGCTATTGGCCGTTCGTTTTGGAGCAAACATGCGCCCAATGCCTTTGAACTGGCATCTACTGACAATTTTACATCAGCGTTGACGTCGTAATATCCCAGTACCGGCGTGTTAGCCAAAACATTTTTAATGTCAACAAATGCCGCCTCCTGTGCCGAATCCCAAAACCACGCCGTTTCCTTTTTCAGCAATATTCTTACAGGTCCAGTGACATTCGACAGATTTGGCACGAACTTGCCCAGGTATGTCACCATACCCAATAACCGCTGCAATTCCTTGACGTTTGATGGTCTGTTTAATCTTGAAATTGCCAATACCTTTTCTGGATCGGCCTCATATCCATTCGGCGTAAATATGTGTCCCAGAAATTTTATACGCCGTTTGTTGTATTCACACTTATCCGCATTTAGCGTAAAGCCAGCCTCGGCCAGTTTACGAACCGCTTTCTGTGTGATCTCATTCAACTGTCCCTCAGACTTAGCATATAAAAATATGTCATCCATCGCCACCTCGCAGTTTTCCACATCTTGTAGTGTGTCATTCATTACCTGCGAGAATACTTCAGGCGCTGATGAAATGCCGAATGGCAAACGCAAATATTTATACCTGCCCCAAAGTGTTCCCATAACCAGATATTGTGATGTTCTTGGCGACACAGGTATTTGCCAAAATCCTTTATTGCAATCCAGTTTTGTGAAATGTTCTGCACCCTTTAATTTTGATGCAATTTCTTCAACTGTTTTTAACGGGTAATGCCTCCTTTTTATATTTTTATTTAACTCCGTTGGATCCATGCATATTCTTATGTTTTCATTGCCGTCGCCCCTTTTTACAATTATTATAGCGGCTTACTGCGGGCGTTGGCTCACTTACTCTTTCAATTACTTGCATACTAACCATTTTGTCTATTTCGGCCTTTACCCTTTCACGCAATGCATGCGGTATTCTTCGCGGAGGTATGATTTTGAATTTTGGCTCATCAATAAAATCGATGTCATATACGTATGAATTGGATTTTCCAATCTGCTGCAGGCGCTGAATCCTGACGATTAAACCAAATTTTTCACACATGTCCCTTCCCAATACTGCCATGAGATAGGGTACCACTATTTTGAATTTAACCGTGTTTGAGCATTTATAGGTTTTCCCGGTCAAATGAAACCTTTTCCAGACCAAACGAAACCTTTTCCAGACCAAGTGAAACCTTTTCCAGACCAAGTGAAACCTTTTCCAGACCAAGTGAAACCTTTTCCAGACCAAGTGAACCCTTTTACAGATTAAATGAAACCTTTTACAGATCAAATGAAACCTTTTTCAGATCAAATGAAACCTTTTACAGATCAAATGAAACCTTTTTCAGATCAAATGAAACCTTTTTCAGATCAAATGAAACTTTTGTCATATCATGTAAAAATATTTTAAAATAATAAAAAAAAGTATTTAATAACAAAATTATACGATTTTAAATTCAATACATAGGTTGTCCAGCAATCGCTTGTGGTATTTTCATCATCATGTTCATCACGTAGTTGTTGCAATCACTTACGGTGATGGTGTTAACTCCTTCAGCTATTACGTCTACTAAATGTCTGTTTTGATTATTGCCTTCTGCTGAAAGAATTCTTCTAACGGAAGTTTTCACCTAATTATATAATATTATGTAAAAAACAACATAATTTATAGAAAAAGGTAAACCTAATTTTGCATACTTACTTTGGAAAATACTTGCTCAATCGGATTAAACATTGGTGAATAAGGTGGCAAATATTTTAATAGGTGTGAATCACCTATCGACTCCCTAACCTCACGGGTTTTGTGTACAGCTGCATTATCCAATATCAGCCAACTGTGTTGTAAATTTGCTATATCCAACTTTTCCAAAAGCTCTCGTAGGAATACACAAAATCTTGTAGAATTGCAGTTTGAGGTTGTCAAAATTTTTGAATGCATCACACCATCAACGCTAATGGCCGCTATTAATGTAATATTACGCCCACGCACTGTTGGGACAATGACGTTGGCGCTACTGCCCCTTCGTGATCTTGCCTGACTGCGCCTGAGGTGGTAATTAAAACCGCTTTCATCAATAAAAATTAATTTTTGGCGGTTTTCCGGACAATTGTTTGTAAAAAATATAGCGTATTCCCTCCTCAGATCTATTGTACTGAGTGAATTCATCCGATCTACCTGAATAGAAGCCTTTAACGATTTATAAAAAAAAATATATTACAACTGTTAAACAAGTGTACGTATAAATTTGTCCGGTTTTTGCGTACTGTATAAAATTTTTGTCCGGTTTGATGGTTCACTTTTACAGTATAGCAAATTTCTTTGAATTTTCACTGACATCGAATGGAAAATTGGCTATATCTTTTGAACCGATTGGGGAATTTTCAAAATTTCTTCTATGAAATATCAGAAATGAATTGAATTTTCAAATTATGTAAAGAAAAATGAAAATTTATGTAAACCCAGAGCTGTAAGTCAAAAAATAGGAAAATTAGAAAAGTCAATTTTCCGGAAAATTTAGTTCGAGCACAACCAAATGTTTTTTTTATAAAATAGCTAATTAGATATGTGATTTCCAAAATATCCTACCTTTTGGAAATATGGCCAAAAATCGTCCAACTCCGCCTCTGGTTTAAGCGCATATATATACTTACCTTTTTCAACGTAATTTGCAGTTTTTGTAAACCGACCGCAACAGACGAGATCGATATACTTATCCCCTGCGATTCCAATTTATCCTTCATTTCCTTCAGGGTAATTGAAGGATTTTCTTCAACGAGCTGATCTAACGCAGTTAAAACTTCCTCGGATATTTTTTCTCGTCGTTTACCTCCCTTCGGTTTCGAAACCAGATTTTCTCCCGCAATCCTATACCTTTTCAAAATAGTTTTAGCAGAATTTATATTTATATTTGCAGTATTTGCAGCTTGTTTTATTGTATTTCCGCTTTCATACAATTGAAAAAATTGTTTTTTGAGCCGTACTAATGATATTATATTTGGAGGGTGTACGCCGAGCTGTTCTTTGATGTGGACTTCTGCTTCTTATACTTTCAGCATTACCACTGCTCACATTTTCACTACTTTCACTATTATCACTATTTTCACTCATCATTAATTAAATTTTATAATTATATAACAAAATTAAAACGAAATATTAATTAATTTTACCATATATTTTATTGAACGAAAAAATAATGCAAAACAGAGCCCGTGATAAAGCAATTATTACAAATTCAATAATACTATATGTATAATTATATATTACAGATTCTCTTGAACAGGTTTATATTGTATAACAAATATCAATTACCAAAAAATTAACAGTTCACTTAAATTAACAGCAATACCTTTTTTTTATTATTTTAAAATATTTTTACATGATATGACAAAAGTTTCATTTGATCTGAAAAAGGTTTCATTTGATCTGAAAAAGGTTTCATTTGATCTGTAAAAGGGTTCACTTGGTCTGTAAAAGGTTTCACTTGGTCTGTAAAAGGTTTCACTTGGTCTGGAAAAGGTTTCACTTGGTCTGGAAAAGGTTTCACTTGGTCTGGAAAAGGTTTCACTTGATCTGGAAAAGGTTTCGTTTGGTCTGGAAAAGGTTTCATTTGACCGGGAAAACCTATATTTTCCGATTCACAAACCATAGACACTTCACCCACAACCGGCACTGCACTGTTGTCATACGTGATTATCCTTTTGGTTGGTGACCTGTTTAATGATAGCCCCAACCGTTGTGCCTCTTTTATTGACATCACATTGCACACGGCGCCAGTGTCCAAGTTTACGGTTATTGTTTTGGATCCGATTTTTAGCTTTTCGGTCCATTTTTCTGTTTTCCCGTCTTTGTGTCCTATTTTGTTTACTCTAATTCCGGAAGCCCGATATGCATATTTTTCATCGGACCCGGAACTGGATTCCTCGGTTTCTTGGTTGAATTCTTCCACCATTCGTACGTTACTTGACTTTTTCAATGCGCCCCTTGATTGACCGTAGAGCGCCCTGCAACGTTTTTCGTAATGCCCTCTGCGTCCACACTTATTGCATGTTACATTGAACGCCGGACATTCCTTTCTTCCGTGTTGCGATCCACATCTTTTACAGAAGAATGTCTTTTCTGTATCTTTCTTGCCCCCTGCGCCCTCCGTGTTGGGTCTCCCCAACCTCATTTTATTCACCATATGTGATACATTTGTGTTTGTTCGGTCCTGCAAGTCGCCCATTTCTTTTTCGGCCCTTTCGGCGCCCCGGCATATTCTTTGCGCCCTATCCAAGTCCAATGCGTCTTCTACCCAAAGCCGTTGACGAGTTTGCTCCGTCCTAACTACAACCACTATCTGGTCCATAACAAATTCGTCCGCGTCTTCAGCCCTATATCCGCATTTTTTTACTTGTGTTTGGAGCCTTTGCAGAAACTCCTCGAAACATTCCGCATCTTGCTGCCTAATTCTGTGGAATTGGCAACGCTCGTACGTTCTGTTTCTTGCTGGTGCGAAATGATCTGTTAACTTTCTCAAAATAACTGCCGAATCCCCTTTCTCCGCATCCGTTACTCCTAAATTATTTATGATGCGCTGTGCCGCTTGGCCTAAACTTGCCAATAAAGTTGCCGCCTGTACCTCTGCCGATTTGGTATTTAATTCCGACGCTATGGCATAATACTTATAGGATTCAATCCATTCTGACCAAACCTGGTTCATATCAGCATCCTGATTTATGAATAAGTTCTTTGGTGGCTTGATTCCCGACATTTTCTGTTAATTTAATTGTCTTTTATTTTTTTTTTTTTTTTATATATATCCGCCAACACGGTGGCCAAATTTTTTAATTGAATTAGTTTTAATGATAATTAAATTTAGTTACTGTTTTAATTTAGTTCTAATTTTACCGCACTATACTTTGATCTGCACTGTTTTTTTTTTTTTTTTTTTTTTAGTTTCTGGATTTTTCCATATATGTTTTATATATATACTTTACCGCACTATATATTTTTTGATATGCACTATTTTTTTAGTTTCTGGATTTTTCCATGTATATTTTCTATATACTTTTATCGCAATATATATTTTTTAATACGCACTTTATTTTTTATTTTTTTTTTTTTTTTTATTTATATATAGATTTTTCTATGAACACTTTATAAAAAGCGTAACTGAAAAACCATATATGGATAAGACAAAACTTTTGAAAATATGTATTAAAAATAATTGATATCAATATAACGCAATCAAAAAACGCACATGCGTTTCAGATTTTCAAATTTGAATTTTTTTTTTAGTTTTTTTTTTTAAATGTTTAATTTTTGATGGTATTAATTTAATATTAAAATAAAAATCATATTAACATAATTATATTTAATTTTTTTTAATAAAAATCAAACAAATTTAGTGATTTTATAAAAAATGTTTTGTAATGTTGTGTATAAATATGTATAGATGGATACACATTGCGTTATTTTTTTATGAAAAGAGAGTGGTATCACAATATTGTCAAAATATACAAACAAGATGGATTATAAAAAAAAATTATTTATTTTTTTGTTTATATATAAACAATTTATAATTTTGTGATAATGTGATAAATAAAAAATTAAAGTAAGCAATAAAACATATTTCTGTAATTTAATTAATTACATTTTTTATACAATGAAATTAAATTAAATTAGTTTGTTTCAAATTTTTTTAGAATACTTTTTAGAATATATTACAATGTAAGACAATACATGGAATGTGTGGAATCAATTAAAAATCTATCATAAAATGATGCAATGAATGTGTATGTACAAAATATTGCCGAATTATATCTAAATTGGAATGAACAATTAATTAATAGCATTAGTAGTGGGGGTAGCGGAAGCAACAAAAAACGTGAACCACAATGGAAAAACTCTTATACTCCATACAAATAAATTTTTACTGTACATTTTTATATGTATAAAAGATATATTTATTTCTATATAGTATATATATTTTTAATATAAACACATTGTGTGAAAACCAAGCGAAAACATTTTTTTATTTACATTTTTATAAAAAAAACACCGCTGATCAACTCCTAGAACGGAAAGCATTTATATAGGGTCAATCCCTCACCCAACTACAAATCCCTATATCAAAAATTTCTAATTTCTTCAAAACTCATTGACATTCACGAAGAAAAAAAGTTGGAATTTGGTAGAAGGGATGGTCTAACATACCCCAAATGCAACTAACTCTATCATAACAAAAGTTTTTGGTGAAAATTTCAGCCAAATCGATCGACCAGTTTCCGAAAATAGGGGAGACAACAGAGCGATAAGCTTACAATTTTTTTTGCATTTAAAGGTATAAAAAAATGTATTACAATATAGTATATATTGTATGTAATTAAGAGTAAAGCATTGACATAACAATTTTTTATTCACAAACTAAAATAATAAGACACTTACTGAATGTAAATGCTTATATTTTTATATATATTTTTAATTGTCAGTGCTCTTCGGCGCTCATATAAATTATAAACGAATGTCATTGTACTTGCGTTAAAAATATATTAAATTATATGACGTCATTTTGCCAATGCGTTTTTTTGATATCAATTTTAAATTTTCAAAAGTTTTGTCTTATCCATATATGGTTTTTCAGTTACGCTTTTTATAAAGTGTTCATAGATTTTTCCATGTATATTTTCTATATACTTTAACGCACTATATATTTTTTAATACGCACTTTATTTTTTTTTTTATATAGATTTTTTCATGTATATTTTCTATATACTTTAACGCACTATATATTTTTTTCTTTCATGTGCACTTTTTTTTTTTTTTTTATTATATATATATATTAAATATATATATTAATATATTATTATATATTATTATATATTATTATTCTATAAATATATTGACCACTTCTGACACCATGTAATGGCACGGGGTTAAAGTGCCATCACGAGTCGGTTTTAAATAAAGGTAAATAACACAACTGACTTCGTCCACGTTTATTACAAGACTGACTTCTACTTACGCTAGTTAGTATTATTAGGATGGGTTTACATGCCTCTCGTGACAATCAATGTTGATGTAATTTTTTTTATTTCGTATTAACCATGTAAATGTATACTAATATTTAATAATTCGAACCAGATATCTCGAATAATTCCTTGAATCTCTTTGCGAACTCTTATATGGGATAAGATTCCCAAATATAATTAAAAAATAATATTATATTCAAACTCAAAATATAATTTTATTAATAGTTCAATCTAATTATATAAATTGCATAAACAGGGTGTCCCAGTACAACCCCACAAAGCCGAAAGTAGAGTAGATATGCCGGTTCTAGGCCACCTACGCCCATATCCATAAGATATATATGTTTGTTAGTCAATGTGGTATTGTGATAAAAAATGATCAATTTAATACCAAATTAGTGAATATAATATGCATTAGAATTATTTTAATTCATATGCGTCATAGAAAAAAAAACAATTAAAATAATAACAATTAAAAATATTATAATACCTTCTAATAAACTATACTACTAAATATAAATAAATTATAGTTATATAGTTATTATGAAATAAAACAAAGTATATACATCAACTTGATGGCAAAGTTGTTAAAGTGTACGTATGGCCACTGATGAGGATCCGAAACGTACTTGGTTCGTGTCCACCTACGAACCATCTAATTCTTACTTGTTCAATTTAAATTTTCAAATAATCCCCACTTATAAACTAAAAACCATGACAATCACTCACTTAATTAATAAGATGTAGAGTTACCTTAACTTTGAATCTATGCTAAATGCTAGCTAATTAATGGTATACTCATATACATCATATTAAGAGTAATTGCAAAACCACTGAAAACTATCATGACCGAAACGCCGAGTTTAAAATTCATATATAAAAATGATTGTTCATGCATATACGTGTTAACAATGATAGAAGTTTAATATAAGTGTATACAATTTTAATTTATATAATATATATATTGGAGGTGTTTTCAAAGTAATTCAATAATAATGATCTTTTAAAATCTTTTATATGATTATAATCTTTTAAAAATGATTCAATATGTATTATAAAAAAAAATTAAGTGTGTCCATAATGATGTTGTTGTCTCAACATAAATATATACATGTATAGATATAAATATATACAAAATAGTCATATAGTTCAAATAAATATAAATATGTTATTAATGATGATGTCACACAATTTGTTTTATATCTTACACACATAACAATATTTTTTAGAATTGAATGAGGTTAATGACATACTGAGTGCTTTACATATATATGTCTTTATTATTTTAAAGGGTCGATAAAAGTATTCTATTTTCTCTATGATTTATTTGTTGGTATTATATAATTATGTTTAAAATATATATATGTATAGTTCAAACAAAAAAAGAATAACAATTTATTATTTTTTTTAACCGTAGAACGATCCTAGGGTAGTTTTCTACCAATTTCAAATTTTTTTTTCTAATTTCTCGAATACTATCAGGTTTTTTGGTTTGCGTCTTGATGAGTTTGTTAACAGCAATGCTTTGTACTAAAAACGAGCAATTTCAAACATTTTCTACAAGGTGGCCCATATCTAAAATGTAAATTACACTTTTTGACATTTCTTGGTAGTTTTCTACCCGTGAATGTTTTACTTAAAAAAAAAATTTTTCATTTTGTAATCAACGAGTTGCGACGTTTATATTTTTCTTTGTTATTGTAAATGAATATAATTTGCATTTTTATAAAATAAAAATGTCGAGACCACAATATCTAACAGAGGAAGACATTTTTGAAATTATGCAAGACACGGACGAAGAAGAAGATTTTTCAGCTGCCAGTGATGATGAAGATGTTGGAAACGAAAACGTAAATATTCCTGAGGCAATAGATATTGAATGCGATGACAGCAGTTCGGATGATACTGAAGATGATGAGGTTATGTTAAATGAACCATTTTTGGACGTTGATCCACTGTTCACATCCAAAGATAATATCGTTTGGAGTCCAACAACAGTTAAACCTACATGTAAGACAGTTTAACTTTTTGTCTTTATTTTATTGGGAACAGTTTTATTGTTATTGCAGATGCTCGTGCTCGTTCCGAAAATATATTGAACATGAAACCTGGCGTAACTCGTTATTCCATTTCTCGTGTGGATAACATTTTAGATGCATTTCTCCTCTTTTTTCCACCTTCTATCGAAAAGATTATCATCGAAAACACAAATCAATTCGGCAAAACGAAATTTGGTGTCATTCATGAAAATATTGACAGACATTTGTTACACGCATATCTTGGTGTTCTGATTATAGCTGGAGTTTACAAGTGAGTTTATATTCTCCGTACTTTATTTCGAACTGTAATCTTGTTTTTTTTTACGCATATTGTTTTACGCATATGTTTCAGATCGAAGAATGAACGAATTGATGAGTTGTTTGATTCAGACTTTGGGCGGCCCATATTTAGAGCAATTATGTCAAAGAAAAAGTTTCTATACATTACTAAAATTCTTCGCTTTGATGATCCAACAAGTCGCCGACAAACTCGAATCACCGATACCGACAAATTTGCTCCTGTCCGAGAGTTGTATAATAAATGGGTTGAATTACTAAGTTTATTTTATAATCCCCACGAATGCGTCACGGTCGATGAACAATTACTGGGTTTCCATGGCAGGTGTTCATTTCGGCAATATATGCCAAGTAAACCGGAGAAGTATGGAATCAAGTTTTGGCTTCTGGTTTGTGCTAAAACTTGTTATGTTTATAATATGCAACCGTATTTGGGAAAACCTGCAGGAGCTGAACCAGAACGTAATCAGGGACAGCGAGTTGTGCTCGATTTAGTGAACGGGCTAAAAGGCCACAACATCACCATGGATAATTTTTTTTCCTCGTACGAGTTGGGTCAAAAGCTGCTAGAAAAAAATTTAACAATGGTTGGTACTATGAGAAAGAACAAAAGAAGTATACCTCCCAAACTGTTAATAACGAAAAAGCAACCACTATATCAATCAACATACGCATTTTCCGAAAGTACAACATTGGTTTCTTACATCAGTAAGAAAGGTAAATGTACTGTGCTGCAAAGCACAATGCATAATACTGCTGAGGTTGGACCTGAACCAAAGAAATTGCCGGCAATTGTTTCCTATTACAATTCAACAAAAGGTGGTGTCGACACTGTTGATAAAATGATTTCAGGTTACAGTTGTAAACGAAAGACGAACCGTTGGCCAATGTGCGTTTTTTCAAATATAGTGGATATTTCTGCATTGAATGCTTTCATTATATACAAAGAAATAAACCCGAATTGGCAACCGACGCAGAAGAAGCAACGTCGTAAGTTCTTTCTTCATGAACTTGAACTTGCGCTTGCGAAAAATTACATGAACAGCAGAAGCAGAAAACCACAGAATGCACCATCTCTTACATTAACTTCAATAATTTCGTCGCCAATTGATAAGTCAGATAATAACACACCTGGTCCGTCTACGAAACGACCGAGATGTGTTCCACCACAGATCAAAAAACGTGGTAGATGTGCTATATGTTTGGCTGAGAATTCTGTCACCAAGGAATACAAGCACGAATTGGTTTGTTGTGTGTGCAAACAAAATATTTGTAAGGCTAAGCACAGTCGTTATGTGTGTGTAAATTGTTTCCCGAACATGTAATATATCTATATAATCGAATATTATTTTTTCATATTTCTTTTTCATTTCTTGTAATAAATTTCTTAGTTTTGATTTTCATTTTTAAAACAATTTTCCATTGAATCTTGTACAGAGGGTAGAAATCGACCCGAAGGGTAAGATTAGTCGCAAAATGTAAGGATCGGTCTACGGTTAAAAATCTTTCAATATATTATGATATATACTTAATAATATTAATAATAATAAATACAAATTTTTGTTTGTTCAAGTGTATCTGAGTAAAATTCGAATTCACTTTGTTTTGTTTTTAATTCTTCTGTATAAATTCATAATTGTGGTAATCTCTTTCGTATTTCTTTCAATAAAATCACATTGACATGTATCTGGACCATCTTTTGCATCATCATTAGACCATGGACACGTGATATAATGTTTTCCATATTTTGAACTTATCATTTCTATGTCCTTATGATAAGTTAAAAATGAATAATATCGAAATATTTTATCTTTATGCTCCGTTAATAATAACCACTTATATTCATCTTTATTCGTATTTTATTTAATACAATGTATTTGATTTTATATTTATTTTAATATAAGTTTTCTTATTTCAAATATATATATCACATTTAATATTTGTTTATAATGTGTTTAATATTTTATATTTATTTTATTTATTCTTTGATTATTTTATATTGATTATTAAATTGATTATTTTACATTTTCTTTTCTTACAATTAATTTATTTATTATTTTGTACGGGTGAAACCCTTATCATTATCTTTTCAAATTTCAACCATAGAGGTAATACATTTCCTTCGTTTCCTTTAATAAAAAAAAAAAATAATAAATTTTTTTAATTATTCCCAGCAACTCTCCTCATATATTACTTTTTTTTTATATACATCTATTAAAATGCAAAATAAAAAATGAAACCACCAACCGAAAAAAATATTCCCTAAAAATGGGTTTTCGAAACCGAATTTGTAATGTCGTTTGAAATAGCCACCGCAAACGGATTCACAGCAGAAGAATATTGGGAAGCTGTGGATGAATATTATGAATTCAACTGATGCCATCGTTCTGATACAGGAACAACAAATTGAGAACAACGAACCAGAATTGGACTGGAATTAAAAATATATATATATACTATATTTATATTCGTTTCGTTTTTTTGTGTGTTTGTGATAAAAATATTAATTCAATTTGTTATACAAAATCAAATAAAAAGAAAAAACTATATTTATATATACTTTTTTTTAATATAAGATCTTTCACACTTTAGTGAACTATATTCAATTATAATTATATTTTTTGTTTTTACTCTTTTATTTTTATAAACATATATTATAATAAAATTTTAACAAAAAAAAAATAAAAACTATTTTTTTACAATTTATATACATATACATGTAATGATTAAAAAAATAAGTAAATAATTAATTATATTGTTAATACTATGTTATTATTATTATTATTATTATTATTAATATATTACTAATAAATTATATATTATCTTTAAACAAAAACAAAAAAATTAAAAACTTGTAGTTTTTTTTTATTACATTAACCGGTTTACTTCACTAGTCAATGGATTATAATCAGGGGTGTGGAGTCGGAGTCCGAGTCGGAGTCGAGGAGTCGGTTATAATTGAGTGGAGTCGGAGTCGAAATATTTGGACCGACTCCTCGACTCCAACACATTAATAATCAATTACATTTTTCACTTTTTTTTTTAAATTTCATTGATTTCCTCATATTATTAATTATTAAAGTAAACATCAGAAGATTTTGTCTTTTATAATACAAATATTGAATAATTGAGTATACTAAACCCAATTTATATATAGGAGTAAAAAATGGTATGGCATTTGTTAATAGAAAATCTAGAATATCGTATATTCACGTGTAAACACTTCGCAGTGCATATATATTAAATCCCAATAACAATATTTGTATATGCGTATTTTATAAAGAATGGCATGGCAGAAACTGATAAATTCTGTTTAGAATTTGATGAGTGCCTAAAAACGGTGGAAAAATTCGATCGAAGCAGCAATTTAGATGTGCGTAGTGCGATAAGCAAATATCCAGAAATTGTGCAACATGCTGCACTGTTAGCCACCGCACTACCACCAACCCAAGTCAGTGTGGAGCGTTTATTTCGGCTTTACGCATAATAAAATCAGATTTGCGAGCAAATATGGAAGCCGATTTGATTGATGTCATTTTATTTTTAAGAACTAATTTTTAAGGGAGAATAAAGAATATATGCGTTATTTAAATGAAATTATTTATTATTTTTATTATTAAATTAAATGGAAATCCGAAAATAAAAATTAAACTGAAGTTAATAAGAATTATAAATGTAGTTAATTCATGTACGTAAAATCATTAAATATGACTTATTTCCCTTAAAACATTATAAAATTCTATAAAGCTGGAGTCGGAGTCGGAGTCTAAATAAGAGTTCTGGTTGGAGTCGGAGTCGGAGTCGATCGAAAATTGGGCCGACTCCCCAACCCTGATTATAATCAATAATTCTGTCATGCAAAAGCATACAATATGCAGATGTGTTTGCTGGAATATTTTCTGATGTTTTAAATTCAATCTTAACATCAACAGGACCGGATTTAATTGTTTCATTTTGACGACAGCAATCTATAATAATGATTGGGGCAATATCCTTATATTGTGACAAACTTAATAGTGGTTGATTTGGTTGCCCATTATAGTATGACTCTTGAAATCTTGCATACATTGAGTAAAGTAATGCATAGTTGTTTCGATTAAATTTAATATTTAAATCATCATACGGGTATGTTTCCGAATTCCAATTGCGTTGCTGTTTTAACCATCCATACATGATGTGAGGTTTCTGTAGGCAGTATTGGATATTCATACATATCCCAACTATTAAAACACATTTGAATGTTTTGACCACTGTTGACCACCTTAAGCAATGATAGTTTATTTTCATTGCTCACATTTACATGTGGGACTTTCCAACATAATCTGTTAATAGAAATTTTTACATCACCAACAAGAGTTGAATAAACTGAATTTAAATCGCTTCTGGAACGAATCAATATTAATTCATGTTTTGCATTCAAAATAATTTTTTTATAGTCTTCAGCAAATCCTAGTAACATTTTCAATGGTATATAAAAGTTAAAATAGCCATTTGTTGCAGCAACATTATGACCAGTGAGGGACCAACCAGCATTATGTAACATTTTACTTTCATTTTCATTTATTGAAATATAATTTTTCAATGTTGATGCGATACCCAAATTTCTTGTTCTATCAATTTCAACAACGTTTATTTCATATCGAATTTCATCAAATAAAAAAGCAATGGAATTATTGGTTAACGTTGTTGTTTGTGAAACTGTGTTATCACGCTTGGTTAGACTTCCTTCAACATAAATGAAACTTTCGCTTAACAAAACATATAAATCTTGATTTTGTATAGAAATTCGAATTTCATCGTTGTTGTTGTATGCATTTAAAAACGGGGAATATATATGATATTCAACTTTTGTCAAACTATTATCATAATCAACCGTTTGCAGAACGTTTAAAATATCACTCATTGTAATTTTTTTATCACTTCAATTTAAATCCAAGTGTTGTCAAATATGCTTTATTTTTTGTAGTTAGTGGATATTTCAATTTATTGATTTTGTAAATCCTGGTTTTTGAAGTAATTGATGGTGAATGGTTTATAGATTGTTGACTACTAATTATTATAATTTGATGCTATATTTATATTCTTATTATTGTTATAAAGTAACATCTTAAAAAAAAATGTTCGCTTTAAATGTAATCGAATAGTTATCAATTCTCCTCTAAAATGTATCAGCTCTCCATTTTGATCCATAAATTTAATTGTAATAGAACTTATTCGCTTGGTGTTCACTGGTAAATAAATAATGTTTCTTGGTACTTCCACTATTTTATAACCAGGACCAACAGTTGGGGAAAATTCATGGATTGTATGCACTGGTGTATTATTAATGAAGGAGTTGGTTATAATGTTACATTGTACCCGAATAGCATTTACAGCAATTATATTTACTAACAAATCAGATGAAGATGTATGTATTATATTGGGTGCCAATTCACGATAACCGAAAAGTATATTGGTGTATTTGAAAGAATTATGCTCTTCAATGTATTGATATTTGATACAATTTTAAATTTGATTTTATCTGAGCTTTGTTTCAATTGATCTTGTACATAAGCTCCAATATCATCAATTTCATAGGACCCTATAGGTATTTCAATGATTTCATTTCCAATTCACGATAACCGAAAAGTATATTGGTGCATTTGAAAGAATTATGCTCTTCAATGTATTGATATTTGATACAATTTTAAATTTGATTTTATCTGAGCTTTGTTTCAATTGATCTTGTACATAAGCTCCAATATCATCAATTTCATAGGACCCTATAGGTATTTCAATGATTTCATTTCCAATATGTATTAAATTATTATTATGGTCAACATTTGGTATTGAATTATAGGTTTGAAAATCAACTAAACCACAGACATAATCTTTTGATAATTCAATTGGTGGAAAATATTCCATAGCAAGAATGGAAGTATTACCATTAAAAGCAAGTGTTAATGACATGATGCTTACAAATAATAAACTAATCAATTTTATTAGTAAAACATTTATTTATATACATACACATTATTATTATACATTAGTATATAAAAAGTAGAAGCATAAATGACCACATATTATTGAATTATAACTTTGAAAAGAATTGTAATTATATTTAATTTCATCATAGAAAATAATTTATAATTTCCAGGACCACAATACTGATATCCAGGTAAATGTAACTCAACCGGTAATTTATTAATTAAGTTGTTTAGTAAACCGCTTCCTTGGTGAATGTTGTGTTGTTGATTGATTAGATTTATTTTTTTATTTCATTATATGTAATCATAATTAAGAGTCATCATGGGTAGTGTAAAACATTAACTAAAAGTAAAAACATGAATGCAAAGGTATATATACATATATATATATATTTGCATAACATCCAAGAATATTTTTTAGTTTGTTTAATCATGCGTTTTGTTAAACAACAAGCGGTATTACCGATTCGTAATGTTGATATTGAAAACAGTGTAGATTCCAAAAAGCATAGTTTTCTTTTACCAAATAGTATTAGAGGTATAATTGTTGATCCATCAAATTGTGGTAAAACAAATGTTATGATTGGATTGCTTGAAATGGATTAAAATTTGAAAACATTTACATTTATGCAAAATCTCTACATCAACCTAAATATGAATATTTAAAAAGATTAATTACACCAATATCTGGTTTAGGATTCTATACATATACAAATAATGATGACGTCATAGCTCCAAAGGATATCAAACAAAACTCAGTATTTATATTTGATGATGTTGCATGTGATAAGCAAAACAATATCCGAGCTTATTTTTCCGAGCTTATGGGTCGACACAATTATATTGATAGTTTTACTTGTGTCAAACATATTCACACATTCCAAAACATCTCATACGAGATAACGCAAATTTCATAGTGCTTTTCAAACAAGACGATATGAATGTAAAACATATTTACAATGATCATGTGAATATGGATATGTCATATGATACGTTTAAAAAAATGTGTAGCGAATGTTGGACATTGAAATATGGTTTTCTAGTTATTGACAAAGATAGTGAAAAATGTACAGGAAGATATAGAAAGGGTTTTGATGCATTTATTGTAATATAAAGACCTTGAATCATTAATTTAATTTATTTGTTGTTGTAAAGTCGACGAATACCAACACATAATAATTATAATAATAAAAATAATAATGGTAAATGAATGAAAATGGATCTAAAAAAAGATCCATAAAAGGTATTATAGAAATACAGAAAGTGATTAGAAAAAAATATAATGCAATTAAATCACAACAGATAGAATCTGAAAATATATTAGAACATACATTTAAACCTATAACAAATTCATTGAAGGAGTTGGGAAAAAAAAAGAAATTAGTTGATAGATCACGGATGAAACAACATATAGGTGTGAATGTAGATGATGATGATGAAGATGATGAAGAGAGTATTGGTGATATTAACGATGGTTTTGATAATGATGAAGAAGTTAAAAGTGATAGTAAAAAAATTAAATTTAATAATAGTAATACACCTTCACGTAGAATGAATATATCTGATGGAATTATAAAATATTTACAACGAAGTAATCTGAAAGGTATACCAGCACATTACCTACAAAATTATATAAAACATACACCTGAAATAGATTCCGTGTACGGATTATAAATATGTAAGTTGTTTAGTAAACCGCTTCCTTGGTGAATGTTGTGTTGTTGATTGATTAGATTTTTTTTTTATTTCATTACATGTAATCATAATTAAGAGTCATCATGGGTAGTGTAAAACATTAACTAAAAGTAAAAACATGAATGCAAATGTATATATACATATATATATATTAGGTTGTCGAAAAAGTATTGATATTTTTTATAAATAGATGTCATTATAATTGAATATTTCAAGTAGTACTAATCTGATCAGGTAACACTTACATATGTTCGAAAGATGACATTTCGTAGATAAAAAAGAAAAAAAAAAATTAAATTTGTTTAGTCATTTAAAAGTTGTAGTGCATTAAAGATGAGCGAAATTAGTGAAAAAATTCGATACATTTTACAATTTTATTATGAAAAAGGTGAAAATGCAACGCAGGCACATGAACAAATTTGTGCAGTTTACGGTGAAGGAACTTTATCAAAATTAACAGCCTATAGATGGTTTGCTCGATTTCGTTCCGGTAATTTTGATGTCAAAGATGCACCTCGTTCTGGTCGACCAATCACTGAAAAAGTCGATGAAATCATATCAAAAATTGAAGAAAATCGACACGTAAGCAGTCATGATATCGCTAAAGAACTAAACATCCATCACCAAACAGTTTTAAACCATTTGACAAAGGCTGGATACAAGAAAAAGCTCGATGTTTGGGTACCACATGAATTAACACAAAATAATTTAATGAACCGAATTTCCATTTGCGAAACGCTGTTTAAAAGGAACGAAATCGAGTCATTTTTAAAGCGAATGATTACAGGTGATCACATACGATAATAATGTACGAAAAAGATCGTGGTCCAAGAAGGGTGAAGCTCCTAAAACAGTAGCAAAACCTGGATTAACACCAAGAAAGGTAATGCTGTCTGTTTGGTGGGATTGGAAAGGAATCGTTCATTATGAATTACAAGCACCCGGTCAAACCATTGATTCCGATCTCTATTGTCAACAATTAACAAGATTGAAGCACGAGATTAAAAAAAAACGTCCAGAATTAATCAATCGAAAGGGTGTTGTGTTCCATCATGACAACGCCAGACCACACACATCTTTGATGACTCGGCAGAAACTGAGAGAGTTTGGCTGGGAAGTTTTAATGCAGCCACCATATAGCCCGGACCTTGCACCTTCAGATTATCATTTGTTCCGGTCTCTGCAGAACTCCCGATCAGTTTTTTGCCCAGAAAACACAGAAGTTCTACAGTGATGGGATAATGTCTTTACCAGAAAAATGGCAAAGGGTCATCGATCAAAACGGCGCATATTTGGTTTAATAAAGTTCATTTGAAATATATAAAAAAATCGTTTGAATTTTGTAAAAAAAATTTTCAATACATTTTGACAACCTAATATTTGCATAACATACAAGAATATTTAAGAATACGGGTTATATTATGATAATAGGAAAAATGAATGGAAAATTGGTAATGCAACAGTTGAGATCAATAATAATAATTTAACTATCAACAAAAAAGCATATCCAAATAGTAATGGTTTATATGAATTAATTACTACGAAAAACCCAAATGTATATGATCAAGATGATTTAAATGCATATAAAGAGATTTTATTAGTATCCAATGCACACAAAAGAAATTATAATCCACATGGGCAAATTTTAGGCAACAGAGGTTTTAAATATACACATATCATTTCAAAATTAATGCATCATGGGAAAGGATTATCAACAACAACAACAACAACAATGCCATTGATGAACGTAGATCCATATAATAAAAAAATAATGGAACACATTTATTTGGATGATCCTAATGAATTAGTGGATAGATTACAACTACTTATAGCATCAGAACAAGCCGGACATACTAGTCACAATAATGAAATCATAGCAATAGTTGAAGAATTACGTGAAGCTAACATTATTATATAAAGCCTGTTGTATCATCAACATCACCAATCATATTCATAATGAGTGTGGACATATCAATGTCCATTTGGACAAGTGTGGAGTGTGGAGATGTGAGATTGTGGGAATGTGAGATTGTGAGAAAGTGCGAAATTTGCGATTCCCTATCGATTTATATTGTGTGAGGATGTGACAAAAAATGTCAAAATCACTCACAACAAATTTTCTGTTTTTATGTGTTTTTATTTATGTGTTTTTATTTTTACGTTTAAGGGCCGAACATACTGTCGAAAACGACGAAACGAAAACGAAAGCATCGAAAGCATGAAAACATACTGTCGAAAACGACGGAATGTTTTTTTGATTCAACCTCATTTTTTTAAATAGTTTTTTTGATTTAACCTAATTTTTTTTTAAATAGTTAAGATAATAAGATTTTCTTGAATTGATTTGTTAGTAAATATATTTCATATGGGTTATGTGTTAATGAAGAAATAAACAAATAAAAACAAAATAATTAAAACAAGATTCAGATAAATAATGACAATTTCAATCGCTAACTTTTTTTGTTTATAAGGTTCCTAAAAAATTAATACAATGATCACGATAACATATAAATTAAAAAATAAATAGTAATAATAAATAATTTACAAAATAATTTTACAAAAAAAACTGTCGGCAATTTTATATTTTTATTTAATTTGTTTATTTTTCTATTTAATTTTTCACACTCACATAAAAAAATACAGAAATTATACTAAATGCATCAACACAAATGTAAAAAAACGAATGAAAAATCGAATCATTTCTATTTACCTTCGAAACCGAAAAGAAATAGAAAAACATCGCACGCTCGTTTCGGTAGTATATTCGTTTACATTAGAATGCATGCATTCTATTTGAATTCGTTTCGTCGTTTTCGACAGTATGTTCGATACTTTAAACTGTTTAAAAGATATAGTAAACATCTATAACAAGGGAAGCATACATGCAGTACATGTATAATGGGGAAGCAAACGAGGTTACCACATAAACGTAAAAGATAACCAACGAAAAGACCATTACAACTGATTCAGATATTTGTGGGCCGATAGAACCATGTTCATGGGATGATAAAAGGTATTTCATTGCAATAATTAACGATTTTACTCATTTTACAGTGGTATATACATTAAAAAATAAATCGGAGGTTACGACAATATGAGGCGATGGCCACAGCACATTTTGGAAAAAACATTTCGCGGTTAAGGCGTGATAATGGTAGGGAGTATATGTCAAAGAATACGGAAGCTTTTTGTAAAGAAAAAGGAATTGTAGGTGAGTATACTATACCATATACTCCTGAGCAAAATGGAGTGGCAGAGAGATTGAATCGCACAATATTGGATACGGCACGATCAATGATGTTGGGATGTAAATTGAAGACGGAAATGTGGTCAGAGAGTATATTAGCAGCAACGTATGTATTAAATAGGCGGCCAACCTCATGCCTCGAAGGAAAAACTCCGGCAGGGCAGGGGGTGAACAACGGAAGTCAACCAGTGGATTTTTAATTGAATTTGGAAACAAGGCTTACAAGGCTTAGATGTAAACACAGTATTGAGCGACCAGAAGACAGACAAGGGTTGCATTATCAACAACTGAGGCATAATATATTGCTTTGGCTGTTGCTGCGGCTGAAGTGTTATGGATTAAAAATATGATTAACGAAATTGGTATATATATGAATGCTCCGATAATCATCCATGAAGATAATCAACCGTGCATATATTCATTGGATAAATGGAAACATAGAAGATTAAAACATGTGGATATCAAGTATCATTTTATTTAAGACTTATGCAAGGATCAACTAATTCATGTTAAATATATACCAACTAATAAACAAAAGGCGGATATTTTTACTAAGGCTTTACGAATTAATCAATTTGAAAATTTAAGGAATCGACTTGGATTATTATTGTTAAAGTAATATTATTACTTTTAAATTGTGCAATTTGAGAGGCAGATGCTGAAAAAGCACTGTATACAAATTATAAATTGTACAATATATATTATAATCAAGTCATCGTGGATAGTTATAATTATAACTAAAAATATAATTATAAATTAATTCTATTCGGTCTTGAAATGAATAACTAGTATTGTATTAAAAGTATTGTATTGTATTGTATGAATATATTAAATAAATATTATAATTTAAAAATTTTTTTAGTTTACCTTAGCCTCGATTTCTATGAAAATATGATATATATCACATATGTGATATATGTGATATATAAAAAAAATGTGCTTTTTCTGAAATTTATTTTGCCTGGATAATACGAAATTTAATAATACATACGAATTGTTGTTAAATAATTTAATTTTTTATTAGTTTGTAAATTAACTGGATATTTTATTATTATGAAATTAAATCATAAAAAGTAAATAAAATGTAAATAAAATGAAAAATGAAGTTTGGACGACGGTCAGCCGACGGCAATAGAAGAAAAAATATCAATGTCCGCCGTCAGCCGTCGACATGTCCGCCGTCCAATATTCATAAAAAGCACCTACATTGAAATGCATGTATTTTCAATTTGACATTTGCCGTCGTCTGCCGTCGGCATTTCATAAAAAGCATTACTTTAGTATTCCAAGACTTTATTTTAAAAAGAAGCCAAGCGAAAATCAAAATGGAAAAGGAGGTATTACGCAGAAAATCAGATTTTTTTTATAAAGTAAATAATGGGTTTTAAACAATTTTTTTATTTATAATTATAGAAAAGGATAATGGGTAAAAAAAATACATTGGAGCATTGCTTGTACGGTATATGAGCAATCATATAGATTTTGCCCACGACAGGTAAGATTAAAAATAAAAATTCATAATTTTTCCAAATAATACATTTTCCTTTTTAATTTTAGATTAAATGTAATTAACGGCAAAGAAGAAACGGGAAATGTGGCTTGAGTTAGTGGCAAAATTAAATTGCAGCGGTGGGGCAATTAAGGATGTGGAGAAATGGAAAAAATGTTGGATTGATTTGAAGTGAATATTGTTTTTAATCTAAATCTAAGCCTTGTTGATATTCAACTATTAATATTTCAAATATAATTAATATATTTGAAAATGCTAATATTAATTATAATATAATAATAAATATAATTTAAAGATTAAGTACAAAGGAAAAAGCGGCATCACTGAAAAGGAAAAGGGGGCAAACGGGTTTGGGTGGATTTTGTAACAAAAAGGATGATTTAACAGAGTTAGAAGAGAAAATATTTAATATAATAACCCCTCATTCGGTGGACGGTGATGGAGTTACGGCTGAAACTGGGTTTCACGTAAGTTATGTTTTTTTTATTATAATTTAAAGTAAATTAAAATAGTTTACTTTATATTATTTAGGAAATAGATGCTGCAGTTGCAGCAAATAGTTCAAACCCAACAAATATCGATATGGTATCCCCTACCCCTTCAACACCAACAAATAAACGTCGTCCAAATTTAAATATAAATGTTAACGGAGCAAAAAAACACACAAATTTGGAAGATGATTATATTAAAGTAATTTTATTATTTAAATTTATATTTGCACTTAAATCGAAAATACAATTGACCTTTTTTGCATTATTATTAAATCAAGGTTTATTAATATTTATCCTACTGATTAATAGGTACTTTTAGAAATCAATAAACAATTAATTTTAATAAATAAAGAAAAAAATGAAATAGAAAGATAGCGGAATAAAATTGAAAAAGAGAGAAATGAAATTTTAAAAGTTAAAAATCATATCGCTCAACAAAAACTTTTAATGGAAAAACAAAAGTTATATGCAAATGACGATTGCCATAAAGAAAACAGACATGCAGGATACGTAACGTAGAATTTGTGGAGGATGAATGATGGATGGATGATGAATGAATGATGGATGGATGGGTTATAAAAACTGATTTAATTTCTTAATTTTGTTATTGTTTTTATTATTTATATTAAATTAAAATGAAGAATTAAAAAAACTTAGCATTTAAAACTTCAATTATATCTTAATTATTAAATATTCTGGGCTGTACATCAGGGTTCGTTCTTTCGAAAGACATCGGAATCGTGATTTGAGAATCCCAAAAGCACGCTCAATCACGTGTCTTGTTTTCTTATGTATGTATGTATTCTTGTATTCCGATTGTAAACCTCTTGCTGGGCATTATTAGTGGACGCAAATGGTGTTAACAACCATGGTTGTAGAGGATAACCACTATCACCTAATAAAATTATAAAAAAAAAATCAAAATTTGTATTGAGTGCTGTATGAACTTGCTTTAAAAAAATTAATAGTTGTAAAGGATTTAAAATAGATGTAAGTGTACCTAATAACCAGAAGTGTCCATGTTCGTGATTGTATACATTTTGTAAATGTTCTTTTGAAAGCGAATGCCTCCAAATAAATGCATCGTGTGTAGCTCCTCCGTATCGAGCATTGGTATTTAAGATTAGCATGTTGCTATCGCAAATCTAAGATAGATATAGAAATTAATTATATTTTACTAAAAAATTCTATAGGGTTTTTACCATTTGAACATTTTTAGTGTGACAAGCCTTTTTAAACGATTTATATGGATGTTCAATATTGCTATCTGGTTTTAATATTTTGATATTTGTACAATCTGTAGCACCTATAACAACAGGAAAACCACACATATTATAAAATCCTTGCTTGGTTTTTTGTATTTCTTCTGGATCTACGGGAAATTTTATATATTTTTTCAATAACTTGGTACTTATTATATCCGTTAGCTCAGCCACATTTCTACTTATAGATGTTTGCGACAGTCCAAACATAAAATTGTTACCTATATATTTTTGTGCCTAAATAAAATTAAAATACATATATAATTATATGTACATATATGTAGATATATTTATTAAAGAAAGAAAAACCTGTTGCATAAAATTCCATTGCTGACAAAACTCTTAAACATATTGGAATCGAAGTACTTCTCATTCCACCAGCCATGAAATCCATAACTTCCACAATAAAATCTTTGCAAACAACTTTTGGCAAACGAAAATAATATGTAAATTGTGCTTCGTCTAAAACTTGGAATGGGGCAGAATGATTCCTTAATATGTTTCTCTGTATATTTAAAAATTTGCGTGCCTTTCTGTAAAAAATCAAGTGTAAATAATAAATTGATTTAATTTTCAATTGTTTAACCTTCTTCTTCTATTATTAATTACAATCAATATATTAATGACATTATTTTCGTTCATTTTGATGTGGTAATAAAACAAAATATTTTTTAAATTTATATAAACGAAAATTTATTATAAACTAATACAAAATTAAACAAAAAATAAAAAAATATTAATCTTTTTGTTCAATTTTTTTTAATTTATTTACATCAATTTTTTGTTTGTTAAAATATTTTCTCACAAGATGTTGTTTAGTACACTTTTAGAACACAAATCTCACATTTGGTTACGGAATAGCAATATTTACCTATGTGAGTGAGAAAATGACTTGTGAGAACTTATTTCTCACCTCACATTCCCACAATCTCACATCGTTAGGATGTTAGGGAATGTACCCCCCAGCATTATTACATCGTATTCCGAAAAATTTGCAAACTGATGATGGAAAAGAGTTTTATAATAAAAACTTTAAAAACTTAGTAATGCAATATAAAATTAATCATTATTCAACATATAGCACAATCATAAATTCAAATCGGTGACTTTGTTCGTATTAGTAAATATAAGCATATGTTTGAAAAGGGATATACACCCAATTGGACAACAGAAATTTTTATAATTGTAAAAGTTCAAAATACAAGTCCTGTAACTTATCAAATAGAAGATTATCAAAATCAACAAATAAGGTGGATTTTATGAAATGGAATTGTTAAAAGTAAAATATCCGGATGTGTATCGTGTTGAAAAAATATTAAAGATGAGAGGGGACACCGTACTTGTAAAGTGGTTTGGTTTTCCAAAAGAACATAATTCATGGATTCATAAAAATGCAATAGTATAATTTAAATATTTAGTGAATGTGAACATTGAGTAGCAGCAGCAACATTCCTAATATAATATCTTAAGATGTCAAAAATATGTGTTGAACAGTTTTTAATTGAATATAAGTGGTTATTATTAACGGAGCATAAAGATAAAATATTTCGATATTATTCATTTTTAACTTATCATAAGGACATAGAAATGATAAGTTCAAAATATGGAAAACATTATATCACGTGTCCATGGTCTAATGATGATGCAAAAGATGGTCCAGATACATGTCAATGTGATTTTATTGAAAGAAATACGAAAGAGATTACCACAATTATGAATTTATACAGAAGAATTAAAAACAAAACAAAGTGAATTCGAATTTTACTCAGATACACTTGAACAAACAAAAATTTGTATTTATTATTATTAATATTATTAAGTATATATTATACCCAAGTAACACACGAAGTTATTTTTTGGTTGTATATTATTCATTATAACTTAAATTACAACTATATGTTTACGATAACTTCCAAAAATTGGTCATAATATGTTTATTATTAAGCACGAATATACAAAGTGGGTGTAATTTTTTGTTTATATAAACATGAAAATAAGTTATTTTAACTAGAATATAACCTTTAAACAAATAACTTATTTTATATTTTTTAGATTTTATTACACTAATATGAGTAAAATTATAACTATATAATAAGTTATATTCTCCGTAGTTTTTATTCATTTATTAGGTAAAAATATATTAAAAATATAACTAAAAAATAAACCATTTTTATTTTGTTTTAAAAAGAAATATTATTTATGGGACCCGGTTTATACTTTTTTTATGTTTTTTTTATATATGTAATACTATTAGTAGAAATAAAGTCTTTTATTTGGATTAAGCATCTATACATTTTCGCACTACATCGATTCGAACCGGGGGTCTGTCATGTATGTTTCTTTGAGCCTAACCATTGAGTCACCTGTAATATGATAATATGATCTTTTATTACTTAATGTATTGATTCTCGTGTTTGCATTTAGTTATTTTTAATTTATTTATATGGGTTTATAATCAAAAAATTTAATTTATATTCTTGTTTATAATTACTATTTAAACGAATAAAAATAACCAAAGAATGGGTTAACTGATGTTTATATACTTTTTAATCGACAATACACTCATACTAACCAAATTATAACTTATAGAATATGATGTTATGTGTATATGCGCAGTATACAGGGTGTCCCAGTACAGGGTGCCAACCCGAAACAGGCAGGTTCTACACCTCATTTCCAATCAAAAAATGTATGGCGACCCCATGTCTATCTGCCTTGGTTTTCGAGCTAGCCCGAAAAAACGATTTCGTTGAAGTTCAAGGTAGTACGTAGATGTTATTTACCATATCTCAGCAACCACTTATCGAAATCCAATAATTATAACCTTGTTGGAAAGGTATTTTAACTATCTATAACTGTTTCTAATAACACAAACATCGGCGACAAACCGTTTTCATGCTATAGCTGGTCAAACACAAGAAATTTCAACGGCCTCAAATATTTTTGTTAGTTTGCAAGGCGAGAACTATAGAACTTTTGTGTTTATCAGCTGTCGGTTTTTAGAAAAACTTCTTTGATGTTTTAGCTTTAATTTAATGTACAAACTTTTAACATATGTCAACTCGTCTAAGAGATATGACGAAAATAATATTGAAATATGACGAAAATAATGCAAATTTTTCAAAAATTTAAAACACATTTATTACATTGCAAAGTTCAATGTTCTGTTGTTATCGCGTTATCTAGGTAACATAACTTCAAGGGATTGCAATTAATTTAATGGTTACTTAGAAATAAAAAAAGTTAAATCTATTACCGTCATAAATTCATTCAATTTTTTGCTTTTTGTGCTACATCTCTTCGGCATTTGTAGGTTACATTGTTTTACGTTTAATATTCATTAGAAAATTAAGTTTGTTTTATAAAGAATAATTCGGAAATTTGAAACGGTAAAAAACAGTAAAACATAAATTTCAAAAGCAGCCATCCAAATTGGTGTAAGTAAAAACTATGCTTGGCGTGCAATGAAGGCTGCGCTGGTTTACATCCTTATCATTTGCAAAAAATTCAAGCACTTAAAGAAATAAACTACGTCCCCCGAATAACTTTTTGTGATTGGGTGATTCGTTGTTATGAACAAGATCCCAGGATATTAAATCAAATTTTATATACGGATGAAGCAATGTTCACACGTGAAGGGATATTTAATACTAAAAATAATCATCATTGGTTAAAGGAAACCGGCATTCAGTTCGGCAGCACGCATTTCAGGAACAAATAGCAGTCATGTATGGGCAGGAAAGATTGGAAATCAATTAATTGGTCCATACTTTCTACCTGGGCGACTGGATTCAGATTCATATTTAGTTTTTTTGCGAAATAGGTTATTCGATTTACTCGATGATGTTAATTTAACTGATTTGCGATTCATTCATTTTCAACATGACGGTGCACCCCCACATTTTGCACAAAGTGTAAGAGAACACTTAAATGACACATTCGGTCAAAGATGGATTGGAAGAAATGGCCCCATTAAATGGCCACCACGGTCGCCAGACCTCACACCATTAGATTTCTATATATGGGGGGTTTGTAAAGACCTGGTTTATAAAACACCCGTTCATACCAGGGAAGATTTAATGAATGGCATTAGTAATGCGTTTGAAGTTTAAAAAAATAATCCGAATCAAATGCGATCGGCTACTAGGGCAGTATTAAAACGGTGTAGAATATGTCGATCACATAATGGACACCATTTTGAACAATTTTTGTAGTAAAGATTTAAATTTAATTTAATAAATGTGTTTAAAATTTTTGAAAAATTGGCATTATTTTCGTCATATTTCAATATTATTTTCGTTATATCTCTGGAACGCGATAACATATTTTAAAAGTTTGTACATCAAATTAAAGCTAAAACATCAAAGAAGTTTTTTCAAAAACCGACAGCTGATAAACATAAAAGTTCTACAGTTCTCGGATTGCAAAATAACAAAAATATTTGAGGCCGTTGAAATTTTCTGTGTTTGACCAGCTATAGCATGAAAACGGGCTGTCGCCGATGTTTGTGTTATCCGAAAGAGTTAAAGATAGTTAAAATACCTTTCCATGAAGGTTATAATTATTGGATTCCGATAAGTGGTTGCTGAGATATGGTAAATAACATCTACGTACTACCCTGAACTTCAACGAAATCGTTTTTTCGGGCTAGCTCGAGAACCAAGTGAGATAGACATGGGGTCGCCATACAATTTTTGATTGGAAATGAGGTGTAGAACCTGCCTGTTTCGGGTTGGCACCCTGTACTGGGACACCCTGTATGCTATAGTTACCTAAAAATGAATCAAATGTGCGCTGAACTGCAAACAAACAATAACTTATATGAATACCCTAATAATAACCTAATAATAACTCACAAAGAGAGCATATATTTACTTTGTGTATGTGTTATAATTTCCAAGAAATATAATAAATAAAAAAAAATCATTTATTTTATAAAGTTTAAAGTGATATGATTTGAAAAAAATTAAAATTAGAATTTCACATACAATTTTACGCCACTTAATTTATTTCAGCAGTAAACAATTAATTAATATGGTTTACCTGATGCATGAGGTGAAACAATTTTATAGAAATTGATATATTATTTGTTTTTTTGGTTCTATACATGCATAATTTATAATTTATTATTTGTATACAAATGTTAGCTATTATGTACAAAAAATAGCTTAAACATGTATTTAAGATTTACTTTTAATTTACTTTTAGGTTGCAGTAAAACCAATTTCTAAACTTATTGTATTATCGGAAATGCAGCATTTATTAACAAATAGTAAATGAAAATCTATACCAAATTATAACTTATATTTTATGAAATAATTGTACCTATACATAAGACAATATAACCAAAAAACATCTTTTAAATTTATTGTTCTTATTATGGCTGGTTCGCCGATCTTAAAGTCTAATTTATAACTACAGAAATCACCAAAAAATGATAATGTTAATAAATAACTGAACGAGGTTATTATATAGTAATTAAATAAAAGAATTTTTACAAAATATGCATATACAAATAATTGCCATGGAATGCTTATTATTATATCATTCTAACCAATTTTCAGTTATTTTAGCTTATCGGCTATTTGGTGTTCCTTGGGTAATATATTGAAAGATTTTTAAAAAAAATAATAAATTGTTATTCTTTTTTGTTTGAACTATACATATATATATTTTAAACATAATTATATAATACCAACAAATAAATCATAGAGAAAATAGAATACTTTTATCGACCCTTTAAAATAATAAAGACATATATATGTAAAACACTCAGTATGTCATTAACCTCATTCAATTCTAAAAAATATTGTTATGTGTGTAAGATATGAAAAAATTGTGTGACATCATCATTAATAACATATTTATATTTATTTCAACTATATGACTATTTTGTATATATTTATATCTATACATGTATATATTTATGTTGAGACAACAACATCATTATGGACACACTTAATTTTTTTTAATAATACATATTGAATAATTTTTAAAAGATTATAAATTTTGATCATTATTATTGAATTACTTTGAAAACACCTCCATTATATATATTATATAAATTGAAATTGTATACACTTATATTAAACTTCTATCATTGTTAACACGTATGTGTATGAACAATCATATTTAATTCTATGACGTATATGAATTAAAATAATTCTAATACATATTATATTCACTCGTTTCACGTTTGGTATTAGATGGATCATTTTTATTCTTTATCACAATACCACATTTACTCACAAACTCATGCAAACATGGGTTAATAATAATAATAATAATAATAATAATAATAGTAACGCCTAACTAACAAACCTATATTGTATGTAAGATATTAGAATATTATATATATATTGTGACATCATCATTAATAACATATTTATTGAAAACACCTACACTTATCTATCAAATATATATTAAAATTCTATCCAATTATATTAAACTTCGATCATCATTAACACTTATGTGCATGAACAATCATATTTAATTCTATGGTGTATATGAATTAAAATAATTCTAATGCATATTAAGGCTCATACAAGTTGGATATAACTCTATGACTCTATGTCTATGTATATCTCCATTTCTTTCATACAATTACCTATACCATTTAAATAAATCTTGCATCGCTTTCTCACAATTGTTTTAAACATATATGTTTAAATCAAACATGTTAGAAAATAATCCAAATTCAAAACCAATAACATAAGGGAAAATGAATTATCAATAATGAATTATCAAATATTCATTGATATTTGAATGTATTATATTATCACAACCAATAAGAATGTAGAATAAAATATATAAATAAAAAAAAAAATAAACAAATAGAACGAAAAATTTGATTGCGTTGCTATGGCGATAAAGAAATAGTTCAGCTTTTCATCTAAAATGTTATGTTATCAAGGTTTTTATATGTCTATGTCGGCATAGAGTCATATCCAACTTGTATGAGCCTTTATATTCACTAATTTGGTATTAAATTGATCATTTTTTTATCCCAATACCACATTGACTAACAAACATATATATATAAGCTCATGCAAACATGGGTTAATTATAGTACCGCCTTACTTTATAAATTAATTATAAGAAAAGAAAATGTAAAATAAATATAAAATATTAAACACATTATAAACAAATATTAAATATGATATATATATTTGAAATAAGAAAACTTATATTAAAATAAATATAAAATCAAATACATTGTATTAAATAAAATACGAACAAGGATGAATATAAGTGGTTATTATTAACGGAGCATAAAGATAAAATATTTCGATATTATTCATTTTTAACTTATCATAAGGACATAGAAATGATAAGTTCAAAATATGTAAAAAATATTTATACAGAAAAATTAAAAACAAAACAAAGTGAATTCGAATGTTACTCCGATACTCTTGAACGTACAAAAATTTGTATTTATTATTATTAATATTATTAAGTATATATTATAATATATTGAAAGATTTTTAAAAAAATAATAAATTGTTATTCTTTTTTTGTTTGAACTATACATATATCTATTTTAAACATAATTATATAATACCAACAAAAAAATCATAGAGAAAATAGAATACTTTTATCAACCCTTTAAAATAATAAAGACATATATATGTTAATAACATATTTATATTTATTTGAACTATATGACTATTTTGTATATATTTATATCTATACATGTATATATTTAAGTTGAGACAACAACATCATTATGGACACACTTAATTTTTTTTATAATACATATTGAATAATTTTTCAAAGATTATAAATTTTGATCATTATTATTGAATTACTTTGAAAACACCTCCATTATATATTTGGGTTTATTCAGGCCTCAGCGTGGTTAAATATCTACGGAGATATTTCGTTTAACCACGCTTTTCGTATTCAGAGCCCATAATTTATCTACGATAATGAATAAATTAACATCACCTTTTCGATGCGAAGTAAATTATCCACGCTTAGGTTTCTATGGAGATATTATTATTCTATATCTATATCAGTGCACGATATTTTCATTTGATTTATTTTATACAGTACAGACTATTACAATTTTCCAGTTGCTCAATAAAACGAAACTAAATTTAGCGAAAATACCGAACACATTAAAAAAAGACAGTCGATATTTATATGTGGAAAGAAAAAGAAAAAAAAATTTTTGTGTTCGTTTTATTTTTATTCTGTGTAGCCAAATATAAATGATTGTTTTTTTTTCCTTATAAAAAAAAAGTAAACAAAAGCGCTATTATAGTAATAGATTATTTTAAATTGTGCTCTGAATACCAAATATCTTCAATATTTTTCTTCGTAGGTATTTCACCGTGGATAAATTTATATTTAACCACGTTAATTTTAGTACGTAAGAATTGATACAATTATATAAATTGAAATTGTATACACTTATATTAAACTTCTATCATTGTTAACACGTATGTGTATGAACAATCATATTTAATTCTATGACGTATATGAATTAAAATAATTCTAATACATATTATATTCACTCGTTTCATGTTTGGTATTAGATGGATCATTTTTTTTTCTTTATCACAATACCACATTTACTCACAAACTCATGCAAACATGGGTTAATAATAATAATAATAGTAACGCCTAACTAACAAACCTAAATTGTATGTAAGATATTAGAATATTATATATAAATTGTGACATCATCATTAATAACATATTTATTGAAAACACCTACACTATCTATCAAATATATATTAAAATTCTATCCAATTAAATTAAACTTCGATCAGCATTAACACTTATGCGCATGAACAATCATATTTAATTCTATGGTGTATATGAATTAAAATAACTCTAATACATATTATATTCACTCATTTGGTATTAAATTGATCATTTTTTATCCCAATACCACATTGACTAACAAACATATATGTTATGCTCCCGCGTTGCGGGAGGGGGGCCTAACTTCAACCCCTAGCGAGTTACAGGGTGTTGAAAAAATGGTGTTCACTGAAAAACATGGCACGTATTAAGTCAGAATTTCCAAACCGTTCAAGCTAGAATAAAAAATAGATACTCTATGTATTGGTAAATGAAATACCTTGAATTTTGCTAGGGATACATTTTTTCCTATCTACTCCTAGTTTGGAGTTATTGATGCTCAAAGTGAAAAAATATCATAGTTTTCCTTCAACTTTTTCCGAAAATTTGATTTTTCACAAATTTTCCGAGGTTAAAAATTTTTTTTTCCTAAATAACTTTTGTGCGCCATTAAATTCCCTTAAAGTCCACCATATAAAGTTAAGCGCTGCGGCTTACTTGGAGTTATTACGTGATTAGTAACGTCGAAACCATAAAAATCACGAATTGAAGAATTAAAAAGAAAATTTTTTTAGATACACATTTTTGCATTAAAATTCGTTAAAATAAAGCCAATTATAATAATTTCATAGTATTTTAACGTAAAAACTTATCTTTTAATACAATTATGTGTTTTTAAATGTTCAATTCGTGATTTTTTTCGGTTTCGCCGTTATTAATCACGTAATAACTCCAAAATTATAAGTCGCAGCGCTTAACTATGTATGGTGGACTTTAAGGGAATTTTATGGTGCACAAAAGTAATTCATGAAAAAAAAAATTTTTACCGCGGAAAATTTTGAGAAAAATCAATTTTTTTTTTTTGTTCAATTCTAGCTTGAACGGTTTGGAAATTAAGACTTAATACGTGAATCCATGTTTTTCAGTGAACACCATTTTTCAACACCCTGTAACGCGGTAGGGGTTGAAGTTAGACCCCTCCTCACGCAACGATTTTTTGCTGGAAATAGTCCCAGGAACACGTGGTATTCGGCTTTGTAAATTTTAATTTATAAACTTCTTAAAAGTTATATAAACTTAAAAGTAATTATAATTAATTATTTTTAATTAAGTATTAATTTTGGTTAAATAGTAAAATTTAAAGGAATAACAAGATTTCTTAACTTACAATTAATTTCAAATTGTGGTAGAGTAGAATGGTCAACGCGCAAATAATGTGGTGAATGACTGTCAGTAAAGTAATTAAATGCAGTGTTAGCAATATGAGTAGGTTAAGCAACTAGAGCAATGTGTTAGCAATATAGGTAGGTTAATGAATTAAATATTAATATAAAATTATGGTTTATGATGATGATTTGTAATATGTATTTATATGTACATGATTTAATGAGTAAGGTATTATTGTATTTCATTTAATATTTTTATTGTACTCATATTAATGATTAGGTTAATAATGATAATTATTATAATGGTATAGTTATAAGTCATTTTATATGTAAAAATGATTATGGTAATTATGGTTTTGATTATGATTGTCCACATATACACCCTATGTTGAGGGAATTAATGATGATACGCTCTTGTCCACTGGTAACTTTTTCATGTAATGATTATTTATCATGGGATTGGTGCGTATGATTTATAGGTGTGAGTTGGTATCGTAATTGATTGTTCAATGACGATGAATTTAGATTTATTCCGAATATGTTTTATAAACATTAGGAATCAATTAGAAAATATTTTCATCCTGTTGGTTAATTGATTACGAGTCCAACAAGTATAAATATGTGGAGGATGTTGGTCATGACCATGATTGAATAGCCAAACATATATTTATCGATTATATTAATGTTAATGATGGATGGTGGTCGTGGTGTCGTACGCGGGGGGGAATCAAGGTTGAAAGACCTCCGTAACCTGCGTATGCGAGCGCCACTCTAGAGCTGTTCTAGTCATGTTTTAGACAGCTCAAAAGTGGCAGTCTCGGTCATGGAAGGGAAACCTTCCACGATACACAAGTGTATGTGTTACCTCCTCGTGGTGACCACTGGTAACTGATACATAGGAAACATCCTGAAAATCAAAACACAAAATCATTCTTGTTCCATTCCCATTATCAAAAATCCTTAGAATCCCTAACACCAAATACCCAAAATTCAATAAGCCTAAAGGGACTTGTGATATCAGGCAAAAACACACTATGCTGGAAGGAGTAAACCTTCTACTTAAAAAAATCCCTAATCCCAGGGCGGAACAGCTAAGCCTAAGGGATGAATGACTGATGGGGGATCAGTAGCAATTAGCGAACTCCAGGCACCGGGCGACACCTGGCTTCATATAGCCCTACCATGCTAACTGGCTCTGGCATGGCGGACATATTTTTCCCAGTTCAAACATATATCTCTGACTTCAGGCCAATCCTCGGATTCAACTGGTCAGAGAGCCTAAAAATATGTATAAAGAAAAAACAAAAACGCAGGCGGAGCCTGCCTCAAAGGCTTCCACATACAAAAAGAGAATAGTGGAGACCGTAAATGGTGAACCACAAAAAATTAATGAAGCTGCAGATGCTTCAATGGAGACTATAAGGGTCTCAACACTAACACTAAAGCCTACGATAAATGGCTAAAGTTGTCCAAATAAACTTGCACCATTCAAAGGCTGCGTCGGCCGAGCTTTGCAGAAGATTGCATCTAGGCAACTGGAGCATTGGGCTTATCCAAGAGCCCTGGCAAAATGCGGGAATTATATATGGCCTGAATATAAAAAACTATAAGTTGGTATATGCAAGAGGAACGTGCAAGCCAAGAGCCGCCATACTTATAAATAATAAACTAAACTCTTTTATTATTCCAGAGTTTACAAACGAGGACACGGTGACAGTAGTAGTACAATTCAACACCAATGATGGCGCAAAGGAGGTAATAATTGCCTCAGTGTACCTACCAGGGAACACCATAGAGGTTCCTATTGAAATAACAGGTAAACTGGTGCACTACTGTCAAAAGAACAAAAAAAAGTTGATCCTAGGTTGTGATGCTAACGCTCACAACATAATATGGGGTAGTAAGGATACAAACAAAAGAGGTGAGATATTGTTAGAATACCTAATTACAAATAACTTAAATATTGAAAATGTGGGGAAAAACCCAACATTTATAAACGCCATAAGGGGAGAAGTATTGGACCTAACCTTAACAGCAAACGTAACAAATGATCTGATTACAAATTGGAGGGTCTCACCTGAGAACTCATTTTCAGACCACTGTTATATAACGTTTGAGGTCCAATACCGGCACCCAAAAGAAAAGCAAACCTATAGGGTTCCAAAACACACCAATTGGGAGGGATATATAAAAGACCTCGCAATAGGCATGGGGGCCATTAGCTATAGGATAAAAACAGTAAACGAACTTGAGACAGCAGTTGACTTAGTTTTGGAAGCTATCGTGGCTGCCTATGAAGCAAACTGTCCAATAAAAGAAAAATGTACAACAAGAAAGGTTCCATGGTGGAACCAAAAGTTGGAAAAGCTAAGAAAAGCGGCTAGAAAAGAGTTCAATAGAGCTAGGGCAACTGGAAAGTGGGATAAGTATAAAAAGTCCCTCACAGTCTATAATAAGGAACTCAGAAAATCAAAAAGAGCTACATGGAGGACTTTCTGTGAAAACCTCAAGGAAGTACCAGAAGTTGCCAGGGTACAAAAGGCTCTGTCCAAAGAGGGACAAAACGGATTGGGGCTCATAAGACGTGCGGATGGCTCCATGACTTCGAGTATAAGGGAATCTCTTGAAATATTACTGCAGACACACTTCCCTAATAATTTTCCAACATTGGGAGATGATATTGGGTCTGTAAATAAAGTAAGCAGAGAGGGGCGAAGAAAGGGCCTCTCTACTGCTAAAGAAATCATAAATCTGGAGAGGGTGAAATGGGCAATAAAATCTTTCAGGCCATACAAATCACCTGGTCCAGATGGAGTGTTTCCGGCACTCCTTCAAAGAGGAATATCCATTCTGGGAATTCCTTTAATGATGATATACAGGGCCAGCCTCATTCTGGGACATGTTCCAAGAAAATGGAGGAAGGTTAGAGTAATCTTTATCCCAAAAGGTGGGAACAAACGGGCGGATTGGGCCAAATCATACAGGCCAATAAGCCTTACATCGTTTTTGCTGAAAACAATGGAAAAATTGGTGGATCTCCACATTAGGAATAAAATACTAGAGGTTCATCCTCTAAATAAAATGCAATTTGCGTATCAAAAGGGCAAATCAACAATCACTGCATTGCATCACATCGTTAAAAACATTGAAGGGGCCTTAGAATCGAAAGGAATTGCCCTAGTGGCCTTTATGGACATTGGGGGTGCTTTTGATAATGCTGGCTATAATTCAATGGAAAATGCCCTAAAAAATAGAGGGATAGACGATGTGATACAGGCATGGATTAAAAAAATGCTGGAAGGCAGAATAATAACCGCGAACATGGGATCCATAAACCTCGAAGTGGGGACAACAAGGGGTTGCCCACAGGGAGGAGTACTATCGCCACTGCTGTGGTCTTTAGTGGTCGATGAGTTGATGCATGCCCTAAATAGCGAGGGATATAAAACCATAGGTTATGCTGATGACATAACTATAATAATTAGGGGCCAGCATGAAAGCACAATAAGTGAATTAATGCAAAGGGCCCTAAACACCACTAAAGAATGGTGTACAAAAGAGGGCCTCGAATTGAATCCCTCAAAAACAAAAATTATACCATTTACAAGTAGAAGGAAAATAAGCATACCGGCTATAAAAATGGGAGAAACTCACATGGTCCTTAATTCAGAGACGAAATATCTGGGGATCATGCTTGATCAAAGATTATCATGGAACTCACACATAGATTATGTGGTGAAGAAATCCATAAAAGCGATATGGGCCAGCAGGCGGATGGTTGGTCGAACCTGGGGACTAAGCCCAACATCGATTAACTGGATGTACAGGCAAATGATTAGGCCTGGAATAACATACGCAGCGGCGGTCTGGTGGAAAAAGACCGAGCAAGAAGTAGTAAAAAGAAAATTAGGCAAAATTCAGAGGTTGGCGTGCCTAATGATAACAGGAGCAATGCGAACGACTCCATTGGTGGCAATGGAGGGCATAATTAATCTGAGCCCTATTCACATTGCCATCAAAAAAGCAGCCATTAAAGAATTAGTGGCGTTACATGAGGGGATGAACTTTATGGAAGGAAATCTGAAGGGTCATCTAGAGTTAATAAAAGGGATAGATATGCTGATGCCTATGACGTCATATAGTGACCAATTAAAAGGAAAAATGAACTTCGTTCATAAATATGGGATATATATCCTAAAAATAGGTGAATGGGACCTGCCATGCAAATGGCTAAGTGATGACGCCCAAAAATGGTTCACGGGTGGGTCAAAGACAAGCATGGGAGTTGGTGCTGGGATATATGGTCCTAGATGTTCTCATAGCATGTCCCTAAGTGGAGATGCAACTGTATTCCAAGCGGAGATATACGCTATCAAAGGGGCGGCGGACATAATCAGAGAGAGGGATACGAATGGGATTCGTGTCAATATACTCTCGGATAGTCAGGCGGCTTTGATGGCACTTCAGCAAAACAGTTTCAACTCCAAGTTGGTCCTCGAATGTCACGAAGTCCTAAACGAGTTGGCAAACAAGGGCGATGTTAGAGTCATCTGGATGCCTGCTCATATGGGACAAAGAGGCCGAGAAGACGCTGGAAAACTGGCAAAAACTGGTGCGGTGGGAGCGTACGTTGGTCCCTCGCCCTTCTGTGGGTTTACCAGGAAAGATAAGATGGAAGCAATTGAATTGTGGTAAAATGAAAAGGTTAAGGGAAACTGGGATAATATCAGGGGCCTTAAGCATTCAAAAAAATTTATTTATATAAATGCAAAGAGAGCTGAGGAAATTCTGAACTTATCGAGAGAACATCTTAAGGTTCTCTGCTGGGCTCTCACGGGACATGCGCCGTGTAACTACCATCTCAAGAAAATTGGATTGGTCGAAAATGAGCAATGCAGATTCTGCAAAAAGGATACTGAGACTATGGAACACATACTTGCAAAATGTCCAGAGCTCTGTAAAAAACGGAGGAAATATCTAGGAAAAGACTTTCTCAGGGAAAGTGGATATAAAAACCTTCCGGTAAAAGCGGTCATCAATTTCCTAATTGGTGACCTGTGAGAAAAGGTCTATTCCTTTTGAGTAAAAGGAATAAAGAATATAGGGGCACAATAGACCTTAATGGTCGCAGTGCGAGGGGGTATCTTGAACTCCAACCCTGTGGGAGAGGTTTTAGTCGGTAGGACGTCCTAGTGACGGGAGTCCGACACACAGTCTGTAAATGGATTTCCTCTTCCAAGAAAAAAAAAAAAAAAAAAAAAAAAAAATGTTAATGATGATGACACATTCATACCATAGTTAAATATATTGTAACAGTAAATGGTATTAATGTGTATCGCGGTATATCTATGCAATTGATGACGATGATTACAAATTCTATTTTCCTTTCTAATGCTCTATGGATTGAAATGATGCAGTGGAAAATGTAATCATCTTACGGGATATTAAAAGATGAATCGATACATATATGTAAGGTTATATATAATTATATTATAGAGATAGAACATAGGTTATTAATGAAATATGAATTAATATAAGTAAAAGGAAAATTCAGACTCAGCAGTTTGTTAACCCTAGATATATAAAATATTGTATGGAAAAGGGGGAAAATTTAGTATTTAAACCCGAACATTTTGATATTAAAGGACAGTTAAAATCGGCTTTTAGCCAAAACAATTAACGCTCATTATAAATAAAAATATTATAAGTTAAATTTATATAAGTTAGTTAAAAGTGTAAAGTAAAAGATTTGTATAGTAAATTATAAGTTAACTTTATATAAGTAGTTAAAAAGTAAAAAGTGTAAAATAAAAGATTTGTATAGTAAATAAATACGTTAAAAGTGGTTATAATAAAGTAAGTTTAATTAAAGTAGGATATATTGACGATTATTATTTTTTCTGTAACCTTTCCCATAAAATAACGGCTTTTAGGCACTTGAAATCAGCTTTTAGCTGAACCCAAGGTACTCTGGTATGGAGGGTCCTTGAAGATAGCGTGGGTGTGGAGAGCACCACGTTACATTAGCATCCCTTGCTTTTAGAACCTACCGCTATCTTTGGATAGAAGTAGTAGTATAAAAGTTATTTAATTTATATAATTTATTTTATTATATTTTTAATTTTATTTTAAGGTATTATATTTTTATTATTTATAGATATAGATTAAAAATTAAAATTATTAAATTATTTATAAAATTATTTTTAGTTATAAAATTATTTTTATAGTGTTGCGTTTAAATAAATCAATTACTGTTGTGGGGAGGGTTATTAGTGGCTTAACTTGTATTCAAGAACCTATCTGCGATCTGGGTAAAAATTGTATGACGGCAGTATTGTGGTATTAAAATTCGGTATTAATTGGTAAATTTTTTTCAGTGGATTTTACAGGGAAAAACGTGGGTCCGAAGCCTATAACGATTGAGGAATATAGGAAGAGGACACAGAGAAAGCTAAAAGTAAAACCAGTGGTGGTAATAAAGAAAAACAATAGAGGGGGGAGAGCAGTGAAACACCGTCAACAATTGGGAAACCTGTATAGATTGGCTCAATTATCGGTGGGCTCAAAGGAAAAACAAAGCTTTCTTCAACAGGCCAAGGAATTAAAGGAAAAATATAAATTGGAGGAGATTCAAAGGAAGTTAGAGAGAAAACGAGAGATACCACATAAGAAATATATAAAAAAAATAGGGGTATAAAAAATAGATGTTATAAATGTTTAAAATAAAATATATATAAATTCAAATGCATTTTTGTTCATTGGGGGATATGAGTCGGGTTGCGTTTCAAGAATAAGGTAAAATTTCTTATAGTATAATTTACAATTGGGGAACTCTTTTGGATATTTGGCTAAAGTTTTCCAGTTAAATTTTTTTTTTTTTTTCAATTTTGGGTATGATCTAACAGTCTAATTATCTATAATTTTATCATTTCGTTGATGTGAACTAATCAGTTGGGGCACTACCATAGTCAAATTGCAACCCTTAAGGGCTATTCATTAGTACATGGAGTTTTTGTTTTCATTGTAGGGGGTAAAAATTTTTGGGATAAATTGTAAACTGTGGCGGCAATCAATTTTTTGGGGAAATATAACGAAAAGTATCTATGCGGATATTTCCTTTTAAATGCCTATATGTATGAAGGGCAAGATGGGCATCGGCACAAAAGTCTGAAGGAAAGTGTTAAACATTTGAACGAAAATTTATTGATAAGTTGTGCGGAAAAATTAAGTGGAAGGGATTTCAAAGAGGTGAAACAGGTTATAACTTAAAATATACAAAAATATATGAATTGGAAACCAATAAATATTTAATTGATAAACTCATTGATCAACCGCATTCTCAGTTGACACACAATACACGACAGTTAAAGGCGGAGATATTACATTTAAAGGAAATCATTAAAGGTAATAAGGGGATTATCAGAAGTAGTGAAAATCAGGCTGGTGAATACGAGGATTTTATTGAAAAATTGAATGGTACGTTAAGGGATTCAATAAAAAGAGGGAGCGAATTAAAAGAAAAATTAGCGGTACTCAGGCGAAAGAATCAGGATTTGCAGGAAGAATTAGTAGCATTGGGAAATCTAACAATAGAGGACGGGGAGGAAGAAGTGAATAAATACAATAGGGGTTTTTTGAAAACAACAAGGGAATTCATAGTATAAAAGGGGAAATTGAGGAACTTGTAAATACGCAACATAACACCAGTATCGAGTTGGAATTGTTGGAGAGGACATTTGAGAATATAGAGAAAATAATAGAGCAGGCGGATAATCAGACGGGGGAGGGACAGGAGACTTACACAATACAAGGGGAACTTGGTCAGGTTATGGTGGAACAACAAAACCCGATTGGGGAATTTCAGGCCAGGGGGGCAATACCAAGGGCTGTACCGGGATTGGATAACTGGACGACTCAGGAACATCCACGATTATTAAACATGCCGGATACGGGTAGGATTATGAGGGATATCAATAAGAACGTCCAGATGTTCGAAGGACGTAGGGGACCCAACTTGGCTTCGGAATTGATTAATTTATTAACCATATGTAATGTATTATTCGACGGGTATAGATTTGAGGAGGATAGGATGTTCTTTTTAAAATATATTAAAACTAGATTCTTGGGGGATGCATTTGAAGCCGTGGCTAACGCCAATTTCGGGGATATAGAGGAATTGGGGAGTATATTGAGAGATAGATATCTGGAGAGAAAAACATATCGAGAGGTAAAAGATGCCATGATGCAGGCGCATCAGGGGCCGGTGGAAAATCTGTTTGATTTCGGGGTTCGTATGGTTAAATTGTTGGCCCAGTGTAAAGAGGCTACAACACAAAAATACGGGGCCATGGGAAATATTGATATGTTATTAGAGGAGGAGGAAACTATGGCGATCGGGATTTATTGCAATGGGGTGACCAATTCACAACTTCGGTTAAGGCTTTCGTGCATGGAGTTAACTTCCCTTAATGCGGCCATTAAAAAGGCTACGACCTTGGCAAAGGAGGTAAGTGAGATGGGCATTGACCTGGGGATGGGTAGATTGTCAGTCAAGGAGGATACGGGTAGAAGGCGTTTATTTTGCAGAAAGGGGGGGCATGTGATGCAAAATTGTTACGCGTGGAAGAATCAGGAACAACGAAAAAATGGTACTTTCGGGGTAGATAATAGGGTAAACTCCAATGGTAATCGGTACAATCATAACAATCCTAGCCGCACCAATATGGGAATAACCAAGGAGGGGGTAATGAAAGGGATCGCACTGGCTATGGCAATAGGGATCGTATTCAGGGGCGTGTTAACACGAATAGGTATTATGGGGGGAAGGACGGTAATGGTAGTTATGGAAATAATAGAGGAGGTTACGGTGGGGTAGCGAAGGAGGAAGTCCGGGCAAATCGGGCTTTGGCCTATGGTACGAATTGCATTCAGGAAAGGGGGAGTAACATTGATCAACAAAAGCGGGGTCAACAAAAGCGGCCAAGGAATTCGGGAAACCACAGCGAGCGGCGGAATGGCCCTGTCATGTCCGCTCGGGAACAGCATTAATGGGGTCAAACGACGAGAAGGAAGAACAGGGGGAAGGGGATTCGGGTAACAAATTTTTAATTGATATATATTCTGAGGGGGTAAGGAATGGAAAATGTAGATTGTTAATCGATACGGGGGCGTCAATCTCGATACTGAAAAGAGGGGCGTTAAAATCGGGAGTGGTTATAAACAGAAATCGGAGCACCAGGTTTAGTGGGGTTTGTGGGGGAGAGAGAACCACGTAGGGTACCGTGGATATGCTTTTCAGAGTGGTTGAGAAGGAAATGCGATGGTCCTTCCAGGTAATAGAGGAGACGAGTACGGTGCCGGTTGATGGTATAATGGGAGCGGATTTTCTGCGCGATAGGGCTGTTATTGACTGCATAGAGAATATAATAACATTTAATAGCGGATTGGTGCTGGAGAAGACGAGAGAGGTACATGAGGAGGAAATACGGGGGGAAGACGAACAATGCTAGGGGGTCCGGGGAATCGGAAATAAAGGTTGTAGCTAAGGGAATCCTGAACAAAGGAAATATGGATGCGGCATTGGTGGATGGTATAGGGGGAAAAATATTGAGGAAAATGGGATATCGAGATGGGCAGGGGTTAGGGAAATTCGAGCAGGGACGGCCAGAACCGGTTATACTACGGGAGAAAAAGGCATTTGCGATGGAGGATACGATACGATACGAGTTGCCAGAAAATGATATTAATAAGATCACAAATTTGAGTGAAGGGGTGGAAATAAGAAAGGATTATTTTGAGGTCATACCGGGGGATGTCGTTTTGCCACCGAGAATGGAAGTTGGAGTAAGGGTTGCAGTAAGAGAGAAGGGAAGTAGGGCGTGTTTCAATTCTGAAATTCGACCAGGGGTTTTTTTGCCGAATGTGGTGTTCAGGGCTCAGAAGGGGGTTACATGTATTCCAATAATTAATACTACAACGGATACGGTTGTTTTAAATGGATTTGAACTCGAATCTCGTCCATTGTGTGAATTTGTAATTGAGGGGAGGAAGGGGAAACGGGTGGTGAATTGCGTGGAATCGGGGAAATTTCGGGGCAAAAGGTTGTTGGAAATTCTGGCGCTTAATGATAATCATTCAAGTAAGGAAAGGGGGCCGTTGGAGGATTTATGTACGGAGTTTGCGGATATATTCTATTTGCCAGGGGATAGGTTAAGCCATACGAATGTAAAGCGGTTCGACTTGCCGTTGATACCGAATGGAGGTATTGTGAATTTGAAACAATATCGGTTGCCGGAGGCACACAAAATAGAGGCCGGAAGACAAATAGAGAAAATGTTGGAAGAGGGTATTATTGAACCGAGTATAAGTCCATTTAACAGTCCGATGATTTTGGTTAGCAAAAAGGGAGTGGATGGCGATGGAAATCGGAAATTTAGGCTATGTATTGATTTTAGAAGGCTCAATGCTATTTCTCAACCATATCAATTTCCATTACCCAGGATTGAGGAAATATTGGATCAACTTGGGGGGTCGAAGTACTTTAGCACCATGGATCTGTCACAGGGATTTCATCAGGTATTGATAGAGCCAAGGGATAGGGAGAAAACTGCTTTTAGTTCTACGTACGGGCATTATCAGTATTTTCTACGTACGGGCATTATCAGTAGTAGTTCTACGTACGGGCATTATCGGTATAGGCGATGTAATTTTCCAGTACCAAAAACAGTTAAACAAATTCAATCATTTCATGGATTGGCTAATTACTATAGAAAATTTATTAAGGATTTTTCGAAGATTGCGGCGCCATTGTATGGGCAAATGAGGAAGGATACCAAGGTGGAATGGGGAGAGGATTGCGAGGCGGCATTTAATTCGTTAAAACAAAAACTGACGACCGCACCGGTATTGGCATATCCGGATTTTTCCAAGGAGTTTAGTATTACTTGCGATGCATCAGGAAAAGGATTGGGGGCGATTTTAGAACAAGAAGGTAGGGTTATTGCTTATGCAAGTAAGACATTGTCCAAAGCACAAAGATCGTGGAGTGCCACGGAATTGGAGTTAAAAGCAGTGGTATTTGGCTGTGAGACATATAGATGTTATGTGCTTGGAAGGCGCTTTAAAATATATACCGATCATATGCCGTTAAGGGGAATAATAAGGGTAAAGGAAACGACGTCACGTATAATAAAGCTCAATCTGAAATTGTCTCAATATGACTTTGAAATTATCTATCGAAGGGGGAAAGAAAATTCCAATGCGGATTGCTGACTAGAATACCTGGGGCAGATAAGGAGCGGGGGCCAATATGTATTATGAGAACAAGGCAACAGACGAGGAGGGCACAGGAAACAAAGGCGTTAGCTGAGGACAGGGGGTCAACTGATAAGGAGGATGATGTTTCGGGTGACGGGCTAACAAAGGAGGTAGTTCCAGGCGGAGATGAGGAGGAGAGGAAGGGGGATCGATATCCGGAGGCAGAAGGGGTAGGAGACAGGGAGGAAATTAAGACGATTTTGAAGGATTATCATGATTCATTGTTTGCGGGGCACTTTGGTGTGGATAAGACTTATGATAGGATTAGACGTAACTTTTATTGGAAGGGAATGTATAAGGATATAGAGGAGTATGTCAAGGGTTGCGATAAATGTCAAAGGAATAAGTCGGGGCGTAATACCAAGATGCCGTTGGTACCGGTGGAATCTGCCAGGAGGCCATTTGAAAAAATATACATTGATGTGGTGGGACCGTTGCCAATTACCTTGAATGATAATAAGTACATCTTATCGATGGTGGATGATCTTACACGCTTTGTGGAATTTGCACCCATGCGGGATCAGAGTGCGGAAACCGTGGCACGTACATTGTACGAGGAAATATTATGCAGGTACACCATACCTCAGAGTATAGTGACGGATAATGGGACAAATTTCATGGGGGCGGTATTTAGGCAATTATGTAGATTGTTGGGTATAAAGAAGTTACGGACCACGGCGTATCATCCTCAAAGTAATTTGGTGGAAAGGCAACACTCTTCATTGGGAAATTATTTGCGAAATATTGTGGGGGATCAACCAACGAATTGGGACTCCTTTTTAAGAACCGCGGCTCATGCCTATAATAACAGCAAACATATGGGAACGGGAATTGCCCCACTGGAAATGTTATTTGGGTTTGTTTCCGAGATTCCATCTAATCTGAAAAGGGAGCCTAGGCCATTATATAACATGGAATCGTATTGTCAAGAGTTAAGGTATAAATTGCAGAAGGGATTTATGGAGGCAAGGCAGCATTTGGCTATGGCAAAGAATAGAGCGAAAAAGAATTATGATAAGAGTTGTAATCCGAGGGAGTTTCAGGTCGGGGATTGGGTATTGGTTCGTGCCAAAACGCGTGCGTCCAAACTGGCAGAAATTTGGGAGGGCCCGTATGAAATTGTGGAAGTCAATGGAGAGGTTAATGTTACCATTAAGAAGAAGAATGTATTGAGGCGAATACATAATAATATGATAAAATTATATAATAAGAATTAGGAGATAGGCAATACCTTGTTTAGTTGCATGGGCCATTATTTAGTCGTAATAATGGGTTATTTATATAATAATAGGGGGTACAGAGGGTATAGTTGTGGAATTAATGTTAGGCGTTGGGGTTTAGGTTAAGTGGCTAGAATTTTATTTTCGGGGATATTTTGGAATTAGTGGTATTCAATTTTAGATTAGTTACATTCCACTTTAGATTGGTTACATTTAGTTACAGTTAATTTTAGAGTAGTTTACATTGGTTTGGGTTTATATTAATACGTTTAATCAAAATTTTTAGTTACGATGATTGGTTCGGAGCTGGTAATCGGGGTAATTATCATTACGGTGATGGTAACGAGGGCAAACGTATGCAAGGAGGACATAAAGGGGGGGCCATATCGGATAGAAACACGGCCTTTAAATATTTCATCACCATCGAGACGATTTGTGGGTTTGCGAAGAATTATGGTTACCAGGGATGTGCCGTTGGGTATCATGCATCGATCATACTGGAAGAGTTATTGTTATAATGGGGGATCATTGGATTTAAACACTGGTTGTGATAATGAATTGAGGAATTATTTGCCGGATCAGGAAGAGGCCAAATTGTGGGTAAAGAATAATAAATGTAAGGTAGGGGCAGATTGTATTAATTGCTGGGGAAGTGATGCGGTGGTTTGCCTCAAGGCTGAGGAGGCGAATCAATCCTGGGTGGATTCTAAGGAATTACTACGGGTTGAAAACAATAATCATTTTGCCTTTCATACCTGTAATTTGAGTTGGAGGTGCGGAATACATCGGACAGCGTTTCCGACATTTTTGACCAGGAATAGGGGGACATGGGTACCGTATACGGTATATGCTAATGGTACCGAGTTGATATTGGATTCACGGGAGTATTGGAAATTGACTGATATTGCTATAATTCGAATTGAAGAGCAGGAGGGGAGGTATTGGGGATGGCGGGACGAAGTAAATTTGTAAATGGGGAGGCTTTCTATCTGTCACCGTGCGCCAAAATAGGTAAGAATGATTCAAATTGCAATGGGAACTGGATATTCAAAGACGGAAGATGGGTAGGGTTGACCGATCCATCGGAATGTGTGAAGTTAAGCAAGGTGGAACCGTTGGAATTGTTCGGGAAAATCGCACTGTGGTTTCCAGAGGTGAAAGATACCAAAATCATTGGAACGGCGAGGAATTTTGAGGTGTGGACATATTACGTGCATGAGAAGGAAGGATTAAGAGAGGCAATAGAATGGACAAGGAATGGAAGAAATGCGACCAGCTTGGGGGATATTTATGAATATCCAAGGGGATTTATTAATAACGTTATGTTGGGGGTGGCAACATCCCAAGTAGTGCAGCTGGTTTTGGGTGTGGTCGGGGTATATCTTATTCAGAACATGATACGGGGGAGAATAAAGTTAGGGTCAAGTAATGATGCAGATAATAGGCGGGATATTATGAATCGGGATGATAAGAGGGAACTTATAAATATGGTTAACGAGTTATGGAAACAGCGGGCCAGGGAGGAACGAAATTGGGCGGGTCCTGGAGGATCTAATACTTGTGCGACCATTGACATGCATGAATGGGGTCGGGTAAAAAAGGGGGAGCCACAGGGGGGTTCTGCTAGGGTTGACATCGAGATTGAGGGAGCTAAGGAAAAAGAACGGGGTCGTTATAATAGGGATTCGTACTTGTTTACGGTAGTTTAAAATTAAAGATTTAATCATATTTTTATTCCATGGTTTATTTTTTAGATGGTTGGTATCAATGGTAGGTTGGAATTGAAGTACTGGCTCATTTTTAAGTTAATATTTTAATAGTAATTTTCATATTTTGTATTTTTTTGATAGTCATTTAAAAATAAAATAATTTTTCCATTTACAGATAGATTTTTGAAATAGATGCAATATTTAATGCTGAGTCTGAATTTTATTACCGTTATTAATATAGTTAAACATGTATTTTAACTTTAAAAGGATAGTAAATAAGTTGTATTGTTAGGAATTTAAAAGATATAGATATAGTTATTATATTAAGCTGGGTAGTATGTAAGTATAATTAAGGAAATATTTGTAATAGATTATAAGGAAAATTATAGAATAAAATTAAAGATATTTAAGGAAATTTAAAAGAGTTGGTTGAAATGTGAAGCACCCATGAGTTACAATATCGGATATTTTGGAATCTATTGCTGATTGGCTGATTGAGGTTAGAAGGTATTTATGTGTAAACAAAGGTAATTTGGTATAGGCGGCGTCAAGGAGCTGAAAGGATGGTTGTTTAAACGGGAGATAGCATTTATGATAATGATTAGCATCATGTTAAATTAGTAACGGATTTTTATGTGCATCATTAGGCTGTTGTATTTGTAACGAGGATATAACTTATATTTTTAGTCGATGATTGATTGAAATTGATTTTGGTGAAATATTGTTGCTACTGCGAGTTTTGGAATATAAATAACAAGATATAATTAAATATAAAATATAATAAATATTAAGGTAAATAGATATATATATAAATAATTGAAGGAAGAGACTATATGTCTAGACCGGGGACTACGGGTCTATGGAATTGTACGAGAGACTATATGTCTAGACAGGGAACTACGGGTTCTAGGAAAATGGCCAACGTGGCATTAATAAGGTTCGAGACAGTGGGATATCTGTTTAGCAGTTGCGAGAATTGGAAATGGTGCTTATATGCGGTTAAAAGGAAAAATTATATTGGAATAATATTATTGAGAAAATAAAATTAATTTATAGACGATTAAAAGGAAAAAGTATATGGTAATGATAGTAATGATGAAATAAAATAAAGTTATATGCAGTAGAATTAAATGATAGGCGGTAGTAAATTGTAATCAGAAAGAAAGAAAATGAAGATTGAAATATGAAACTGAGATAATGTTATGAAAGACAACGAACAAGTATGGTAGAGTAAGGCGGAACTAAAAGGTATGCAGTTACACTTGAGTCACAAAATGTTCAGCCAAATAAATGTTATAATAATTAATTGGGGAAAAAGACATACAACCATGAAAGTAAATTCATGTTAATGCACATACGTGTTGAAGGTGGTCCATGTTTACAATAAAATACTTCTTGGCTTCAAGGACGGATTCATCAGGATGGCAGGATATCGACATAAGGCAACATTTGGAATCATCCGCGTGTTCGAGGTCATTGCGAGGACGCAATGTGTTTTGTGAGGGTGGAGTAATGTGGTAGAGTAGCATGGTCAACGCGCAAATAATGTGGTGAATGACTGTCAGTAAAGTAATTAAATGCAGTGTTAGCAATATGAGTAGGTTAAGCAACTAGAGCAATGTGTTAGCAATATAGGTAGGTTAATGAATTAAATATTAATATAAAATTATGGTTTATAATGATGATTTGTAATATGTATTTATATGTACATGATTTAATGAGTAAGGTATTATTATATTTCATTTAATATTTTTATTGTACTCATATTAATGATTAGGTTAATAATGATAATTATTATAATGGTATAGTTATAAGTCATTTTATATGTAAAAATGATTATGGTAATTATGGTTTTGATTATGATTGTCCACATATACACCCTATGTTGAGGGAATTAATGATGATACGCTCTTGTCCACTGGTAACTTTTTCATGTAATGATTATTTATCATGGGATTGGTGCGTATGATTTATAGGTGTGAGTTGGTATCGTAATTGATTGTTCAATGACGATGAATTTAGATTTATTCCGAATATGTTTTATAAACATTAGGAATCAATTAGAAAATATTTTCATCCTGTTGGTTAATTGATTACGAGTCCAACAAGTATAAATATGTGGAGGATGTTGGTCATGACCATGATTGAATAGCCAAACATATATTTATCGATTATATTAATGTTAATGATGATGACACATTCATACCATAGTTAAATATATTGTAACAGTAAATGGTATTAATGTGTATCGCGGTATATCTATGCAATTGATGACGATGATTACAAATTCTATTTTCCTTTCTAATGCTCTATGGATTGAAATGATGCAGTGGAAAATGTAATCATCTTACGGGATATTAAAAGATGAATCGATACATATATGTAAGGTTATATATAATTATATTATAGAGATAGAACATAGGTTATTAATGAAATATGAATTAATATAAGTAAAAGGAAAATTCAGACTCAGCAGTTTGTTAACCCTAGATATATAAAATATTGTATGGAAAAGGGGGAAAATTTAGTATTTAAACCCGAACATTTTGATATTAAAGGACAGTTAAAATCGGCTTTTAGCCAAAACAATTAACGCTCATTATAAATAAAAATATTATAAGTTAAATTTATATAAGTTAGTTAAAAGTGTAAAGTAAAAGATTTGTATAGTAAATTATAAGTTAACTTTATATAAGTAGTTAAAAAGTAAAAAGTGTAAAATAAAAGATTTGTATAGTAAATAAATACGTTAAAAGTGGTTATAATAAAGTAAGTTTAATTAAAGTAGGATATATTGACGATTATTATTTTTTCTGTAACCTTTCCCATAAAATATCGGCTTTTAGCCACTTGAAATCAGCTTTTAGCTGAACCCAAGGTACTCTGGTCTGGAGGGTCCTTGAAGATAGCGTGGGTGTGGAGAGCACCACGTTACACAAATAAACAAAAAATTGTATTTTATATTGCACATCGATAATATTTTTTGCGATTGCATTACACGTTTCATCAAATGGCATATAATATATGAGATCAATCAATATAGTTCATTTCTTTTTTTTATATGTACGTAGATGATTTATCCCCCAACCTGAAAGTCATATTAAAATCTCGTTTTCAAATATGTTTTTTTTTAATATGTAATAATTTAATAATCTACTAATAGTTATTATAATTTAATATAAGGAATAGTTTATTGAAATAATAAGATATCTATTAATAGCTAGAAACCGGTACCGGTAACCAAATCTAAGTAGAAGCAGTAGAAGCTACATACCAGAAGTTAAAATATAGCCTAATTAGATTATTGAAGTTTGTCTGTATGAAATTTCCTGTAATTTAATCAAATATTTTATAAAATAGTACTTTATGCGGGATCTTGTATAGCGATCTTTGCTGTGTCGCAACCAATCCTTAATAATTTTTATTATTTCATGTTCTTTTGAATCCTTTATCTGTTGGTCGTCGTGTCTGGTCGCTGTTTGGTCGTCTCTGTAAAGAAGAAACATCAACATTAAATAGGAAAGAAAATTACTAGTAGAATAACAGAAATTGTAAAACGGAAAATATTTATAATTTTATTCAAAATTTGACCCCCAATTTATACCGTTTCTACTTTAGAAAAAGCACTTTAATCATATTAAACATTAATAGTTAGCGAAGTCATCGAAAAGAAATTACTAATACATAATATGTATAAATATACCTACCAATAATTAGCTCAGAAACTGGAGTGTTACCAAACACCACCTTCCCCTTAGCACCCAACCAACTAAAACTTTGAGCTAATTCGTTTGATAACAATGCCTGTAAGCGCAAATGAACAACCGTTTTTATATTTATCCGACCTATCCTTAGTAATTCGTTGAACTATAAATAAAAACATGTTATTCAAATGATGTGAAATATGAAGAGTTTTTTTTTAATTATTGTTAATAAAAAAATAATTTCTCGTATGTTAAGTAGTATGTTAATACATAATAATCGGAAAATATAAAATCTAGAAAAGTGACTTGATTTCGAAGAAAAAATTAATATTTTAGGAGAGTTTATAAACGTCTTCTCTTTTAAAATTTTCTCGGTACTTTTTTCACCAATTGAGTTTGCATTGTCTTAAAATGATTATCGGACAAAGTGCTGCTGCTTTCTTTAGAATCTTGATTTTGAATTGTTTGTGATTGTTGTTTGTGAATGTTTGTTTCATCGCCGGTAGCTCTCTGTAAACCGAATATAAAAAAAAGTTAAACTGACAAAAAATATTGTTTTCATTTTAATATACCTGTTTCGGCGTAAATTTTAATTATTTTATATTTTTTCCAACTTTTTAAGGGATTCAGTTCGTTTTTTACAGCTTTATAATGCGTTATTGTTACCGTCTGGATAGTATGAGTACGCTTTCTCTGGGTTACCCATTTTGTTGGCACGATTTGCAGACCATCGTCAAAGAGGACGACGGCAAATTTAGGCATTTTGTTGATATAAACCCAGTAAATAAATAAACTAATTTTAAAATATTTTCTTGTAAATAAAAATAATAATAGGGACTACCAAACGGAAAAAGAATAATTTATAATAGAGACGTATAATGAACATAATTTTAATTTATTCTGTGTGAATCACAGGTAAAACCAGAATGTCACCATTGACAATTAATTTAACATACTTCTTTTGAATAAGTGTAACTGCCCATAATTGTAAACCAGATAATTTGGAAACTAAATGTACGTTAAATAACGAAGATAAACAAGGTTTTGTAAACACATTTTTTTTCGTTAAATATTGAGATCCAACTATGTACAGCGCTTCCATTTCATTATTATAAATTATATTGTGCACGTCAACAATTTCACCTGTACTTAATCCACAGCAGTTATCTGGCGAACGTATAGTTAATTTAAAGTTCCGTATAATCAGCGATTTATATTTAACATACGACTTTGAATCCAACAATGGACAACTGCTCATTTCGTTGTATCTTCTGGATAACTGTTGATCTTCTTTTCTAATGATTGACTTCAGTTTTTGCATAAAATTTTCATATTTAAATGCGCTGAAGCAATCCAGAGATCCAAATAGTCTACTATCAGAAGCCAAATGGATTAAGCCATGCACATTATGATGATGACTACCGTACAAAACAGAATATGATGTAACGAAATCTATCAATAATTTTTCCGCGTAATCTATTGTTAAAAAATGTTAAAAATTTCCAACGTTTATTAATGGTATTTTAATTTCGAATAATATTGTATTACTTACTTGAATTGCAGCGAAATGAGATAATGAATAAATTGTATGTAGGTCGGGTTTACCGCCTACATATGGGATGGATAATTCCTTGGGAAGTTGTGTGGATATGGTTTGAAGCTGATGTATCAAATCAGCGGGGCTAATGAGGGCTGGGTGTAATTTTCCTTGTGAGGCAAATAGTATTATGTCCAGAAGCCTTCTTTGTCCGAATCTAAATTATGTACATTATTGCATTTTATATATTTTTGTTTTTGTGTCATTAGTATTTAATGGTTTTTTTTTTAAATAAATAAATAAATTGATTAACCACGAGCATTAATGTTGTTAAATATTCGTGTAATGCCTCAAAATTTTCCATTTTTTGATTTTGGTTGTTTAAAAGGTTTCTTAGATTTCGTTGAAAATCGTCAATTTGGCGAAAATTGTTAGCCAATGTTTTTTATCTTTATTGTACCCCTCATTACTCCGTTGCATAACTTCAGCGTTGATTGGAAAAGTGTAGTTTGTTTTTCAAGAATGCTCATCGATTTTTCTGAATGAGCCTGTAATGAATCAAATTTTTCCATATACTCCGTGGCATCGTCTACATCCAATGTACCAAATAATGTTTTAGCCAATTTACCTATACCGTCGAAATACGATCTCCCGTTTCGATGTTTAACGAAACCGTCAATTATCGTTTCCTCAACATGTATGAGTACCAGGAAGTTATCACAGTACGTCAAGGATGGTTTTCCCACGTGTGCATTAAGCGTTTTACAATTGTGTTCTACATTATCTATTTGAAATCTGATTTCCTTTAGGGCGACTTGAGGAAGACCCAAATCCAATCGTGTTACTAAATTCCAAAAATTCTTGTGAAAATTGCAATTACCTAAATTTTCAGTGTAAATGCAAGCGTTTGTCTGAAGGCCGGTTATATTATAATCCATCTCATTGGCCGAATATGCGCCAATGCAACCAATTAACATGATTAGAAGAATCGTGGCTGGAAATAGAACAAGAGAAAGTTTTTTAAGTTAAAATGACTGTCACCGAAGCCTTAAGTTGTAAACAATTTTAAATTGTCGTTGTGCATTTTTTTGTTTTTACCGTTAATATTTATGGTCGAATTGACCGACGAATTAATTTTTGTTGTCTTATATGCCAATTGACCGGTCCCGAACATGAAAAAAATGTTCACCGAACTCGCCTCTAAATAAATCCATTGTTGGGCGTGCTGTGTGGCATGTGGCACCGTCTTGTTGAAACCACATGTCATGCAAGTCAAGCTCTTGCATTTTGGGCAAAAACAAGTTGGATATCATCTCACGGTAGCGCTCACCATTCACAGTTACGTTACGATTCGCATCATCATTGAAGAAGTAGGGTCCAATGATAATATGTTAAGCCCATAAACCGCACCAAACTGTGACTTTTTCTGGATGCATTTCTGGTAGCAATGCTTGAATTCTTGCACCAGCTGTATTTTGAAAGGCATCACACCTAAATCCTTCCACAAAATTTTCCACGTTGTTGAGTAACAGAGACCCAATTGCTGCGAACGGCGCCGAATCGATAATTGATGGTCATCATTAACACTGGCTGATACACCTGCGATATTTTCTTCAGTTCGCACTCTACGTAAGCGTGTTGGTGGTTTAATGTCCAACAATGTAAATTTGGTGCGAAATTTAGTCACAATAGCTCGAATAGCCGCTTCAGCGGGTCGATTAAACTGACCATAAAATGGAAGAACCGCCCGATGAAATTGCTTAACAGAGCACACATTTTGATAATAAAATTCAATAATTTGCAAGCGTTGTTCGGTTTTTAAGACGATTCATGGTTAAATTATAGACCAAACTGAAGATGTTTGACAGTGAAACAAAACACGAAACGTTCGTCAGCTATTTAAACCAGTGTTGCCAAAAAGATAATAGCTAAAAAATCACGCTTTATAACCGATAACAACTCTTGGATTTACTCTGTTTGAAAATTTTACTTCTGTCAACTCTTTCATAGCAAGGAATGAAGCGTCTTCCCCAGAAATATCAAAACTTAATTGAATGGTTCAGATGTATTGGAAGAACATTGAAAATTAAATAAAACACCCAAGTCGGTTCTTGGAAAATTCGATAGAGAGCTTAGAAAAAATGATATTTTTGTGAGATTGAAACACATCGATTTCAATACTAAAACATCCTGGGTGGGTATGCTTGTGAGACGTCTGGCTCCCGTTGCCATTTGATAAAAGATATTTGAAGCGCTTCTTGCAGGCTCCAGACACCTTCGTTTAATAATGTGTGTTGTAGGTTGTTTTGTTTGGTTGGATTGGATTGGGGAATATGTCACATTAAACCACGGAAAACAAACACAATTATTCTTCCTCTTAAATAATAAATTTATTTATTATATAATTATATTAAAATATGTATTATTACACATTCCAATATTTTATACATATATATATAACTTAATACTACTTTTTAACAAACTTTTCACTAATTGATTTTACTATTAGTACGATTATTATTATTTTTATATCATTATTTTTCTTTGATCACTACTTAACAAACTTTCCTTATTTATATATTCCGATTAAAACTTAAACGAAAACCTGCCGCTTTGCTTGGGTAGGTGCTAGACACAAATTATCGTTTAAGAGTGTAAGTGTTCATTTTCGACTGACTGACTACTGACTACCCACTGATTTTATTTTTGATTAACTCGTTGATTAAATTTTTACTGTTTTTTTTAAATAATAATAAAAACTGTCAAATTAACAAATTAACTATATTAAATAAGTAAACCAATAATTATTTATTTTGTTACGGATGTGCATATATATAGCATTCCATTTACTATACGTTATATACCATATACTATATATATATTATTAATATTGCTAATAAGTGCATTTTCTTATTAATGGAATTTGCATATACACCTGAGTACAAAATGCTTATATACCCATATGCACATTTATACATGCATTTCTATGTCATACAATATTATTTTCTTTAAATATAATTAATCAATTATTAATTATTAATTTTGGTTCGTAGGAATTTTTGTTGACCATATGGAAAATATAGCAAATATGCGATCGGAGTATAGTCTATTTACCTTCCGATGCATTTTTTGCTATTTACAACTTCCGTCACACAACATTCCAAGCAAAATTTTATTTTTTTTTTTTTTAATTTTTTAATATTACCTATATTACTAACATTATACAAATTATGCCATTTATTGGTTATATGAAATGCATGGCTTAAATCACTTATACAGGGTGTCCCAGCTAACGCTATCCAGCCAATATCTTCGAAACCAGTGGAGTTATCACTAATATGATGTTAGTGGACCCCCACTGGATTCCATTTGGCTACATTTTTATGTTAACCCCTTCCTCCCCACGTTAACCCTTATGTGCTTAATGGGTATCAACTTTGGAAAATCAAATGTAAACCTATAGTTTTTTTTCGCCTATTTTGAAGAGCATGACGAGTAGTTAAAAAAAATTTAATAATATGTGGGGCCCCATGGGGAATTTTTCCACAAATTCGGATTGTCCATCTAATGGAAAATGGACGAAAACTCACTAAATCTCTATGAAAACCTGTGTTGTGATGTATTAGAAAGTTGTTTTACGTTGAAAATTAAGGGGGGTGTCCAAACAGCGCAAGCCCCCCACACCCCCTTTTTAAGGTCAAAAATCGAAATTTTGATTTTAGCATTAAAAACCATATTTTTTTGATAGTTTGCAAAAATCGCATGCAAAAATCAAAGTTTCGATTTTCCCCCTAAAAACGGGGGGTTGGGGGCTTGGGGTGTTCCGACACCCCCCTTAATTTTCAACGAAGAACAACTTCCTAATACATCACAACACATGTTTTCATAGAGATTTAAGTTCACTAACATCATATTAGTGATAACTCCACTGGTTTCGAAGATATTGGATGGATAGCGTTAGCTGGGACACCCTGTATATATCTTTCTAATTTCTAAAGTAAGTTCATATTTTTATTTTTATGATATTCTTTTTTGTTTTTTTTTAATCCGGGATTTTTTAACTGGGATTTTTAATCTGGGATTTGTCTTAATCTGGGATTTGTTATTAGAATTGCGGTTCCGCATTATCACGTACACCCCGATGGTGATTAGTATTAGCGAAACACCACCAAATGTATAACCCTGTGCTTGTGTGACGTTTAATAAACTCTTTCTGAAACCACGTTCGTCACGTTCACGTTTGATTTCGCTGATTCGATCGGTTGTTTTCCCCCCTCCAGGAGAATATTGAAACGGCTGTGATCAGTTAGTAACATCCCGGGAACAGGTGGTAACGCGAGATTATGGTCTGGTAACTGCTCCAAATTTTGAATTGGTGAATTCGGCAAAATTGGAGACGACGCGTATTTTATGACAGTGGTTGGAAACAGGTAAACCTTTTGAAGTTGATACGTACTATCCTCGGGCAAAGGTATATTGATGGAAACAATAATACTGTTGATTGCACTGTCCGGTAAAACGGCGATACTATATAGTTCACGTAATGATCTCATATTTCTAAACAACCGATTGATAGTTACCCGCTGGATAATGTCGAAATGAATTTGTGTTAATGTCTGTTCATCGAATATTAATGGGTGTAACCTTTTTTGATATAAATCATCAATTATTAGTTTAGCAGTCTATCGTGCACATCTATTAAGTTTTCGGTTAAAGAATTCATCAGCGCGTTTATTTCTACCTTTATTCTTTCCGTTTGAAATTTAATTTGTGATTCCGAAACAAAGTTGCCCAAATCTTCATGCAATTTATTTGTAAATTTTTTTATTTCGGCCATTAAGGATTTTATGGGTTTACTGAGGTTGTCGTACGTGGATTGGATCACAGTAACCTGCTTTTCTAATAAATTCAACGTGTTATTTTCATTAATCTCATTATTTTTCAATGTTGCATAAATGTTGTTGGCATCTTCACTATCCATCACGCCGAAGGCCCATTTTTGAAACCCACCTATGAAGTTCAAAGCCCGCTTCGCTCTATGTCGAATAAATACATGCTTCAACTCCGTACTGCGCCCTTGAATTCGGTTGATGAAAGATCCCACATTTTTAGCAAAATACTCACAGGTATGTATATATTCAGGCGCGATTTCCGTCGACAATGAATACAACTTTATAACTACTTTGTTTAAATTTTATTTAACTTATATGTAACATGATGTTATAATGAAACCGCATTTGACTTAATAATAACATTGTATTATTTATATAATACTTTACCTATCTGAATTACAGCGAATAACTGCTTATTTACCAAAATATAACATTAAGATTACTGATTATTATAACTTGGTGTTGGCTGGGTTGTTTAAAAATCAATCAATAGTTCAATTTTTAACTTTTAAAAACTTTTTAAAATAGCAATCAATTAATTTCTAAATTTTTCTATAACATATATATTAACTTAAAACATATATTTTTTTTTTAAAATTAATAACTTAAATAATCCATCATGGCTTTCATGATCATTCCATACATATTTTCAAACGGTTATTATGTACCTTTTTCTGTCCCCTCCCAACACCAATGGTGGTATTAATCGGATTATTCACGGCCACCACGGTTTATGGCCCTCACCACATGCAAGAAAATGTTGCCTTGGTGGGATTCTTTAGGAATACTTTGTCCCCCACGTGAAAACGGACGGGTTTGGTGTATTGGTCGTAATACTGTTTTGACGCCTCCTTTGATTTCATTAAATTGCGTCTGGCGATTTCGTGTGTTTTTTGCAATCTATATTTTAATGAATAATAATAATCCTCAAAGTTATAGACAGGTTCGGGCGTACGTTTTAAATTAGTGGGAAGCTCAGCAGAAAAACCAAACAAGCAATCAGAAGGAGTTAATTTAAGCGACGTATGGTAACTATTGTTATGTATATGAACCGCCTGCAATAACCACCGGTCCCAAGATTGTGGACTTTCGTCCACGAAGGATCTTAAGTATTCCACCAAGGGTCGATGGCCCCTCTCGAGTGTGCCGTTGGATTGCGGGTGGTAAGCAGTGTTTTGTAACTTTTTAATTTTTAACAATTTTTAATCGCGGTTGAATAGTTTGCTAGTAAAGTTCGTCCCCTGATCTGTAATTAATTTTTTGGGTATGCGGTACCTCGTGATTATTTCGTTATAAACACATTCCGCCACCGTTTCGGCCTCAGCGTCCGGCAATGCGTAACAGTTGAAATATCTGGTTAGGTCGTCAATGAATGTCAGTATATACTTATTGTTGTCTATACTTATTGTTGTCTGAAATTCCGGGCGAAATTCCTCACTATTATTGGAATTAATTCCACATTTGCTTGGGAATCCATAGAGATAATACTGGAATTTCATCCGTACATTCCAGATATAATTCCGCATATTATGCATAAATAATTCCGAACAATCCTAATTATTTAATCGTGCCGTTAGGAATAAATTTACGACATTCGGAAATATATTCCATATTTTCCCTTATATCTCGCCTGAAATTCCATAAAGATTCATTATTAAATACCATGATGTTTTTTTCATATAAACAAAATTGTAAATTTATTGATTTGGCAAAAACAAAATACAAAACATTAAATAATAATTGCCTATTCTACGTTCAATTAATTACATAAAAAATTCAATAATTCAAACACAGAATTTGGTATTCTGACGGCAGTCATAGTTATGATTATTCTTACAAAATAGTCTTACATAGTATATAATAATTTGAGCGTCTTAAGAGATAACTTGTTTACCGAATACAAAAAAAAATCAAAACAAAAGTAAAAACATTATAAATTTGTTGATATTTCGAACAAAAAAGAAAAAATTTAATATATTATATAAAAATTAATGATTTAAAATGGAAATTATATTAGAAATTGTTAGATTTTACTAACAGAACAAGAAAAGTAAATAATAATGAATTAAAATTATTTTATATTCGAATTTCAAAAATCATTATTATGATCATTATGTCATTATTATGATCATTATATGACGATGTCTTAAAAAAAATAGTCATAAAAAAGGTCACAAAAATAATCATAAAAAAGAATCTTACTATAACTTATTTTGAAATTGTTGATGATATTATTATCATATACAGTTTTTTAACATCAACAAAAATAGGATTTATAATATATAGATTTATATAGCCGCACTTGGCAAGTTTATATGAAGGGCTATTGTATATCCATGTTTTATAAAAAAAAATGATTTTTACTTACACACATAAAGAGACAAAGTTATATAGTGCATATAATCATAATATTAATTAGACATATTATGCATGATATAAATTTGTCTCATGTAATGATGTAACTATAAATTATATTTTATAAAACATGGATATCAATAGTCCTGCATATGAACTTGCCGAGTGCGGTCTATCTATATAGTTAAAAATGCTATTTCTAGAATATATTTTTTAGTTTATTAAGTTTATTATAAAAGTTCCAAAATTCAAACTCTGCAGATATTAAAATCATAAAAGATGTATTTATACATTAGAATCTGGAACATTCGTTTCAGAATTCTGCGTTGAACCTTGAACATCTTTTTGTTTTTTTTTTGTTTCTTAAGTTATCTTTGATTTTTTGAAATTGTTTGCGTAGTTCCGTTATTCTATTATTTTCCGTATGATATCCTAGGTGAATCTGACGTACGGCATCTAAATGTTTTTAGAAATAAGAAGTAGATTAAAATCTAATATTTATCTTAAAAACTCATAATAGGAAAATATATTATATATATATTAATTAAATATTTACCTAATAACAATCTTATGGATGCGCTGGAGCTGAGTACGGAAAAATCTCCATATGACGTATGACTAAAAAAACAAAATAAATCATCGTGTATTATAAATTTTAAACCTATTTTGCAGCAATACGACAAAGTTTTGCATATAACATCAACATTGGTAAATATTTGTATTAGATGCTTCTGATCTGCTGAACATATATTCCCCCCAAATTAGTCCTGTAATGCAATGTGTAATGCTATGTGTACGTTAGGCCGCAAACACCCCTTGTTTAATAAACTAATATCCGCACCGGTATCGACAAGTAAGGTGACAGTTTTCAATTTGGCTATATCCAGTGATATGTTAACAAACACATCATCCCTTGAAATATGGTATTTGTTAATATTAAAAAACTCAGCGCAACCCATTCCCCATGTACAAAATGTAGGAATCGAAGTTGGTATTTTTTAGGGAAGATATTGTTAGCTTCCATTGCATAAAAATTGTAAATAATAGGTTTGGCTTTCTTAATGATAAATAAATGTAATTGTATAGGGAAGATTTGATTAGCTTCCAATGGTCGTTAATTGTAAATAATGTATCTTATGGTCTTAAGTCTAAGGTATTGTAACTGTCAGCGGCGCCGCGTAGCCAAAAATTATAGTTGTCAAAATTTTTGAAAGCAACAATAATTCGTTAAACTAAACTAATTTATGTGTTTTTAATTTCAACTAAATATCTTCTGGAATAAAAAAGCCAACTAAATATCTTCTGGAATTTCAATTTAGAACTGCTCAACTAGATTCAATTCACCAATAAATTATTATTTTTAATTTGCACTAAATATCATTAAAATGCAATATGAAATCTCCAAGTTGTTCAAAAACTAAATTAGCAACATGAATAAATAAAAATAAATGCTCGTATTGCAAACATAATTTGTTAATTTTAAATGAGAATTATTTTATTATATATTTTCTTCTTTTACACACATTACTAATTTCTCATACTTTACCTCATTCGTTTTTGTATTGTATCTACATTACAGCATGTGCGATATATGAAAATGTTAGTTTACCATATGCATGGAAGGTTGCTAAAAAAAAATATTGACAACATTCTTCTAAACACACCATATAAATAAATCAAAAGCCCATATATTTTAAGCTTAACTACAATTTTATTTAGAACATATTTAACCATTGAGTTGTTACAACAAAGCTTTCACAACTTAAATTCAAATACATATGCATATCGTTGAATTTGTATATAATAGCATAATAGGATAATATAGGTAAATAAGACAATATGAATGGAATGGAAGTTGTTAGTATTTTATTGTAACAACCTACTGATTAAGTGTGATTAAGTGTGTACGTTCTAAATGAAATTGTAGTTAATTTTAAAATATATGGCCTTTTTGAGTTTTTATATGATGTGTTTAGAAGAATGTTGTCAACATTTATTTTTAACAAAACTATTTAAAATCAATTCTATATCGAATAGTACGTGAAGTTAAAAAAACTTTTCGCAAATTTTCAGGACACATTTTTTTTTTAAATATTGAATTTTTATATGATTTTTTCGCAAAAATCAAGTTGTCATATGACAACTAGGACATTACCAGGATACGCCACTAGTAGCTGTATAGAGAAGGTATGATTAGCTTCCCGTTTTTGATAATTGATAATAATAATTTTTGTCTTCTTAATTCTAAATAACCCTTTCGTAAATCCATTTCTACATATTTTTCCACAAAAGCCGTGTTAATGCAATGATTACGTGTTGACCAATTAGGTCATATATTATATGGTTTATATGGTTTATTTAAAAACTCATGACAATGAATTTTATCACTCAATGCTTGTAAAAACCACGCGAAATTTTCGCGAAAAATGATTATACGTAATGTATAACATATATTTTGTATTATTGTTAGTGACTGTTCCGAAATTATTGGATAAAATTTTGTATGCATTAAAATTTAATGTTTTTTTCGAAATAAATAAATAAATAAATAAACCTATTACTCTTAAATTTATAATTTATCAATACATTTTTCATGTAATTTTAAATAATGTATATTACATACATTTTACTTAAAAAATATGTAAAATTAAACGAATTTAATATAAAATCAAGTGTATTTTACTTAAATAAAACAAAAACATTACTTAAAGTTTAGTAACTATAATGGTATTTTCAGTAATAATTTGGGAAAACTACATTATATGTTCAAATCCTTAAGTAAAAAGTGCATGCATTTACGTAAATCTTACGTTTAGATTTGTATTATTTGTGTTTTGTTGAGTATTAATTTCACATATATTCCCGTAGTATTCGGTGGCGACTGCTCCATCTGTTCTTAGTGTTCGCCGAACGACTTCAAATTAAGCACTTATATTTTGTATTTTATTTGAAATTTATTTCTAAATTAACTATAAATAAAATTCTTTTCGGTGCAAATAAAATGCGAAATTGTTACATATCTAAAAAACGATAGTCAAACATTCTGATTTTTGGATGAACTCACCCATTCACTGTGTTCTGTATGTTAAACGAACATAGGAACAAAATATATACGATCCATGTATACTTAAAAATAAATCATATATGTGTATATTCATGTATTCATATATTCATATAAAAAAACAGCAGCAAACTTAACTCACACTGTTCGCTTTGGGTTCGGTAAATAAATTATTTATGTATACGGCAAGCGTATAAAGTATTACAACAATAAACTGTTATATACCACCATAAAATTTAAAGGGAAATTTTGTTTCCATATACGAAATTTTAACTCAACTAGGTTCTGTTTTATCACAGTTGAGTCAAATTTCATACTTACTCATCAAATCAAATATGAATGCTTGTGTATATATGAGATGATTTTGTTTTAATTTAAATGATCATATTGTTCATTTGATTGAAATTCGTCTCAAATATTCATTTATCTTTTTCTTTGCATCCATTATTTTCTTATAAATTGATTTAATTTCGCTTTTATATTAACAATTTTATTATTAATAATTGTTGTACTGATTTTCAAATATTCCAAGTGTTTTTTTCAAAACAATTTGATTTTCAATTTTATTTTCATTTGTTTATTAGTATTATTATTCCACCATACAATCCACTGATTTTCAAATATTCCAAGTGTTTTTTTCAAAACAATTTGATTTTGAATTTTATTTTCATTTGTTTATTATTATTATTATTCCACCATACAATCTACTGATTTTCAAATATTCCAAGTGTTTTTTTCAAAACAATTTGATTTTCAATTTTATTTTCATTTGTTTATTATTATTATTATTCCACCATACAATCTACTGATTTTCAAATATTCCAAGTGTTTTTTTCAAAATAATTTGATTTTGAATTTTATTTTCATTTGTTTATTATTATTATTATTCCACCATACAATCTACTGATTTTCAAATATTCCAAGTGTTTTTTTCAAAACAATTTGATTTTCAATTTTATTTTCATTTGTTTATTATTATTATTATTCCATTATTTTCAATTCTGCCCTAAAATCAAAGGCATTATTTATAAATAAAAGAATATCATAAATATGGAGGAAACACTTCTAGACAATTGCGTGATAAGTAGCTTGAAGATGCAATATTTTTGTTCACGCAGCATTGAGGACAAGAATGCAATTTTACGTGAAGGAAGGCAAATGCCAGAACTTCCTGATATATGGTATCATAAATCATTCTAGACCCCAGTAGCCGTATTTTCTAAAACAATATTGTATTTTTACGATATTGTATTTGACTAAATTGAATTTACAATATTGTTAAAATTTCATATTTTTAAACACAATATTGGTTGGCCATTGCGAATCGGTTGTTTTATTTTTTTTTTTTTTTACATAATTGTAACTATTTCAGTCAACATATTCGTTAAATTCATGTAGAAGAAAATACCAAAATTCGTTTTTTACCGAAAATATTACAATATTGTTTTAGAAAATATGGCCCCAGATATACATTTGATGTGTTATATAAAACTGATAAAACCGAACGACTTAATCTAAGGATAAGGAATCGCCACTGGTAGTATTATGTATTTTAAAGTAAAAATGAAGATGTGTTATGTATGAAGTGCAAAATGTCTTCATATAAAATAATATTTTTAACACAATTTATACTTATAAAAATTTTATTATTGCTTATATATTTTTGGATCATAAGTGTCGAATTCAATTCTTTTATTGAATTATAAGGGGATTTCTGTGGAAGAATGGTTATTAGGCTAAAAGAATGTTTATTAGATTATATTGTATTAATTTCTTTATTAATTATTTATTTTTAAACGCTAATATCTTATATACTGAACACTTGTTAAACTTATGACACTTTTGATGCTTACATTAATTGTAAATGACTGATGATTTTAGTAATTGGTCCTATGGTTTAAATAGGTGGAAAAAATAGGTAATTTTTGCAAGCCATTCATGAGGTCAACATAATTATATATAGTTTTGTATTTTAATTTTTGTAACTGCTTTATTTGAATGTTGATCTCCGACTGGTTAATACTTTACATTCTTAATACCAACCAGTCAACTTATTATCTACATATTAGATTTCGCTGTGCAGCTGCACAGGAAATCGTTATTATAAACAAACTTATTTCATATTATGCCAATTATGCAAAAATGGTAATGTTTATATTGTTTATATTATAATTAATATTATATTGTTTATGTTACCACGTTATCGTGGCTGGCGACGTAACACCCCCATCACTAGGACGAGACTCCGGCGAGTGAAGCTCTGATTCCGGGTTGGGTGTAACCAATGCAGCTATTTTTCGTAATTTTGTTTTAATTATGGTATAAACTACAAATGTTCCAATCGCCACAATCAATATTAAAATTAACAAGTACTGGGTAAAGTTATGTACTTGGCTTTTGAAATGTACTTCTTCAACGTTGGGATCGGCTCCAAAAAGTATCCCTGAAATATTTGGGGTTTAAATTTGGGAATTTTTATTAAGAATATTAGTTTAGTATGGTTATAGAATGCGCGAAGCCGTAAATGTTCGTATATTTCCTCGAGACTATCGATATGGATACAATGTTCATTAAGAATGCTTTTGGTATAATTTAGTTCTTTAGGTGAAAGAATATTTTTCGATATAACGTTTAATTTTGCCAATTGTATGCATTCGAGGATATCGTTAAGGTGATCCCGTAAAACATCGATATCGAAATGAATTTGATAAATGTATTGCATGTAACCCAAATCTTGCTCCGCGTCTACGACATTTCCTTTCATTTGGTATGTAAATTTAGATAAATATTCCCCAATGGCTTCCTGTTGTTTATTAATGTGAATTGTTATGTTTTTAAATCTATTAATCATTTCTCGATTTATTTCCACCTGTTTATTATGCTCCTTAATTATTTGCTTATTATTTACCGATAATTCTTGTATTTCATTATGGATCTCAATAGCATCACTATCGTCCATATTACCTGTTATAAATTTAATTCCACTTCCTACAAGGTTTAACAAACCCCGCTTGTTCCTTATATGTGGATATATGATATATCATATATCAAGTCTAATGAATTATGAAGCATTGTAATTTGTGTGTTTAATGTTCTTATCGTAATTTCCAATTTTCCATTGTTAAGCAACTTTCCTATGTTTTTTGTTATTTTATCAATGTTTTCCTTATATCTATCTAATTCTATAATATGTACTAGGTTGCTGTAACCCGAAATTATACGTGCCTTATTTGTTTGTATCGCCAGAACCCCCGGGTTCATTGTCAGATCCTGAATTTCTATTTGGCCCCATACTGTTGCCCTGTAATAATTTCCTAGGTTTATTAATTTTATTTTTATGATATTTTATGTCTTTTTCGTCATAAGCATTAATTTTCTTTTGTCTTTGTATATTTATTCTTTTATTTTTCGGCTGTACTTTCCTAACATTTTTGGTACGTAGGTATACGTCCTGATTCGATGGTATGGTTTGTGCATTAGTGCGATTTTCATTTATGTGTTCGATATACTTTTGTTTTTTCCGTAAACTATTATTATATGCCTCCGCTTGAAGTTCAATTTTCTTTTCTTTTATTTTAACCATATCGATTTCGATTTTCTCGTCATATTTCCTACCAAAGAATAATTCGAAAGGGGTAAATTGTGTAATTTGATTAATTGAATTATTATAAGCATGTATCGCGTTGTATAAAGATTCCTTAAATGGTAACTTCTCATGATTGACTATGATTCTCAAATGTTCCAACAACAACGAATGAAATCTTTCAATAGGAGAGTTTGAGGTTGACGAATCAACAGAAGTAAAATGAATTTGAATATCATTCTTAGATAGATATTCCTTAATTTCTATCGTAGTTATGGCCCTTTCTTGATCCGTAATCAGTAATTCTGGTTTTCCAAACAAGCTAAAGAATTTCATAAGTTTTTCTTTGATATGGGGTGTGTTTCTGGATTCTAATAAGTATGCTTGCGCATACCTTGAAAATTTATCAATTATTGTTAGTAAGGGTTTTCCCCTTTCAAAATAAAATATGTCCACATGGCATATTTCCAATGGTTGCTTTGGTGTTTGTGTAACTTCAAATTTGATTTTTATAGGTCGCCTTTCGTATTTCTCTGTTTGACATATATCGCACTGATTAATATGTAATAAAATTTTATTTTTTAAATTTGGAAAGTAGTACGTACGCCTCAAATGATCAAAACTTTCATTAATACCACGGTGATTACTTTGCTCATGGTAATCTCTGATTATTATATCTTGTTGCAGTTCATCGGTTATATCTTCCTTTATTTTAACACATCTTAATATACGCATTTGTTTATTCCTAGCAAAAATGTTTTTATATACCTCTTGAATTCTCATATATAATTCATGATTTTCAACGTAAATCGCGTTTACTTGTTTCTGGTTGAAATGATTTTTAATTAATTGTATTATCGTATCGTCATCACCTATTGAGAGCTTTATAATTTTCCTTGTATTATTAAATATCTTTTTAATTTTTATTGAACACTTCTCATCCCCGTTTAATTCTATTATGCATTGAAATTTAAAATGATTGAAGCTCGCCTCTGAAATAGGTATGAGATCCATATTGTCCGATTCAGCGCTATGTATGGTAGTCGCTGTGGAAAAATTGTTTTCGTTGATATTAATCTCAATCGGCATTCGGGACAATGCGTCCGCATTATTATTAATTTTACCCGGCTTATATTCAATTTTGTAACTAAACTCTTCCAACTTCAACCGTCATCTAACCAACTTTGAATTGGGCTCCTTGAGCGACATTAACCAATTCAAGGGTTTGTGGTCAGTTTGTATTTTAAATTCTTGACCGAAAAGATAAGGCCTGAAATATTTCGTCGCCCATACTATTGACAACAATTCTTTTTCAATAACCGAATAATTGATTTCGTGTTCATTTAACGTTTTTTAATGTAACCTTTATTAATGTACACGCCCCAACAGAAAACAAAGATGCAGACACGAAGGATATGTTTTACGAAAAGCTCAATCGTATTTACAATCAAGCTCCTAGTCGTGACATTAAAATCGTGCTTGGCGATTTTAATGCACAGGTGGGTAGGGAAATTGTATATCGACCGGCAATTGGTCAACATAGCCTTCATACACACTGCAATAATAACGGCGAGCGTTTAGTCGATTTCACAATATCAAACAATATGATAGTAGCCAGCACACGTTTCCCACATAAGAACATACACAAAGGAACATGGTGTTCGCCCGATACAAAAACAACAAACCAAATAGACCACGTACTCATTGACAGTCGTCATGCGTCCGACATACTGGATGTAAGGAGCTGTAGGGGACCTAACATTGATTCTGATCATTATCTCGTAAGAGCTTTGTTCAGATATCGTGTTAGTGCAAACCGCCAAAAAGTCATTGCGAGAGGATTGAATTTGGAAAATCTCAAAAATGACCAAGTAAAACAACAGTACGAAGATAAATTGGTGGAGTTAATTGTTCGAACAGATGTGGATCAACAGCAAAACACGTGTAATGATATGTGGAATCGATTACGTAATTGCATGAAAATGGCGGCAGAGGAGACGGTAAAGTTGAAACCTGGCGTGGTCAGAAATGGTTGGTTCGATGACGAATGTAAAACGGCTCATGAAGAAAAGAACCAAGCGCGTTTAAAATATCTGCAGCGCGCCACACGAACTGCCATGGATGACTACAGAACCAAAAGATCCATTGAACGCAAATTATTCCGAAACAAGAAAATGCGTCATGAGCAGGATATTTTGCGGGATATAGACACGCTGTCCAGCATGAATGACAGTAAAAATTTGTACAGGAGAATAAGATCTGTAACTAGCGGATTTATACAACAACCCCTTCTTTGTAAGGATACCAGCGGTGAAATTTTGGCGGATGAAGAAAGAGCCATCGCGAGATGGGCTGAGTATTTTAAAGATCTACTTACAGCAAGCAACCAAATTGGTAGAAATGCAGAAAACGAACTTCCGTACCAAACAGCACAACCACTAATTTCGGAACCAACATATGAGGAAACCAGAGAAGCCATTCTGAAGCTCAAGAATGGAAAGGCGGCTGGATCTGACGGCGTACCTGGTGAACTCTTAAAATGTGGTGGGGATGTATTGTGGAATAGTATACACGAGCTAATTGTGCATGCTTGGAACTATGAGGTTATACCACAGGAGTGGAAGCTTGCTGTAATTGTGCCAATACACAAGAAGGGAGATAGGATGGAGTGTTCCAACTATCGGGGAATATCTTTGCTGAATGCAACATATAAGGTACTCGCTTATGTGTTGCATAAGCGCCTATTACCATATGCGGAGGAAGTCATTGGTGAATACCAATGTGGATTCCGTAATGATCGCTCAACAACTGATCAACTGTTCGTCATACGACAAATAATGGAAAAGTGTAGGGAGTTCAACGTAGTAACACACCATCTATTTGTTGATTTTAAGGACGCATACGACAGTGTTATTAGGGAAAAATTATGGCACACGATGGAGGAATTTGGATTCCCACAAAAATTGATAGCCATGTCAAAACTAACACTGACGCAAGTTACATCTCAGGTACAAATAAGGGGGATCAAATCGGATGCATTTGAAACCATTGACGGAGTACGGCAAGGGGACCCTTTGGCTACATTGTTTTTCAATGTTATATTGGAAAAATGTATAAGGAGGACGACCATTAACACCAGCAGCACTATTTTTACGTCATCTGTTCAATTACTCGGCTATGCCGTTGACATTGACGTGGTGGGTAGAAGTATGGGTGCCGTTAAAGAAGCGTTCTTACTGTTGGAACGTGAAGCTTCGGAAATGGGATTAAGGGTAAATGAGGAGAAAACCAAGTATATGATCGCACCAACGAACAGTAGGTTTATGGCACAACATCAAAGCGTATCAATTGGTCAGAATAAATATGAAACGGCGGACAGGTTTAGCTACCTTGGAAGCAGCATAAACAGCGAAAACGATATAGCGGAGGAAGTTCAATCCCGGATTGCTTCGGGAAACAAGGCCTTTTACAGTTTGCGAAAGATGTTCTTCTCGAAGACATTGAGTAAAACATTGAAACTAAAGCTATATCAAACACTGATTCGACCAATTGTGACCTACGGTTCTGAAACGTGGTGCATGACACAGGCCACCGAACGGCGACTTGGAGGGTTCGAAAAGAAAATACTACGCCTCATCTTTGGACCGACAAAGGAAAGAGGATGGTGGCGTAGGCGGTTCGATTTCGAGCTATATAAATTATATACGGAACCCGACATCGTTCGGTTCATTAAGATCGGTCGCCTGAGGTGGTTTGGTCATGTGGTACGAATGGATGGCGATCGTATACCGTCAAAAATGCTGGACAGTAAGCCGGGCGGATCTAGGAGTGTAGGAAGACCGCGGGGTAGGTGGAAAGACGAAGTAGAAGTGGACCTTCGGTCCCTCGGCGTTTCCGGCTGGCGGACGTTGGCGGTAAATAGGTCCGGTTGGAGAAGGCTGTTAATGGACGCCAAAACCAATTGTAGGTTGTAGGCGCGCAGAAGTAAGTAAGAAGTAAGTTCATTTAACGTTCGGCTCGCGAAACATATTGGATGTTCCGCACCGTTTTGTATTTGGGATAATACGGCACCAAGAGCATAATTTAATGCGTCGGTAGCCAATATAAATTGCTTACTAAAATCCGGATATGCCAAGACCGAATCGCTTAATAATACGTCCCTACAAATTTTAAAACATCTTACGTACTCTTCGTCCCTGAGGTTTATTCTTTGATTCTTTTTTAATTTACTGGTAAGCGGCTTTGTAAGCCTCGCAAAATCCCTTATAAACTTCCTATAATAACCCAATAAACCCAAAAATTGTTTAATCTCTTTTTGAGTCCTCGGTATGGGATAATCACGTACCGCTTTAACTTTATCAGGATTAGGACTAATCCCATGTTCAGAAACTATGTGACCCAGAAATGCCACTTCCCTGCGAAAGAACTGTGATTTATTAATTTGCACTTTTAAATTTGCGCCTTGTAATGCCTCGAACACCTTCCGTAAACTTTGAATATGTTCGACCAGTGAGGTCGAATATACAATGATGTCATCCATATAAACCAGACATACGCTGTTTTGCAAATGTTTTAACACGCCATCCATGGCCCTTTGAAAAGTTGCCGGGGCGTTTTTTTAACCAAAACGGCATACGCGTATATTCATAGTGTCCACCCTCGACTGTGAATGCGGTTTTCTTTATATCATTAGGGTCCACGCTTGTCCAATATGTCGGTGATATTGGGAAGGGGATACTTGTCGTTAATGGTTTTCTCATTCAATTTGCGATAATCGACAACTAAACGCCATTTATTATTGCCGGTAGCATCCGATTTTTTGGGAACGATCCAAATAGGGGAAGACCAGGGGGAATAACTTGGTCGTATTTTATTTTGTTCGAGCATTTTTTGTATTTGAGTCTGAACTTCCGTTTATGTACGTACGGGTATCTGTACGTCTTTGAGTAAATTGGAACCTCATCCAACGTTTTAATCTTATGATATACCCCATCCGTTGATGAAAGGTATTGATTTTCCGTTAAGAATATGTCCTTATAATCCCTAATCAATTTTCCTAATTCATTCTTTTCTTCACAATTTAAGTGATCCGTAAACATTCTTTTTAATAATTCTCCTTTACAACCCATATCATTTTCATCGTTTATGTTTAAATTATTTAACTCGATAACATCAACATCACCAGTTTTCAGTGGTTGAGTTAACTTTATATATGCGTCATTTTTCGCCTCTATTAATACATCGGCCTCCCAATTCAAAGCCTCATACAATCCGCCAATGAGGATAGTATCTGAAATGGACTGTTCCTCTAGGAATATAGAGCCATTCTCCTTATCAACCGGCATCTTAATTTTATTACCCGAATTTTGTATTAACCTATATTCATACACCCCACAAAGTGGTTTATGCAGTATTTTGATAATTATATTATTTCTTCTTAGGACACCACCACCCAAGTCCAATTGAATGCCATGACCTGATAGTATATCATATCCAATGATACCATCGAAATAGTCGTGGAAATCCATTAAATGGAACGTAACGGGGGGGGCTATCTTCGCCAAATTCTTTAAATAATGTGGTTTGAACCATCTGGTCAATCGTAATATCTTTATGTAATGCCCTAATGACATGCGGTCTTGTGCGTATTATATGTTTTTTATTTATTATTATGGATGGACGCAATATAGAACCAGACGCACCGGTATCAATTAACATCTTTAGCGTCTTAACTGGGGTCTTAATATTAATGTAGGGCAAGGTTTTTAACCCGGGTTTTGTTGAGCGGTGCGCTCCCGAAAATTTTCGTCATGAAACAATTCCTCCACCAGAACATGTGGTCTAGGATTGTTACTACTATTATTGTTATTATTATTATTATTATTATGAGAAGCATTTGTATTGAACCTATTATTATTTGAGCCATATCGCATTTGCGCACTATTGTTACCATAATTATTTGAATAATTATTATTAAATCTTCGTAATGTTGTGAAGGGTAATTCGCGCGTCTAATTTGTGTAGAGCGATCAACCTCCATCGGTACCGGATTGGTTACCATACGATTAACACCGAAAGAATTATTTTGACTATATCTATTAAAACCATTTTGGTTGGAATAATTTGAATTCGTATTAAATTGTCTATTATAGTTACTAAAATATCCATTACTACTATTATAATTATTATTTGTCATATTACGCCTGGGAACAAGTTTATTTCCATACACTACATTATTTTTTATATTTGAATCCGTTTGCATTGACAATGCGATACCATACGCGGATTCAAGCGTTTGCGGGTTTCTAAGTAATAAGTAGAAAGTAATATAGAAAAGTAGAACTAATTGTAAGTAGAAAGTAATATAGTTTTTAAGGGTTCTCTGGATCCCCATATAAACGTTTCCAGGCCCTCCGCTATATTTCTTTCTATCAACACATTTCTCAAACCGACATCTTGTTCCTCATTACGAACCTTGCAATTTAAAGCCGTAATTATTTCCAATATTCTGTCGTAATATTGGTGAACGGTCGATTGATTTTGTTTAATCAAATTTAATTGATTATACAAGGTCTTCCGATCGCGATGATCGGAAAAATGCCGCACTAGGCAGCTACGGATGGCTTCCCATGTGGAAGGATCTCCGTAAAGTCGGAGCCTTTCGCTCGCCGTACCTTTGATCTTATTGCGCAATGCAATGAACCAAAAGGAGCGGACATTGGCGGCAACAATTTGCATTATCCCGGCAACCATTTGCATTATCCCGGCAACTGGATCGACCGAGTTAATGAATGTGTATAATTCCAATGGGTCACCATGGAATTCGGGGATGTTTTTTATAATGTCAGGGGTATTTAGCTGGCCTAAATTGACCTCCTGGTTTACTGCCATTACGATAGGTTTTTATAATAAAGAGTAAAAAATCAACACTTACAGTTTTGTTACAATAATCAAAATTAATAACATTGAATGGATATACACTATGTCACGATGAGCACCTACAGTTGTTTGTTTCTTCGTCCTCGTAGTTCTGTTTATTTTATTTCGTTATCCCTATGTTCCTTCCTTTTAATATAAATTCTTCTTGATTTCAATTTTAATTTCTGGTAAATAATATTCCTTAACATTTTTTGTTATATACTGTTCTTTAATTTATCCTTGTTATTCGACACACACCTTTTCTTTATTTCAATTTTTATTCCGGTATACACTTGTTATTTGTTTCAATTTTAACTTCGGTATACACTTTTTATTTATTTTAATTTTAACTTCGGTATACACTTTTTATTTATTTTAATTTTAACTTCGGTATACACTTTTTATTTATTTTAATTTTAACTTCGGTATACACTTTTTATTTATTTTAATTTTAACTTCGGTATACACTTTTTATTTATTTTAATTTTAACTTCGGTATACACTTTTTATTTATTTTAATTTTAACTTCGGTATACACTTTTTATTTATTTTTACTTTTTATTTCTATAAGCACTATTTATTTGTTTCAATTTTAACTTCACAACCGTATAAGGTGTCGACATATGTTTTTCCTCGATCCTACCGACTGCGCCAGTTTTGTATTTTAATTTTTGTAACTGCTTTATTTGAATGTTGATCTCCGACTGGTTAATACTTTACATTCTTAATACCAACCAGTCAACTTATTATCTACATATTAGATTTCGCTGTGCAGCTGCACAGGAAATCGTTATTATAAACAAACTTATTTCATATTATGCCAATTATGCAAAAATGGTAATGTTTGTATTGTTTATATTATAATTAATATTATATTGTTTATGTTACCACGTTATCGTGGCTGGCGACGTAACAATATATATACATAATATATCTGCATATAGTAATATATATGCATAGCCAATATTTGTTAAGAAACGCAACTTATATCTATGTGAAATAATTCTATGCATTTTTCTGTTCTTAAAGTTCTCACAATATTTTGCATAATTGACAAATATATATATTTGTATCAATTCTTACGTACTAAAATTAACGTGGTTAAATATAAATTTATCCACGGTGAAATACCTACGAAGAAAAATATTGAAGATATTTGGTATTCAGAGCACAATTTAAAATAATCTATTACTATAAAAGCGCTTTTGTTTACTTTTTTTTATAAGGAAAAAAAAAACAATCATTTATATTTGGCTACACAGAATAAAAATAAAACGAACACAAAAATTTTTTTTTTCTTTTTCTTTCCACATATAAATATCGACTGTCTTTTTTTAATGTGTTCGGTATTTTCGCTAAATTTAGTTTCGTTTTATTGAGCAACTGGAAAATTGTAATAGTCTGTACTGTATAAAATAAATCAAATGAAAATATCGTGCATTGATATAGATATAGAATAATAATATCTCCATAGAAACCTAAGCGTGGATAATTTACTTCGCATCAAAAAGGTGATGTTAATTTATTCATTATCGTAGATAATTTATGGGCTCTGAATACGAAAAGCGTGGTTAAACGAAATATCTCCGTAGATATTTAACCACGCTGAGGCCTGAATAAACCCAATTATATTAACAAAACAACTTATTACCTATATGGAAATTTCAAATGAATTTTTTGTACATAACGCAATATATCAACATATCAACTTATAGAATAGAATACGATTTGGGTATGTTGAATATACCAAATGTACATATGTCTATAGGTATATACAGGGTGTCCCAGTACAGGGTGCCAACCCGAAACAGGCAGGTTCCACACCTCATTTCCAATCAAAAAATGTATGGCGACTCCATGTCTATATGCTTTGGTTTTCGAGCTAGCTCGAAAAAACGATTTCGTTGAAGTTCAAGGTAGTACGTAGATGTTATTTACCATATCTCAGCAACCACTTATCGGAATCCAATAATTATAACTTTGTTGGAAAGGTATTTTAACTATCTATAACTGTTTCTAATAACACAAACATCGGCGATAACCCGTTTTCATGCTATAGCTGGTCAAACACAAGAAATTTCAACGGCCTCAAATATTTTTGTTATTTTGCAAGCCGAGAACTATAGAACTTTTATGTTTATCAGCTGTCGGTTTTTAGAAAAACTTGTTTGATGTTTTAGCTTTAATTTGATGTACAAACTTTTAAAATATGTCAACTCGTCTTAGAGATATGACGAAAATAATATTGAAATATGACGATGCATAATGCAAATTTTTCAAAAATTTAAAACATATTTATTAAATTAAATTTAAATTTTTACTACAAAAATTGTTCAAAATGGGGTCCATTATGTTATCAACATATTCGACACCGTTTTAATACTACCCTAGTAGCCGATCGAATTTGATTCGGATTATTTTTAAAACTTCAAACGCATTTTTAATGCCATTCAATAAATCTTCCCTGGTAAGAACTGGTGTTTTATAAACCATGTCTTTACAAACCCCCCATAGATAAAAATCTAATGGTGTGAGGTCTGGCGACCGTGGTGGCAATTTAATGGGCCATTTCTTCCAATCCATCTTTGACCGAATGTGTCATTTAAGTGTTCTCTTACACTTCGTGCAAAATGTGGGGGTGCACCGTCATGTTGAAAATGAATGAATCGCAAATCAGTTAAATTAACATAATCGAGTAAATCGAATAACCTATTTCGCAAAAAAACTAAATATGAATCTGAATCCAGTCGCCCAGGTAGAAACTATGGACCAATTAATTGATTTCCAATCTTTCCTGCCCCTACATTGACTCCTATTCGTTCCTGAAATGCGTGTTGCCTAACTGAATGCGGGTTTTCCTTTGACCAATGATGATTATTTTTAGTATTAAATATCCCTTCACGTGTGAACATTGCTTCATCCGTATATAAAATTTGATTTAATATCCTGGGATCTTGTTCATAACAACGAATCACCCAATCACAAAAAGTTATTAGGGGGACGTAGTTTATTTCTTTAAGTGCTTGAATTTTTTGCAAATGATAAGGATGTAAACCAGCAGCCTTCATTGCACGCCAAGCATAGTTTTTACTTACACCAATTTCGACTGTTTTTTACCGTTTCAAACTTCCGAATTATTCTTTATAAAACAAACTTAATTTTCTAATGAATATTAAACGTAAAACAATGTAACATACAAATGCCGAAGAGATGTAGCATAAGAAACAAAAGAAGTGAATGAATTTATGACGGTAATAGATTTAACTGTTTTTATTTCTAAGTAACCATTAAATTAATTGCAATCCCTTAAAGTTATGTTACCTAGATAACGCGATAACAACAGAACATTGCACTTTGCAATGTAAAATGCGTTTTAAATTTTTGAAAAATTTGCATTATTTTCGTCATATTTCAATATTATTTTCGTCATATCTCTAAGACGAGTTGACATATTTTAAAAGTTTATATATCAAATTAAAGCTAAAACATCAAAGAAGTTTTTCTAAAAACCGACAGCTGATAAACATAAAAGTTATATAATTCTCGGTTTGCAAAATAACAAAAATATTTGAGGCCGTTGAAATTTCTTGTGTTTGACCAGCTATATCATGAAAACGGGTTGTCGCCGATGTTTGTGTTATTAGAAACAGTTATAGATAGTTAAAATACCTTTCCAACAAAGTTATAATTATTGGATTCCGATAAGTGGTTGCTGAGATATGGTAAATAATATCTGCGTACTACCTTGAACTTCAACGAAATCTTTTTTTCGAGCTAGCTCGAAAACCAAGGCAGATAGACATGGGGTCGCCATACATTTTTTGATTGGAAATGAGGTGTAGAACCTGCCTGTTTCGGGTTGGCACCCTGTACTGGGACACCCTGTATATTACATTACAATATTATAAAAAATACGCAACGTTTGTAGTATATACAATTTTTAATATATAGTCAATAATATGATATTTGCAATTATGAGTATTAATTTGTTATGGTCCCATAACACACCCTGTAGATAATGAGACATCTACAAACTAATATCACACTATCATAAACCATTAAACCAACCATTAAACAATCATTAAAAACATTTTATCATGAAATAATATCATCAACAAATATAACATCATTAATACAAAATACGTTCATAATAACGACATCTACAAATTAATAATGTTTACTATATCCGACAATATTGCTTATATAATATTAAACATATGCACTAAGAAAACAATATTGACCGGGAAAATATGTTAATAGTATATTATATTATTATTACATAATAAAAATGGTAATATGAGCAATATAAAGAAAAGTAATTAGAGAATATTAAAATAAAATAAGTATTAACAGAAGGTCGTTTAAAAATATATACAATTATAATTATAGTAAAAATTATAACAATGAATTGTGAAATATGAGGATACCTAGACCATGGGTCAGAATGCATTTACACATATAAAAAAAAAACGTAGAAAAATGTGTTTGCAATAAAAAATATTAAAGTGCATAAAAAATGATATTAATCCCACGATCTTGAAAAACCTAATTATCAACAAAGGAAACGATGTAATATGCATATTATGCATAATACACACTATATGCAAATATATATATATATAGATAATATTTAATACAACCTATATGCTAAGCACATATGTTTTACATAAACAAATATGACATATATAATAAATATATAAATAAACGTCACATATACCAGGAAGGTTAAGAAAAATATATATATAAACATAACATACTTAACTTAAACCATATGATTGTATATTAATGTATATGTATATATAATAAAATATTAAAAGGAAAATCCATATATATAACAAAACAAATGACCAATGGGATAATATGAAAATAGGAAATTACGATGTCACTTGAAAATCTGGGTATGTAGATCATCGCCTACCCAAATTATTATAGGGAAAACATTAAAATATAGGAGTGGTTATACTTGAAAAAGCAAATTAACTCACATACATTGATATATTATAATAATCCCATATACCACCATAATTTCATCCATCATATTATCACCTTAAACCAGAGTGTTTTGGAGATGGTAAAAAGAAAATCCACAACCAGGGAAATGCAGAATGGTAAGGAGTAGGGAGATAAAAAGGCCTTTAAAAGAGCTTGCACGGACACAAATAAGGTAATTGCTAACTAAATCATTGCAAAGTAATGTTCTTAAAGAATGGTCTTGCCTAAAAGCAGTTGACATCTTTAAGATAGAATTTACTTTGCAATTAAAAACCAAGTCCAGGGCACCACTGCCTGACTGATAAAGTTTTGAATTTAGTTAAGTGATTCGGCTAAATAATAATCTTTTAAATAATTTTTTAAATAATAGTAAAGTAAATTTTTTGTATTTTTTTTTTTTTTTCATTTAACCAATAAGGTAAATGAAATAAATGTAATTGTAATTTTAATTTAATAATCTTGTATTTTTAATAGTCCGTTGTTTTTATTATTGAATAAATATTCATTTTTTGAAAGATTTTCAAGTTGAATTATGTTTTGTTTATTATGTCTTACCCACTCGGACCACGACATAATTGGCGCAGCCGGTATTCCGAATTTGCTCTCAGTATAGGAAATTCGTTTAAATTAATTTCAATTTCATTTTTAAATTATTTTTTAATTGCTGCACCAACATAATTGGCGCAGCCGGTATTCCGAATTTGCTCTCAGTATAGGAAATTTGTTTAAATTAATTTCAATTTCATTTTTAAATTATTTTTTAATTGCTGCACCAACATAATTGGCGTAGCCGGTATTTTCAAAAACAGTTTATATAAATTTATGTATAAAAATTAATTAATCATTGTTATACCAATTGCATTTTTATTATTTTTAAATTGATGCACCAACATAATTGGCATAAAAATAGAGTAGAAAATTACAAAAGTTTTAGGGAAAATATTTGATTTTTGTTTCATATTATACATGGTATATACATATTATATTTAAAATAATATGCGATAATAAATATTAATCTTTTATGAAATATATTTTGAACAATTAAACGATAGACCTTACCCAACCAAATATAGAAAATATTTAGGGAAATAAACAAAATAGAAACTTATTCACCTAAATTATGCACACCATATATATATTTTAAAAGAATAATACTAATTATGCTAATGTTTTGTTTTGAAGTCAATTCGTAAATTTTTTTTTTTTTTTTTTTTTTTTAAGTTATACCATTATACTCAAATCTTAAAATATATATATCGATATATGTACATCAGATATTTAAAGTACATATAGAAATAAGTATTTCACAAGCAAAATAATTATTCGTTTCATTTACATGTTTGTTGCTTTCTTACTCTTGGCATTTTTTAATGTATTTACGTCATTTTAATCAAATAATATCATATTAAAATTATCTAGATGGAAACGACACCAAAATCGGTACATTTACAACAAATAGAAAAATTAATAGCAACGAACCCCAGATTGGGACCAAAGCCCCTATCTATAGAGGAATACAAAAAACGAAATCACATAAAACCCCTACAAACACCATCAACACCAATTAAACGAAACAGACCTCAAAAACGAGGGGGGAAAAAAGTAGCATTAAAAAGAGAAATTTATGAATTGAAAAATGTTATAAACATAACCACGGATAAAAAATTAAGGGCAAAATTAATAACCAAGCTTAAGGAGAAATTCAATGAAAATAAACAATACAAGAACGACAAAAACCGAAAAATTCAAGCGGCATTCGATAAAATATTTAAAAATATAGAGGAAATGAATAAGAGAAAATAAAAATAAAAAGAATAAATAAAAAATAAATATAATTAATTTAATAATAATACATATATTAATAGATAAGAAATAACATTTATGTATAGAACAAAAACAAATTAAATAAAAAATTATTATTATTATACCCAAAAACCAAAATTATTATTATACCCAAACGTTTAATTATTCCAAATAAAAATTTTATTCTTTCCAATTTTACATAATGGTTAGCAACCTTAAATGGAGGAAGTATACTTACAGAACAGACACGACCAAAGAAATTTAAAACAGGGAATCAAACATCTCAACGAGAATTTACTTGTAACATGCAAAAATATTCTTACCGAAAGGGAAAATAGGGACGTGAAAAAATATATCTCGTTGAAACACAACGCTATCGAACAATTAGAAACGACAGAGTATATCATTGACAAATTATTATCTAGGCCAAATTCAGAAAACGATAAGGCCGTTCACTATTTGAAGGCAGAAATAGCACATTTAAACGAAACTATTAGAACCCAAAAACTCATACAAAAAAACAGCGAATCAACTGCAAATGAATATGAAGAAAAAATCGTTGAATTAAATGAGAAATTAAAAAATTTATCAGTAACGGAAATTGTATTAAGGAAAAAAATACAGTTTATAAAGGATAGAAATATATCGTTAGAAAAAGAATTAATAAGAATAGGATCGTTAACAATAGGAAAGGATTCAGAGGAATATATAGGTTTAAATAAAAGTGTAAGCGAGGGACAATCGGAAATAATATCTCTAAGTGAGGAGTTACAAATAGTAGAAGAAAATCAGGAAAAAACATCAAGGAAACTCAAATTCATTAAAACAACAAACGAGGATATCCAAACACTAAAAGAAAGAGTAATAAATAGTATAGAAATTCTGGAGGGAAATAGTTGCGAGAATATAATAAGCATAAATAATACGGAAACAATGGAGGAACAAAACCACGCAATAGACCATGAGAAAATTGGCAAACTGGTATCATCCATGATACCACGTTTCACGGGAGAATCGCATCCAAATCTGGTAGGCCAAGTACACGAGTTTGTGGCAGCATGTAATTATGCGGCAAGATGTATAGAGGAAAGCCAAATAAAAGAGGAAATATTCGTAACGGCTTTATGTACAAGATTATCAGGGGATGCATTTGAATTAATACGCAGCAAAACTGTCCAAACACTGAAAGAATTTATACAACTAATTAAAGATCGATACATATCCAAAAAATCGTTAGAGATCGCAAATGGCGAATTAAGAAACACTTACCAACTGCCCAACGAGACATTGTCTTCCTTTGCTCGTCGAATAGAAAAAATGGCTTTAAACGTCACTGAAATTATGAGGGCTAACTACAACAGGGAGGTATTAAAGGTTTTGACCGGCGAAACGGAACATTTAAAATTAAGAGTATTGAAATCTGGATTATTGGATCAAGCGTTAAAACAATTCGCACTCACATTGGATGAGATCAATTTCGAAAAAGCGGTGGAAAAATTATTAAACGTCGAAGGTATAATCAAGGCAAACAATCCGTTCATTAAGCCGTTAGTTAAACAACACAATTATTTGATTTCAACAGAAAAGCAACCGACACAAAACTTTAACCCAAACCCAATTAAATGTGGATTTTGTAGTAAATTATTTCATTCATACGCAGACTGTAGATTACGTAAAAACACACCTTTTTGCACAAATTGCAGGGTTTATGGACACAATTTTCAAACATGCCAAATAAACGGTTTTAATCAAAATAAAATAGCATACTCGAATTTCAATACCATGGGAAACAATCCCAAGAATTTAAATACATTTAATAACAATTTCTCAAACAATCAAAGGCCAATAAATACATCTAATTGGAATAACCCAAATAATAGAATCAATAACAACTATAATAATAATAATTATAATAATAATAATAATCATCATAATAATAATGATAATAATTCGAATAATAATTTCAATAATGGTAACAATCAAAATAATTATAATAACAATGGTAATACGATGGGAACCCAAAACCGTAATTTCAACGTAGAAAGTAACTATGCAAGCAATCCAAATTATAATAGGAACAATAACTTTAATACAAACCAAAACAGTAATTATAAAAATAATTATAACAATCTGAAATGCTCATATTGTAATCGTATCGGTCACACATTCGCAAAATGTAATAATAGAAGAACCACAAGTTTCCAAGATAATAACTCAAGACCAATGATTAAAGGGGCCGATGATAACGATAATCAACAAAGTAATACACAAAAAAACTAAAAACGACCAAACTGGAAATCCGCAGTTATGGTCATGAAGACAAAATAAGTAACCTAAAAACAATAGAAAACAGAATTACATTATTAGAAAAAGAAACAGAAAAAATAAAGAAGGAAAAATATTTGTTCAATAGAAGAAATCAATACATAATAAACAATAATACAGAGAAAATTTTTATTAGGTTACCAATGGATATATGCAAAGACGGTAGAAACATATTTTTAGTAGACACGGGTGCAGAAATAAGTTTAATCAAAAACAATGCATTAAAGAATTTCGATGGGATAAATAATGATATTAGGGTTCAAATAGGAGGAGCATTCGGAGGAGTCGATATGACTCAAGGTACAATTACCGGTAACATTAAGTTACCAAATAATAGAAATCAATTATCAATCACCTTAGGTATCATAGAAGATACCGAAGGAATACCTGCTAATGGTCTAATAGGGAGGGATTTTTTAAACGGTACATCGATAATCAATGCCATTGCCAATACATTATCATTGTTTGGCCAGGATGGTACATTACTCATGACATTACCCATGAAATCGCTCAAACATTTCTCGCACGATTTGTTAAAAAAAAACCGCAGAGTTGAACGATAAAGATTCCAAAGGTATTGAATACTTGGGAAAGTCACCCACCGAATGTAATACAGAGGGAAAATATAAGATAAATAACAAAGCAAAAGAAATTAAAGAAGAATTAAAAGATAAAATTAAAATGAAACATAATGAAATAAATAAAGAGAATGCTACAATGCAAAAAGAAAATAAAATGGATAATAAAAAATCAAAGAATAAAATAATTGAAAGTAAAAAAGGGGATACTAAGGTGGAAATGAAGGAATCAGAAAAATCTATTAGTAGTTTGTTGATCGATACGGTCACGAAGGCATTACAAGCACTTACAAACGACACACGATTACAAGGCAAAGTACAAGAGGATCCTGACAAAAATTCTCCGCGGGAATTATCCGACAAATCGCCAACACAATCCCAAATTTACAGCGAATATAAAAAGGATGAAAGACAGTTTAAATTAAATAAAAATGATATTAATAAATTAAATACAATAATAGGTGAAGACAAATCCACCACAAAACAAATATATAAAAATAAAAATGAGGAAGATATATATACAATTAATAAAATGAAAAATCAAAATATAACAAAAAATATTATAATGAATAAATTTAAAAGAGAAAATAAAATAGATAAAGATATTCACAAGGAACCTAATATTATAAAAGAAGAGGAAATTTATGAAATACCACCAAGATGCAAGATGGTATTATCAATAAAAATGCCCATACGTACGGGGTTTATTTTAGTAAAAGCTAAAGAAATAGACGAGGGTATTTACATAGGTAACACAATTACCAAAATTTTAGATTATAAAGCACCTATATCACTATTAAATATAAACACAACGAAAACAGAATTAAAAAATATTAAAGTGGATTACGAAGAATTAAAGAATTACGACATTGAACGAAAAACAAATGTAAAATTAATTTATACAAACAAAATACAAAAAGATACAAATTATGAAGAGAGAATAAAAAGGTTAGTAAAAGAATTAAATACCGAAGAAAATTTGAACGCAGAAGAAAAACAGACATTAATCGAATTATGCATAAGATTTAATGACATATTTTATTTGGAAGGAGACAAACTATCATATACAGAAGTAATAGGACATAATATTCAAACGTTACATGACCATGCCCCCATTAATCAAAAAAATTACCGTTTACCCGAGGTACACAAGGGTTTTATAAGTGAAGAAATCCGAAATATGTTGGAGGATGACATCATATGTCCCAGTAAAAGCCCCTGGAATTCTCCTTTATTGGTAGTGCCCAAAAAGGCAGACCAGAATGGCAATAAACGCTGGAGACTAGTATTTGATTTTAGGAAATTAAATCAAATAACGATAAAAGATGCATTTCCGTTACCCAGAATAGAGGACATTTTGGACCAACTAGGACATTCACGTTATTTTAGCACATTGGACCTAGCAAGTGGATACCATCAAGTATTGATGGATCCGCAGGACGCCCCAAAAACGGCATTCAGTACTCCGTATGGCCATTACGAGTTCAAACGGATGCCTTTTGGATTAACGAGCGCACCGGCTACTTTTCAACGTATAATGAATTACGTACTAATGTGTTTACACGGCATGGAATGTTTCGTGTATATTGACGATATAGTTATTTATGGAAAAAATTTATCAGAACATAACGAAAAATTGGCTTCAATATTCGAACGTTTAAGAAAATTCAATTTAAAAATCAAAATAGAAAAATGTCAATTTCTTAAGAGGGAAATTGTTTACCTCGGACATAAATGCACGGAGGAAGGCGCACGACCGGATCCAGCAAAAACCGCGTGCGTGCGGGATTACCCAACCCCAAAAAATATTAAACAATTACAATCGTGGCTTGGATTCGCCAATTACTACAGGAAATTTATTCAAAATTTTTCGAAAATGGCTTTGCCATTAAATGAATTAATGAAAAAATCTTCAACTTTCACTTGGACAGACAAGTGTGAAAAATCATTTAACGATTTAAAAACGGCACTCATTTCGCCACCTGTACTTATATACCCTGATTTCAAAAAATCATTTATTCTCACAACGGATGCAAGTGGTGACGCTCTAGGCGCGGTTCTCTCACAAGGGACGCCTGGTGAAGATCGGCCTATCGCTTACGCTAGCAGATCGTTGAACGACGCTGAACGGCGTTATTCCACAATTGAACGTGAATTGCTCGCAATGGTTTGGGCAACAAAAAACTTTAGAAGTTATTTATTAGGAAGAAAGTTCACAATATATACAGACCACAGACCTTTATTGGGGGTGTTTAATATTAAAGATCCAACATCAAGACTATTAAGGTTTCACCACAAATTATCAGAATATGATTACAACACGGAATACAAACCCGGAAAAATGAATACAAATGCGGATGCATTAAGCAGAATTAAACCAGAAACCAATAATAAAATAGAAGTCATTCAAACACGCGCAAGGGTCAAATTAGAAAATCAAAAGTTATTAAAAGATAATGCAGAAAGCAACAACAATAATAAGGAAGACAACACCAGTAATAATTACACGAAAGAAAATATTGAAGAAGAAAATGATATTAACAAAATGCAAGTCGAAAAATTAAAGGAAACAGAAACATTAAGAAATGCGGAAGATATACAAACAATTTTAAGGGATTTTCATGACACACCATTGGGTGGTCATCAAGGAATGTGGAAAACTATTGAAAGAATAAGAAGACAATACCAATGGAAAGGAATGATAAATGATATTAAACAATACATAAAAAAATGCAAGATATGCCAAAAGAACAAAAATTCAAAAAGTAATAGAATGCCAATGACCATTACCGATACACCAAAATTACCGTTTGACAAAGTATATTTAGATATCGTAGGCCCGCTACCTACAACACATTCAGGAAACAAGTATATATTAACTTTTCAAGATAACTTAACAAGATTCATGGACTGTTATCCAATCCCTGATGCTACAGCAGAAACCGTAGCATTAACATTCTATAATGAGATAATTTCCAGGTATAGAATACCAAAAATTTTAGTTACTGACCAAGGTTCAAATTTTGTAGGTCACATTTTTAAGGGAGTTTGCAAATTATTAAAAATAAAGAAAATCCAAACAACTGCGTACCATCCACAGTCAAATGGTATGTTGGAAAGAAGCCATGGGCCCTTGGCAGAATATCTAAGATGTTTTGTCGAGGAAAGCCCTCAAAATTGGGATGGCTGGTTACGTCAGGCCACACATGTCCACAATAACACAATTCATAGTTCGACAAGGCTAACCCCTTCGGATTGTTTATTCGGTTTCACAGCCGAAGTTCCAACAAACTTACAGAAACCTCCAGAACCAATTTACGATCATGAAAGTTATTACAATCAGTTAAAATTCAAACTACAAAAAACCCATGAAATTGCTAGGAAAAATAGTTTAAAATCAAAGAATAAATCTAAACAATACTATGATCAAAATTCAAAAGAAACAAATTTTCAAATGGGAGATTCTGTCTTACTCAAAAATGAAACAAAACAAAATAAACTATCAAATATTTGGTTGGGACCGTATGAGGTCATCGAAGTTAATAACGCGGTAAACACGACAATTTTAATCGGTAAAAAGAAAAAACGGGTACATAATAATAGATTAAAAATATTTCATAAATAAAAAAGTAAAATTTTAAAACTAAGAAATTTTGGTTTAACAAATTATGTATGTGGTTAAGGAAAGTGGAAAAAGAGATATAAAAAATAAAACATTTGTTACAAGAATATATTTACTATTAATAAAACGGATAATAACATTAACAATTACACAGGCAAAATGAATCTGATATATACAATAATACAAATGACAATATATGTGGGAGCAATACTTAGCTCACCACCATTTGAACTACAACAATTGGAACAAACGCCAATTGTATTCGAAAACATAGGAGACGTTCATTTTTATAAATCACAATGGAACATATTTACAAAAATTGAATTAATTCACATGGACGCAGCAATAAATAGTTTAAAACAAGATAAACACGATTTAATGTTATCATGCGACATGATGAAAACCAAACTAACACAACAACAATACACAAAATATTTCGAACACGCGTGTTACATTTACGACCAAGAACTGTCAACAAACTTAGAAAAATTAATATTAAATAACAATAAATTGAATAACATAATTTTAGAGAAAACACTATTAAGTAATAACAAAATAAAATCGTTAAAAAGAAATAAAAGGGCAATTAACGCCATCGGGAGATTCGCAAACTGGGCATTCGGTACAATGGACGACGAAGACGCAACACTTATATATAACAAAATTAATAACCTAGAGAACGAAGACACGACAATATTGAAAATTTTGAATAATCAAATTACAATAACACAACGTAACAATAAAAATTTTAAAAACTTGTTAGACGTAATGGAAACAGAACAAGACCTTATGAAAACTCAGATAAGAGAGGTATATGAAATTATAAGCGAATTTAGTAATTCCACTATCCAAACAATAGCTAAAATTAATTTGGACAACAGAATGACAACCATTAAAAGTTTAATTAATTTAAAAATTTTCGAAATTATGGAAGACCAATTAATAGAAATTGACATTTTAAATACCCTATTACAAAGAGAAATTCACCCATTATTATTTCAATCCTTAAATATTACAGAAAATTATCTAGCGCTTGACAATAATATTAACAACTACCATATTTTCCCCAACACAGATTGGATATATAAGTTGGCAGTAATAAAATACCTTCATGACGGCGATGGACTAATAGTTAAGATTGAAATACCATTACCAGAACCAAAAAAATTTAAAATACAAAAAACATATTTAATCCCACAACAAATACACAATAATATAGGTATCTTATTGGATATAAAAAATGAATACATTACAGAAAGCTCTGACGGAAAACATTACATTATTCTAAACTCACAAACATTTAAAGAATGCGAATTCTTAGACATAACTTTCGAACAAAAAATTTTTATTTGCAAATTTCCGGGACCAATACTAAAACACACTAGTAATAACTGTTTAATAGAACTATTAAGTAAAATACGACGACAACCAAAATATTGTAATTACCTAACAATTAATATAAACCATAATCTTTTAATAAAAATGACAACACCAAATAATTGGTTATATTATTTTATTGATGAGGACACTAAACAAACAAAGTTAAACTGTTCAAACAAGACTTTTTATGCTAACTGGACAACACTAGGTATACTCAAATTACATCAATCCTGTCACCTAGAAACCGACAATACAGAACTAATGGTGACAAACGAACACAATACCGAGTTAATAATAAAACAACCTATTATGGACATACAACCAAATATCGACTTTGACATACTAAATTACCTTAATAAAACCTGGACAATTCCCAAACTAAAATCACCTAACAACATTCAACATGATCACAAGATTTATACTAATAGAATTAACGAAAATTCAAAATCATTGGACAATTTAAAATTCGAAGTACAAAGAGAATTAGAATTACAAGAAGAACGAAAAAACATTAACAAACAATTAAGTATACATAAATATTCAACGTTGTCACTAACAGCAATAATAATAATAATAATAATAATAACAGTGATAGTAACATACAAAATTTATATACTCAAAAGAAATAAAAAAACAAATACAGAAGACAAACAATATGACAGGACATTACACGACAAATCAGAGAACAAACCAATCACACTAAACGAAATCGATCCCAAACCGAAAGAACCGCGAAATTATATAACCATATATGACAAAACAAAAGAATCCGTAGAAATCGTATAAAAACATAAAAAAAAAAAAAAAAAAAAAAAAAATAATAAATTAAATAAGGAAATTAGAAGGTTAGAATAAAGTAAGAATAATTGAAATAATCAAAAAAAAAAAAATAGGTTAAAAATAGATTTAAAATATTTTTTTTTATAAAATAGAATAAGGAAATATGAAAAATTACAATTAAAAGCGTAACATGTAACATGTAACAGTTACGTAACATTTTTTTTTATAAACAATATTTATATAAGTACTTTAAAATTTTTATAATAGGTTAAGGAAAAATGCATATAATAAAATATAAAATTAATATTCAGAGAATTTGCATGATATTAAAAAAAAAAAGAACATAAGTTTTTAACAATGAATTAATAATAAAAAAAAAAAAAAAAAAATTAAATTCGATAATATGAAAATAAATAGTTGTAATGTAATAATTAATCAGCATTTTAAAATTAATAAATATTTAATTGTAGTTTTACATATGGCAAAATACTATGGCATATGCATTTATAGTAATATTAATCTTACACTAATATAAGAAAAATATTTGAGATGAAAAAATAAAAAAAAAGAAATGTATATTTTCATTCAAATTAATTTATATAAATTTAATTTGCATATAAGCATAAGCATAAGGAATAAAATATAAATTTTTTTTAAAAAAAAAAAAAAACAAAAGAAAAAGAAAAAAGAGAAAATTATTGTATTACGGCACTATCAATCAACAACAACAACAAAAAGCAACGAAACCTGTTTTCTCCTTACCATTCATATACCATCATACACCATAATTACACAACTTCTAATGACATCAACAAATTTGAAAATTACCATGAAAATTAATTTAGTAAAGCAACAGCAAAAATTTTTTACTTACGAAAAATTTTTTTTTCCGGGGATGGAGGGATGTTATGGTCCCATAACACACCCTGTAGATAATGAGACATCTACAAACTAATATCACACTATCATAAACCATTAAACCAACCATTAAACAATCATTAAAAACATTTTATCATGAAATAATATCATCAACAAATATAACATCATTAATACAAAATACGTTCATAATAACGACATCTACAAATTAATAATGTTTACTATATCCGACAATATTGCTTATATAATATTAAACATATGCACTAAGAAAACAATATTGACCGGGAAAATATGTTAATAGTATATTATATTATTATTACATAATAAAAATGGTAATATGAGCAATATAAAGAAAAGTAATTAGAGAATATTAAAATAAAATAAGTATTAACAGAAGGTCGTTTAAAAATATATACAATTATAATTATAGTAAAAATTATAACAATGAATTGTGAAATATGAGGATACCTAGACCATGGGTCAGAATGCATTTACACATATAAAAAAAAAACGTAGAAAAATGTGTTTGCAATAAAAAATATTAAAGTGCATAAAAAATGATATTAATCCCACGATCTTGAAAAACCTAATTATCAACAAAGGAAACGATGTAATATGCATATTATGCATAATACACACTATATGCAAATATATATATATATAGATAATATTTAATACAACCTATATGCTAAGCACATATGTTTTACATAAACAAATATGACATATATAATAAATATATAAATAAACGTCACATATACCAGGAAGGTTAAGAAAAATATATATATAAACATAACATACTTAACTTAAACCATATGATTGTATATTAATGTATATGTATATATAATAAAATATTAAAAGGAAAATCCATATATATAACAAAACAAATGACCAATGGGATAATATGAAAATAGGAAATTACGATGTCACTTGAAAATCTGGGTATGTAGATCATCGCCTACCCAAATTATTATAGGGAAAACATTAAAATATAGGAGTGGTTATACTTGAAAAAGCAAATTAACTCACATACATTGATATATTATAATAATCCCATATACCACCATAATTTCATCCATCATATTATCACCTTAAACCAGAGTGTTTTGGAGATGGTAAAAAGAAAATCCACAACCAGGGAAATGCAGAATGGTAAGGAGTAGGGAGATAAAAAGGCCTTTAAAAGAGCTTGCACGGACACAAATAAGGTAATTGCTAACTAAATCATTGCAAAGTAATGTTCTTAAAGAATGGTCTTGCCTAAAAGCAGTTGACATCTTTAAGATAGAATTTACTTTGCAATTAAAAACCAAGTCCAGGGCACCACTGCCTGACTGATAAAGTTTTGAATTTAGTTAAGTGATTCGGCTAAATAATAATCTTTTAAATAATTTTTTAAATAATAGTAAAGTAAATTTTTTGTATTTTTTTTTTTGTAACCAATAAGGTAAATGAAATAAATGTAATTGTAATTTTAATTTAATAATCTTGTATTTTTAATAGTCCGTTGTTTTTATTATTGAATAAATATTCATTTTTTGAAAGATTTTCAAGTTGAATTATGTTTTGTTTATTATGTCTTACCCACTCGGACCACGACAAATTATGCTTATGTATAAATCTATCTATAATGTAAAAAATGGATCTGTCTATAATATGTTTTTACAGACATCCGATCCGATTTTGTATTGTGTGTGAATTATGAATTCGTGTGACTTATGAATTCGTGTGAACAATAAGTTTTAAATAACATATAAAATAAAAAAAAATGCATTCATTGCATTGTTTGAACTAACGACAACGACTAATTATTACTAAGTATAATTAGTATAAAAAAATATAAAATTAAATTTCAAAATAAATAAATTTCATAATTTCATAAATAAATCATAAATAAAATAAACTATGAATCTTTGTTTGCTTTTTCAAAAGCTCCCAGTTTTTGAATAAAACTGATAAATTTTGCTTGATGGTGAAGATGCTTTTTTGGCCCTCTACTGATGTCGTTTTGTATTTTTAAAAAATATTTCATTACGAATTCAAAAAAAATTATTCGCCTTTTCGGGAAATTCTATATTCAAAATATAAAATAACCCAATAATTTGGGCAAACGCATCCAGAAATGAATTACTTTCATCGTTAATTAAAATACCATCTCATAAAATCTTGCATACGGGTTTGCTGTTCTCGCCACCTGTTAAATTGTAACGTATATTGGTTTGTAACGTATATTGGTATCAATCTATAGATTAATCAAAATAGTATAGCATTATCATTACCTTCTAAGACTATCATTGTCGGTGTGGTAACATCAGTATTCTCCAACATGTTATTTATCTATTTAGAAACAAAATTTAAATAAACACAGTATTCTATATAAAAACTATTTTTAAAATAAACTTACTGTGGATATAGTATACATATATTAAACCAACATCTTCATTAAAATATAACTTTAAAAAGTTTATTAATTTCATTTCCACATTTATGTTCGTGGCATCACTGAAAAAACTTTTAATTTTGGCTGGTTTCATTGACTCTCCATATTATAATACCCATTTTCGATTTAATGCATTCCTCTAATTGAGAAATATCAACTAAAAGAGCTTTACAAACAGTATTAATTTTTGATTAACAAATAGTTTTTATTAGTAGTATTATACGTATCATTATTTACACCATTACTCATTAAGATATTAAAATGTTGGAATAAATATTCCCTTTTTTATATAAAAGGTCAATTTTCTTAAAAAAATGTTCTGATACATCCAAAACATAACACCATTGAAGCAATATCATCTTTATTGCTAATTGATTGTTCTTCATCATCATTTAAAGGGATTTCTGTAATTTCGCTGTGTGTTGTTATAGGTGTTGTTACTATTATTGTTCTTCTCATATGGCTTCTAAAAGTATTTTTATTTCTAAAAAATTTTGTGCATTCTATAACCGGACATTTAATTGTTTCGTTTATAGCGATATGGTTGCTTAAATGATTAAAATGACTATGTGAATACACAATGGTGAATATTGTATATATGAATCAAAACAAGAGACCATGCAACCGTCCAATTTCTAAGAATATCTATATGATTATGAAAATTTCGAAGAAAATTTTGTTTGAATTCTAATTTTCTATATACACCTTTGACACACACATTACATTACAAATTACATTGCCACAAATTAAAAAACAAAAAATAATTGTACAAATGTTGTCTTATGAATGTAAAACATAAAAAAAATCATACAACAACAAAAAATGCGACCGCACGTTTATGAGAATATATGCCCCAAAAATAATATTTGGAAAACTAATAATATTAACAAAAATAATACTCACTATCACACTTGTATAATAAACTATTAAAATAAAGAAAACTAATTACCTTGTTTTTAATATTACCTTGAACATTTTAATAATTTTTGATAATAACAATTTATAATAAATATTAGCAAATAAAAAATATTACATATAATAAATAAACCACACAGCAACAAATACTAAATACAAATGATTATTTAATAAAAATGTGATATTATTGCATCAGCTCAATCAACGTTCAACATGATAGAGACGGTATATAACACTATTTTTTTAAATGAAATGTACGTAATTGTAAGTCTTTTAGATGTGTTTTTATGCAAACATTCAAATTCGTACGCATAACTTTAGGAACAAAACAACAAAATGCGTAAAAATGTGTAAAAATTCGTATTTAAACGTATTTTTATTAAATTAAAATAAATGTTTGAAATAAAATGCTAATTGGTTTAAATTTAAATTAAAAATATTGAATATTCTGTAACACGTACCTAAATATTTACATATATTTTGTTGAATTTCACTATTAGGGATTACAGTGTATAATAAGCCATTATTTAAAAAAAAATTGTCCATCTTTATTTGTCCATCTTTGAACAGTTTCGGTATCGTTTATATTTTCAAAACTGGATATTATTTCTTTCAATTCGTCGTCGTCGATTTGTGACTTTCGAATTTCTGCCGCAACTTTTGTGTGGTAAATCGAATTGAATTGTACAAATGGTGCACTCGTTCGTATGTTCAATACATGGTGTTGTAAGTTCGGAATGCTGCCGGAGTTCCCAATGTGTTTTTGGTTTTCAATAGATATTTTAAAACAGTTTTTTGTATTATAGTTGTTTATTCACTGGAGGTCTCAAACCGACTCTCCGTTTATTAATTTTATACATTATATTTTCCTTAAATTTAGTTCTTACAAAATACAGTATATATGTATATTGTTATATACATAACAATCAAAATATATATAATTTTAAGAATTGTATATATAAAAAATATAAATAATATTCATATAATAATGTGCATATACATATGATTTAGATTTGTCAGCAAAATTGGTGTACGTATGATTATATTACTAATCATACGTACATTACCAAAACGCAAAAGTGAAATACAATGTTCAATAATATAAAATACAAAGTAAGAATATAAAGAATATAAATTATGCCGAATAATCATAAGTACGGCAAAATTAGTGAGAAAGTATTTATGGGAATCAAAATATGATTATATTTTATTAAATTTTATATTTTATATGCACAAGCAGTTATTTATGTAAACAAAACAAAAAGAAAGAATATGATATTTAATAATGTAAGCAAAATACATTATTAAATATATGTATTAAATGTTTAATAATTAAATTATATTAAAAAATAAAATACGAATCTTCACAGGAAATCCATATCATATACATAATATATGTAAGTACATTAATATATGTACCTATATGCATCTATATACAACACCTCCCCGTTAAAAAGGAATAATTTTTTGATAGGAAAATTATTCATCATCAGAGCAATCCGCTTTGGTTGGATCTTTCTGTTCGATAGTGGTGTTGGTTGGTATTGGATTTCCTTTACAAAAATGTTTCTTTAAAATATAAACCTTAAAAATATAAATTAAAAATAATATGATAAGGATGGATAGAATTGAATATGAAATGGTATAGTGGTGGGTGTAATGCCAATTTTTTATTTTATTTTCTTTTTCTTCCAACTTTAGTTGTTCCAATCCACTGCTTATTTCATTAAGTTTCTGGTGGCTAACTATTAGGTTATGTTCAAAATTAATTCCTTTATATTGTGGTATTTCGTCTTTGATAATTTTCTCTGCCAAACTATGATGCACTTGTAGAATTTTGTATTCAGTACTTGATTTCGTGATATCTTTACCGATCGTTTCCATCATAAAGCTATTTGTTCTCGCATTGCAGGTGTTATTGAACTTGAATAAACCGCTACCTTTCAAATCTACATTATATTCGCGCATATTACCACATTTTATATGTAATTTTTCATTATTTACTAAAAAGAACCATAAATTATCGTTCAATTCCAACCAAACTTCTTTGCTTAAATTAAAAACCTTAATTCTACAATAATTTTTTATTTCTTCCCGTTCCAATAAAACGGTTTCACATGACTTAACTAAATGTTTATTAAAAAACGAATTGGGTTGTTCACAAAATTTGAACATACCCCTTGTAAAACATTTATTTATATAATTAAAATCTGAAAGTACATATTTTTCACCGACATTACTTTTTATAACTACATTGTTTCTTAATTCTATAAATGAATACCCAAATTCCGTTTGAAACGGCAAACTGGTCAACCGAAATATATCAAAAATTTCTATATGTATTAATGGTATTCTAATTTCGAATGCTATGGTATTACCTACCTGGACTGCACCAAAATGGGATAGGGAGTAAATTGTATGTAGGTCAGGTTTACCACCTACATATGGGATGGATAATTCTTTGGGAAGATGTGTCGATATTTTTTGAATTTGCTGTATCAAATCTGCGGGGCTAATGAGTGCCGGATGTAATTTTCCCTGTGATGCAAATAGAATTATATCTAAAAGCTTTCTTTGCTCAAATCTAAATTGACTAACTACGAGCATTAATGTTGTTAAATATTCGTTTAACGCCTCGAAATTTTCCATTTTTTGACTTTGGTTATTTAAAAGGTTTCGTAGATTTTGTTGAAAATCATCAATTTGGCGTAATGTTTTAGTCAATGTTTTCTGATCTTTGTTGTACTCCTCATTGCTCCGTTGCATGACTTCCAGCGTTGATTGAAAAAGTGTTGTTTGCTTTTCCAGAATATTCATAGTTTTTTCTGAATACGTTTTTAATGAAGCGAATTTCCCTATATATTCCGCAGCATCGTCCACATCCAATGTACCAAATAATGTTTTTGATAATCTACCAATACCATCGAAATACGACCTCTTTTTTCTATGTTTGACGAAACCGTCAATAATCGTTTCTTCAATATGGATTAATTTCTCAATATTTAAAATTTCTGCCAAAAAATTACTACAATATGCCAAAGATGGTTGTCCCATGTTTTTATTGAGTGTGTTACAAATTTGCTCTACATTATCTATTTGGAATCTTATTTCCTTTAATGTGACGTGATGAAGAGTTAAATCCAATCGGGTTACTAAATTCCAAAAATTCTTGTAAAAATAGCAATTACCAAAATTCTCAATGTAAATGCTAGCGTTTGTTTGAAGACTGGTTATATTATAATCCAGCTCATTCGCGTAACATGTGCCAGTGCACATAAATAATAGGATTATTAAATTCATGACTGTAATGAAAAGAAACGTTTGGATTAATTTTACGGTGCACTAAGACTGAAACAATTTTAAGTTGTTGTTATGTACCTTTTTTAATTTATTTTGAATTCTCACGGTAGAGTTTACCGGCGAGTTAATTTTTGTTATTTTATACGGACCAGCCCATAACGGTTGTAATGATTTCCTATTCTGAATTTGATACAAAACGTCGTCCCCAACATGGAAACTAACGACTTTACTGGTTTTATCATATTGATTTTTCGAAATAGCCTTATTTGCTATTACATTTTCCCGTGCCCGATCGCGACACGTACCGAAACGAGCCTTAAGCTCTTCTAAATAATTATCATATGTATTTTTGTTTTCCGTAAATGTTACCGTGGATGGTAACCTGGCCTCATAGCCATATAAAAGGTAAAATGGAGTATATTTTGTTGCGGTATGCGGTGTACAATTATAATTAAAAATAGCGTATGGGAGCCAATCGTCCCAATTTGCAAGATCGTTATCGACATATTGTCGCAAATATTCCTTTAAAGACCGATGACTCCGTTCCAAGGCGCCATTTGACTGCGGGTGATACGCGGTTGTTGTCAATTGCTTTATTTTCAACAGCTTACATGTTTCCTTAAAAAGACAACTTAAAAAATTTGTACCCTGATCGGTTAATATACTCGTTGGAATTCCGTGTTTGCAGATGATAGATGTTACTAACGCCTCTGCCACCGTTTTGGCCTCCATGTTTTCTAAAGCGACTGCCATGGTGAATTTGGTTAGATCATCCTGAGCGGTGAGTATATATTTATGATTTTTGTTCGTTACTGGCAATGGACCAACTAGATCCAACGCCATTCTTTCAAAAGGTAATTTGGCGGTGGTGGTAATCTCCATGGGCATTTTTGTACGACTACCAACCTTGTTGGATTGACACTTAGGACAACGCCTAATGTATTCTGATATGTCCCTTAGCATATTTGTCCACCTATATTTTAATCTGATTCGTGATAACGTTCGGCATATTCCCTGATGACCACCAGTAGGTATATCATGATATTCCAAAATGATGGCTTTTATGACATCGGGATCCGTAACCGTTATCTGATTATTGTTTGTAATACCCCTTGCTGGACTTTGATCTTGAACACTTGGATTATCCCTATCAGTGCGTGGTAACGATTCGGATGATACCCTTTCGGATTCATGTTCCTGGTCTTTACCCCCTCGACTGCGTGTCGTAACAATACATATTTCGTCTGTTCTGATCCTACTTAAGGCGTCAGCATTCGTATTGTACTTACCGGGTCTATAATCCACTACGAAATCATATTCCTCTAACCTCAACCTCCATCTCATCAATCTCGACGATGGGTCCTTTAAACTGAATAGCCACTTTAATGGTTTGTGGTCACTTATGACCTTGAATTTACGACCATACAAATACGGCCTGAATATGTTAATACTCCAAACTATTGCTAATAGTTCCTTTTCTATAACGGAGTAATTGATTTCTGCCCGACTCAAAGTTCTACTGGCAAACGAAATGGGGCGGTCACAACCGACCTCACCCTGGGACAACACGGCCCCTAACGCAAAATTACTGGCGTCAGTTGTGAGTAAATATTCCCTACTGGGATCCGGAAATTGCAATACACAATCGGTTGTTATTGCATCCCTTAATTTATTAAATGCATTTTCGCATTCTTCGTGCCATTTGTATTGGACACGCTTTCTTAATAACGACGTCAATGGTCGCGCAATATCTGAAAAATTTACTATGAATCGACGATAGTAATTTGCCAAACCCAAAAATGATTGAAGTTCCTTTACGGAAACGGGTTTGGGATAATTTTTTATACACGTTACTTTACTAGGGTCGGGACGTATGCCCGCCTCCGAAATAATATGACCCAAAAACGTAATTTCCTTACGCAAAAAACAACACTTTGACGGTTGCAATCTTAAATTATTTTCTCTCAAACGGATTAAAACCTCTCGTAATTTGTCATTATGGTCCTGTAGGTTTCTTCCGAAAACGATAATGTCATCTAAATATACTAAATATTTAGTGCCCTGTAGACCAGTTAGAACCTTACCCATCATTCGTTGAAATGTGGCGGGGGCGCCTTTCAAGCCAAATGGCATGCGTAAGAATTCGTAGTGGCCCGTGTTGGTGCTAAATGCCGTTTTAGATCGATCCCTTGGACAAATACCAATTTGGTGGTATCCACTTGCTAAATCCAATGACGAAAAATATCTCGAAAATCCCAAATTTTCCAGGATTTCATTAATATTCGGTAATGGGAATGCATCACCGATTGTAACATTATTTAATTTTCTGTAATCCACTACCACTCTCCATTTTTTCACACCCTCGGTATCTGATTTTTTGGAGACCACTAGCAGTGGGGAATTCCACGGACTTGAACTTGGCTTTATAATACCAGCGTTTAACATATCATTTATTTGATTACCAATTTCGAGCTTTTGACTTTCCGGAAGTCGATACGGACGCGTATTGATGGGTTCAGAGTCACCTACTAAGGGAATTTCATGTTCCGCAATGTTAGTATATGGTAGTACGTTACCCTCAATATGAAAAATATCCTCGAATTCCAGACATAAATTTGTAATACTAGAAAGCTCTTCCGAATACTAGAAAGCTCTTCCGGGGAATTCCACGGACTTGAACTTGGCTTTATAATACCAGCGTTTAACATATCATTTATTTGATTACCAATTTCGAGCTTTTGACTTTCCGGAAGTCGATACGGACGCGTATTGATGGGTTTAGAGTCACCTACTAAGGGAATTTCATGTTCCGCAATGTTAGTATATGGTAGTACGTTACCCTCAATATGAAAAATATCCTCGAATTCCAGACATAAATTTGTAATACTAGAAAGCTCTTCCGAATTTAAGTCCTCACTAAATTTTAAATTTTCTCTAATTTTATTTATTCTTTGATTTCCACTAAATTTTTGATTATCTCGTACGGTCATTATTCTATAATCCCTAAATTTCTGTAACTGAAGCCTAACTCCATTGAGCTGAATGCGCCTTTCGTTTGAGTTTATCAAACTAATCATTGCCCGGCCATTGCGTGGCTTAAAAACGATGTTACCTGAGAATACGCCGTGTTCCAACTCTTGACTAGTGGACAGCATATCTTCCCCATATGGTACAACGATCTCAACCATTGTCTCGCTTCTTGTTGGCAATGTACAATATAAATTAACCCCGATTGCGCCTGAATCATGATCATCATCATCTGTGTCATGAATATCTAAAATGGGAACCTGACATTCTGAACGTCCCGGAAAAATTAATAAATTTGATTCAAAATCTATATGAGCGCTATGCCCCGATAAAAAATCCTTTCCTAAAATGGCTTCGTATTTATTATTATTTGTATGTTTGGGGAATTGCATCACATGAAACGGATGTACGAATTTGCTATTTGAAATTACTAATTCCACCTTTGTGGTACCCACAGTTTCTTCTAGATGTCCGTTAACATCACTAAATTTAATTTTCTTATCCACATTAATTATTGTGCTTTTCTTAATTGCGCCCTTATTTATAACGCTGATATCGGCACCGGTATCAATTAAAATATTAATACATTCCGCATTGGTAATGTTTGTTTTTACTCGTACTATGTTGGAGCCGATATTTCCTAAAACTGGTGGGGTTGCTGAATTGGTTTGTTCTAGAATTGCTTTTGGACGGCGACCTCCTCCCTTGTGGTAGAAGCCTGTCCCTGGAAGTTTTTTGGATTTTTAAATTCCATGCCCATGCCTTCTTTACGCTTACGTTTATAACAGTCAGCTATTTTGTGACCCGGTTTTTTACAATAATTGCACGTGATTACCATGGAATTTACCACGGCTGAACCATGTGCTGAATTGGTGCCCCTGCATTCTTTACTCATATGGCCCCGTTTTCCACAACGATTGCATATGGGATTGCGCGAAAAGCAATCCCTTGCCGTGTGACCATTTTTGTTGCAGAGTTGGCACGCTACCGATCTCACCTCCTGCTGTTTATATTTGCCCTTAAATGAATCGTAGGCGGGGGAAGAATTTCCCACATTTTCCTCTGATATCGCACAACTGATAGCATCCTTTAATTCCGTATACCGACCCGATTTAACTAAAATGCGAATTGGGCCGCGTAAGCCACCCTCAAATGCACGCAGTGCGGATTGTTGGTTTAACTCCCTAATTTGATCATGCAAAACGTCATTATTTTCTACTGCGCAAGCCGCGTTTAATTCCGATAACAATTGTTCAATGCGGTTAGAAAAATTAATAACCGTTTCATTCGCGTTTTGTCGGGCGTTTATTAAATCGGACTGGAGCTGGGCCAAAACTTTTCTTTCCAGAAATTGTTTTGTTAATTCCCTTTTTAATTCCTTAAATGTTCTAAAATTGTTATACTTAATTACATCGTAAGCCCGACCAACTAACTTGCATTTTAATAATTCCAGAAATAATACCTTATCTGTATCTGAGGTTAAAGGCTTGCGAATTATATCACAGCAGGCAAGGAATTGGTGCAAATCCGAGGATTTACCATCAAATTTAGGAATAATTTTCATAAAAGTTTCGGTATTCAAATCTGCCATAACGGAATTTGTGTACTCACCCTTAAATTTAATTTCCTCTGTTGTCACTGTTGGTACTGCTGTTGATAATGCTGCTGCTACTGCTGCTGTTGTTGCTGCTGATGTGGTTGGCGATGATTCTTTTTGGGATGTTTTTCCAAACAATTTTCCAGATCTTAAAAGGAATTTATCCTCATTCGGCATGTACAAAATATGTGTTATAACTGAATTTCTATAACATAACACAACACAACAATTGTTTCAATTTCGAAACATAAATGTAAATCTTTTTCTTTTCTCTAAAGATTTTCACGAATTTATTTAATTAAACGAAATAATTACTTTACTAAAAATTTGATTTAGCGAATTGCATTTCAATATTGTTATCATAATTTCATGATTTCATAATTCACCATAACTTCAACAATTAAATTTCAAAATTTATATGATATTGAAATTCACAAGAGTTTACATATAACTTTACATAATGTTATATGAAAATGTTATTTTAGTTCTGCAATTCAGTTTATTCAATTGAATTTCAAAATTTTATTATAATATTGCTATTCACAAACACGATATATGGCACTGTTGATAATTTACTTTATTGATTTGCATTTCAAAATTTTATTATAATATTGCAATTCACAAACATGTTATATGTGACTGTCGATAATTTGCTTTAGCAATTTGTATTTAAAAAATGTTATCATAATTTGAGAATTCACTTTGACAATTACATTTCAAAAAAAAATTTTTTTTTTTTTTTATAATATTAAAATTTCACAAATATATATATCTTTTGTGATAAATATATAACTTTTTAAAAGATTTAATACGAAACAATTTATTCCGAACAAATATCTATTTTCAACCCAACACTTTGGTAACTCGTATGTAATGCAACATCCTACCGACTGCGCCATTTGTTGTAAGTTCGGAATGCTGCCGGAGTTCCCAATGTGTTTTTGGTTTTCAATAGATATTTTAAAACAGTTTTTTGTATTATAGTTGTTTATTCACTGGAGGTCTCAAACCGACTCTCCGTTTATTAATTTTATACATTATATTTTCCTTAAATTTAGTTCTTACAAAATACAGTATATATGTATATTGTTATATACATAACAATCAAAATATATATAATTTTAAGAATTGTATATATAAAAAATATAAATAATATTCATATAATAATGTGCATATACATATGATTTAGATTTGTCAGCAAAATTGGTGTACGTATGATTATATTACTAATCATACGTACATTACCAAAACGCAAAAGTGAAATACAATGTTCAATAATATAAAATACAAAGTAAGAATATAAAGAATATAAATTATGCCGAATAATCATAAGTACGGCAAAATTAGTGAGAAAGTATTTATGGGAATCAAAATATGATTATATTTTATTAAATTTTATATTTTATATGCACAAGCAGTTATTTATGTAAACAAAACAAAAAGAAAGAATATGATATTTAATAATGTAAGCAAAATACATTATTAAATATATGTATTAAATGTTTAATAATTAAATTATATTAAAAAATAAAATACGAATCTTCACAGGAAATCCATATCATATACATAATATATGTAAGTACATTAATATATGTACCTATATGCATCTATATACAACAATGGCAATACATGGATAATGCGTCAGCCACCGTGTTCAAACGACCCTGAATATATGCTATGTTAATATGGTACGGTTGTAACCTTAATGCCCACCTTGCTAATCTGCCAGTTGGTGATTTTAGTTTCATTAACAATTTTAGTGGTTGATGATCAGTTGTTATTGTTATTTCCGCACCTTCAATATAACGGAATTTTTCAACTGCCCATACTACAGCTTAAGCTTCACGCTCTGTGGCAGAGGTCAGAGCTACGACTTTTTTTTGTTGCTGCGGCTTGTGCCAATAATGTTACCCGCTGCGGCGGCTTAGCTACTTAGAGCAGCGTTCAGTAAAATATGGTATTGCTGCTCGCTGCTCGTCGCTGCTTCTACTTGACACGACTTTATTCATTAGGGAATATTTTTAAAAAAAATCTAGATTCTATTCAAAACTGTTAAAAATTTAAATTTTATATTGAATACAAAAAATAAATAACTAACTAAAACTAAATTTTCTTCATGAATTATATATTGAATCATAAATAACTAAATAGAAAATAAATCATAAAGCATCTCGATTTCAATAATTTGGTAAATATCAGGCACAGTATTTCATAATTATTAAATAACATTTTTTGTATCATTTGTTATCATTCAACAAATGAATATTTTCATTGATAAAAAGTATTTTGTTCACTTTTACCGGTAAAAGTCTGGATCTTTTCGCTGTAATTAAGTTACCAGAAGCAGAAAAAGCGCGTTCTGATGATGCACTTGTTGCTGGTATAGCCAAAACGTTCTGTGCTAGTTGTGCAAGTATAGGTAATAAATTTTTATTTTTATTCCACCATTCGAGTGGATCACAACTACTTTCTTATTGCATCGGTTTATATGTCATGTACCTTTCAAATTCGGAATGTATTGGGTCGGCAGGTTTACTATTTTGTTGTATTTTTTTTAAAACGTTCAATTTGGCCCACATTGATTTTCTCATGTCATTATTTTTGATCACAGTAACATTCTAATAAAAAAGTATTAACAAATAATATAATTATATATAATCCAACAATTACAATAACGCAAATAGTATACCTGACTTTTACAGTTTGTTAGTTCCGTAGTCGTAATTTTTATATCATAATATTCTACGTATTCCTTTATTAAGGATAATGCACCATTCGGTAACATTACTACATCATTTATTAAATCACAAATTATATCTGTATCTTTTAATGTTACATCACGTAAAGTCGCTAATATATGCAAGTCTTGTAATTGAATACGAGCATTTAAGCAACTTAATCCTTTACGAAATAAAAATGTACCCTCTTCCATTATGCACGAATCTATATCTTGCAACCTATTTGGAGGTCGTTGGTTGGAGGTCGTTGGGGAGGTGTATAATATTACTTTTAAACCATATTTATTTTTTACATTTAATAATAATATTTTCCAACTGGTTTATTTTTCTTAATAAAATTACACTTCACACAATATTTTTAACAATTATAATGATACACAAAATTGTTCTTTTAAATGCGAATTAACAATTAATTAATACAATTGTGTATATGACATATCAGTGGTATGAACCGTGGCGGTTTGGCGGTTAAACCGCCGCCGCCACGACACTTTTCAAAAACCGCCGCCACTACATTCAAACCGAACGCAACCGCCGCCGCCGCCGCCGAATTTAAACCGAACGAACCGCTTTAACAATCTTTATAAATGTCATTTTTTTGCGATGTAAGAACAATGATATTATCTCTTTCTTTGTTATATAAAATTACATAAAGATTTGTGGATTCTTGTGAAAAATATAATAAATTATTATTTGGAAATGGATATATATCCATATATAAATTTGAATAAAAGTTCTTAAAATCCATATAACGAATAAAAGTTCTTAAAATCTAAATAACAACAATAACATAATTTTAAATATTTAATATTGTGCTGTGTGTTTAAAATATATGTTTAATAAATAAAATTAAATTAATATATCAATTTAAATTAAATTTATTATAAAAAAACAATAAAAGAAAATACAATAATGTGTTCAAAAAAAAGTTTAAATTGTGATGATAATGAAGATGTTGACGATTTCCGAGAAGACCATTTCCAAAATAATATAAATTCACTCACTATAAGCCCAATTGATAGTGACAACACAACGTCTAAAATATGGCAATATTTTGGAAAAATTTTTAAAAATGGGATACAAATAGATAAAAAACATAATTATTGCACATTGTGCTTTAAAAATAAAGTATTTAAAAGGTAATCATTTTATTTAAATTGAATAAATAAGTGTATTTTTTAAATGGAGTATCATTTTTGATAAATAAAACAAATCACCCAAAACGTATTGGTTAAACTAAAGTTAATTTTTTATTATGTTCAGATATAGTAACAGCTCCTCAACTGGAACTTTAATAACACATATAACGCTTGCTCATGATATAGATTTCAAAACCAAAAATGAACACACTAAACAAAAAAAGTTAACAGAAATGTTTGGTAAAAAGGATAAAGTTATAGCATCTACAAAAATGGATAATGTTTATGAACTAGCACGACAAATTTCATTATTTTGTTGTCGGGATTTAGTACCATTCAGTATTGTTGGTAAAGATGGTTTCAAAGATTTTTGTCGTTGGGCAAAAATAATTAAAGAAAATGAATCCCTTCCAGACAATACCACAATATCAAACAATGCTTTGAATGATTTATATTATTATATTAAATCAGATATAATAAAACACCTTCAAAAAACGCCTAAATTTATATCAATTATGTTCGATTGTTGGTCTGATGGTCAACGTCGTTTATCCTACATAAATTACGTTATACAATGGGTAGATGCAGATTTTATATTACAAACGGTCTCATTGAAAACCGAATTATTACCAAGACCACATACTGCAATTAATATAAAAAAGTCGTTTATGGATACAATTCAGGGATTTCATTTAAGCGACAAAGAGTTCATGGCAGTTACAGATAATGGTGCGAATATGATATCAACCTGCAAATTATTAAACATCAATAGATTGAGTTGTCTAGCCCACGGCATACATTTACTTATTACATCTGATGTTTTAAAAAATGATAAACTCATTAATATTGCAAATCTAATACAGAAACTTAAAAGTATTCATAAATTGGTAATATATAAATTCGAGCAACTTAATGACATATACACTTCGGAAAAGAACGAAAAAATATTTGAATTACTGGAGCAGTGTGAATTTATTGGTGATTATATTAGTATAAATTATTATAATAGTTTCAATTTTACTTATTTATTTACGTTTTATTTTATTCATTTTCTATAGAAACCATTTTGGAAAGCGACAGCAGATTGGATAACCTTTGCGAGGAAAATGAAGAATTATTAAATAGTTCTGCAACTGTTACTAAATTGGCGAATTCTAATAATACGCGGTGGAATAGTTTGTATACGATGTTATCGACTTTCCTCAAAAATACTGGTACGTTTGTAAAGAATTCCATTTAAAATAGTACTACATTTAAAATAATAAGAACACATTATATCACATTATACAGGCACCCTTAAGAAATTACTAGAGGCAATTAGTAAATATGAATTTATTTTGATAGAAGAGGAAGTAGATCTCATGCAACAATTTTCCAATTTTTTAAAAATATTCGTAAAATCTACAGAAATTTTACAAGGTAGTAAATACTGCACCGTAAATTTGGTGATAATGTTTTTTGAGGATTTAAAGTTGAAGTAAATCACAATTGTATTTATATGAAATTTATATGAAATGTATATCATAATTAAATGTGTTTATAGGTTGTCTGAAGGTATGATTGCAATATGTAATGCAGACGTACGTTTAGCGTATGAGCTTGCATTAAACAATTTAGAAAAAAGGTTCAAAATTAATGATGAATATCTGCTAGGCGCAATTTTGGACCCCTCACTCCAAAATTTGCCTATAATAGATAACATTCTTCAAAAAGAAAGAAACTTAGATCGAGTGTCATTCCTTAGCCAAATGTTGGTAAAATACAAAATTGAAAACTCTATTATAGAAACACACGACGATGGCAATGCAATGATTGATGAATCATATGTCGTAAGTATGCGTTTTTAAGTATACGTAAAATTTTAAGTATGCGTAAAACTCTGATGAATATAAATTATTTTATGGCGACAACTATTTTTATAAATTGCAATATATATCATTTATCTAAATGTATACTACTTTTTAGGATGCTCCTCATAAAAAGGCAAAGTTGGTAGTATTATCAACTTTGAAAAAGTCCGCAACAACGGTATTGGAAAAGGAATTGGCGTCATATGGCTTTGTCGACGTTGGAAACAATGTAGATGATCCACTAATATGGTGGTCCAAAAACCATTCATTGTTTCCCCGTTTAGCAAAGTTGGCATGTTTGATTCTATCAATACCAGCATCCAGTGCATCATCTGAACGAGCATTTTCGGTTGCGGGCAATATATTAACTGCACGTCGCGCGAATTTGTTGCCAACAAAAGTGCGCAATATATGCTTCGTCCACGACAATTATGATTTTTTTATTAAAAACAAAATTTAGGAACATCATCATAAAAATTATTAATATTACAAAATACAAAATACAAAATGTTTTCCAAATTGAATATGTGTGTTTTTATAATATCATGCCTTATCAAAACCGTAGGAATAGTCGCCGCCGCTGATGGTATTATACGGCGGTTTAACCGTTCTAAACCGCCGCCGTAAAAATAAAATGGATTAAAACCGCCGCTGACCAAAATGCCACGGTTCATACCACTGTGACATATGATTCTCCCGCACAGCTGGTTGTGTTGACAATCGGTATCTATCTGTTTTTGTAATTTGCCACTGGTTGTGTAATTATGTAATTCTGTAATTGAATTATGTCCGTTACTGAGTGCGTATACTTGTGTGGGGAATGCGATGTTTTTCTGTGTAAAGGGTGTGTGTGGTTTGTGGTGTACAGGACCGCCACAGTACTCCCCGCCCAGTGATTGTAGATCACGATATAGGTAATGTGTTGGCGGTTTTGGAGCACACTTGCGAGTGAAAGCTGGAAAAAAAAAAAATTTTTTTTTTGTCTGCTTAGCAGAACGGACGCGCGGTTAGCGCCGCGAAAGGTAGGAAGATAGAGAAAAGGGAAGAGAAAAAAAAATATTCCATCATAGGCGACTTCCGGGATTAAAAACAATACAAAAAAAACAAAAAAAAAATTTATCAAGTTGTTTAGTGGCCATAGGCGAAAAAGAAACTTAAGTAGCCCGTAGGCGGTGTTGTTTGTGAGTGGCGTTAGTGTATGCTACAGTGGCCAGTTGGCGAAATAAAGGTTTTTTATGTGGCCTTCCGGCGAGGTATATTTCAATCAATATACAAAGTTCCATACGGGAACGCTTGATGGCTCCAGAGGGGAACCAATCCGGTCGCCGGATGAAGGCAAGGAATTTATCATCTGCGCTTGCTGATACCTTGAAGGAGGTTTAATCACTCTTCCGGAACGGGTTGTGGCTGGCGTCGGTTGGCCCTTGGTGCCGGGTGCAAAGGTGACTTTGCGTTTGGGTTCCGTTGGTATCAGCTTGGAGCTTGTCGTTTGCGCCAGTGGCGCGACAGGTGGTGGCGTGGGAGATGATGGTAATTCCGAGTGTGTGGATGTATCTACGTAACAGGGTTTGAGCCTGTCAATGGAGATATTGGCATTCTTACCTGAAATGCGTAGAGTGAAGTATTTGTCGGTACGACCAATGACTTCAAAAGGACCCTCATAAGGAGGTTGTAAAGACCTTCGCACCGCGTCGGTACGGACGAAAACATGGGTGCACGACTTCAAGTCTTTAAATATGAACACATTGTCCTTTGCGTGCCTAGTCGGCGGAACTGGTCTAATATGTCGTATGTGTTCACGGACATCACGAATGTAGTCCTTACATGTGATGGGTTCGTTGGAATGGTGAAGCAGGTCATACGGCAGACGCAGGTTTTGGCCGTATACCATTTCAGCAACAGTGGCATTAAAATCCTCCAAGGGTCTAGAACGTAAGCCAAGAAGTATATATGGCAGTTCTTTGGTCCACTGCGCATTAGCGCGACACATGATTGCTGCCTTGAGCGTTCTGTGCCAGCGCTCGAGACGCCCGTTGGCCTTAGGGTTGTAAGCAGTTGTTCTGTTTCGCGTTACGCCTAGTAACTTGAACAACTGGCGGGCCAGTTCGGATTCGAACTGGGTGCCTTGAGGTATCGGTATCCTTCGGATATCGGTAATGGTCCTACTATGTCGACGTGGATCGTTTGAAACTTTTCGTCAGTGGGGGGAAAGTTGCCCGTGGGGGTTTCGACATGTCGAGAGACCTTCGACTTTTGACAAGGGATGCACGCTTTTGCCCATTGTTGTGCATCCTTGTTGATGGACTTCCAGATGAATTTCTGGGTGACTTGTTTTGTCGTGGCACGAATTCCAGGATGGGAGAGATTATGCACCTGGTCGAAGATGGACCGGCGGTACCCATCTGGAATATACGGACGTGGTTTGCCCGTGGAAAGGTCGCAAAACAGGAATTTGTCAGTGCCTACAACGGGAAGCAATTTAAATTGCAATGTTTTTGAGGAATCCATCAGTGTGCGGAGTTCCTCGTCGTTAAGCTGGGCGTCCGCGATTTTAGCATAGTCGACCGACCTATCTAGATGGATTGCCTCCAATCTAGATAGCGTGTCGGCGACTATGTTGTCTTTGCCAGCGATGTAACGTATGTCCGTTGTAAATTGTCCTATGTAGTCTAAATGTCTTACTTGTCGTGGGGAGGCTTTGTCGGGTTTTTGCCCGAAGGCAAACGTCAGGGGTTTTTGGTCAGTGTAAATAATAAATTCCCTGCCCTCCAGGAGATGCCTGAAATATCTCACGCCGGAGTACGCGGCCCATAACTCGCGATCATAGGCGCTATATTTCTGTTGCGCCGTATTCAGCTTGCAACTGAAGAAACCCAACGGTTGTAATTCATCATTGACGTGCTGGTGGAGAACCGCACCAATCGCGACTTCTGAAGCGTCCACCAGTAATGACAGTTTTGCTGACGAAGAGGGAAACGCGAGTGCCACTGATTGGCAAAGTTGCGCTTTTGCGGCTTCGAAATCGGCGAGGGACTGGGGTGTCCACTCGATGGGCCGTGTATCATTTCGTTTTTTGCTGCCGGAGAGAAAATCATTCAGAGATGAATGGCATTGTGCAGCGTTAGGCAGAAACCTACGATAAAAGTTTAACATGCCAAGAAAACGTCTCAATTCCTTGACAGTTTTGGGAGGCTGACAAGCAGCGATGGCTTCGACACGTTCTGGCATTGGTCGTGTACCATTCTTGTCCACTGTGTGTCCAAGAAATGTTACCTCTGGCAATAAAAAATGGCACTTGCTTTTGTTAATGACGAGGTTGTAACGTCGTAGTTGCTCGAAAACTTGTTGCAAATGTTCCAGGTGCTCAGGGGTACATATTGCCGTTTTCGGTATGTCTTCGTCATTAACCGGAATTTGATGATAGGCGCGTTCCAGATCAATAGTCGAGAACACGGTGCAGCCGTCCAGCTGCTGCGCGAAATCTTGGATGTGCGGGATAGGATATCTATCCGGCACTGTTTGCGCGTTGAGGGAACGGTAGTCGCCGCAGGGTCTCCATTCGCCGTTTTTTTTCAGGACCATGTGAAGTGGCGAAGACCATGGACTGCTAGAGGGGCGACAAATGCCCTGCTGCATTAGAAAATCGAATTCCTTTTTTGCAGCAGCAAGCTTATCGGGTGCCAAACGGCGTGGTTTGGCTGAAGCAGGTGGTCCTTTGGTAATGATGTGGTGGGCTACCACGGAATTACCTTTTGTGGTGTACGTTGTTGGAACTGTAATGTCCACGTACGAAGTGAGGAGTGTTTGAAGCGCTGGGTTAATATTTGTGAGGACGGCCAGTGAGGATAATGGCCCCAACATGACCTGTGCCGTTTGTGATTGAACTGTCGTAAGTGGGTCTACGACGCGCTTCTGTTTCAGGTCTACGAGCAAACCAAACTGTTTTAAAAAATCAGCCCCCAGTATGGGCCTGTCCACGTCGGCAACAACAAAGTGCCATGTGAACAACCTACGTAGGCCGAGGCTGATTTCCAGTTTCCGTGATCCGAATGTGCGGATAATTGATTTGTTCGCAGCTGTAAGTTGCAGGGTATTGTCGAGGTTACATCTGTCCTGCAGTCGGGGCGGCAGAACAGATATGTCGGCGCCAGTGTCGATTAAAAATTGGATCCGGGTGAGGGGATCCGTGATGAAGAGGCGACAAGTATTTGGGCGCCAACTGTATGTGCCGTCGCTGGCACACACTGGCTTACTCGTTTTTTGAGTTAGGCAATGCGAACTCACAAGGTTTTGTGCATTTGTTCGCGTTGGCACCAAATTTCCGATGATAAAAACAAATGGCCGAGTTCGGCCTTAGCCGTGAATGTGAACGGGTGCGTGAGGTGCTTCGAGTTTGAAAATTGCGGGAGCGTGAATTGGAGCGTTGGCGTCTAGAATCATGGTGGGTGAGACGTCCCAATTGCTGTACCAATATGGCCATTTGTTCTTTTAATTGGTGCACCTCGTTTTCGAGTCGGGAGTGAGACGAGCTTGAAGAGGGATCATGATCATGATACACTTTGCTATTAGTAGGGTAACTGGACGGGGGTTTGGAAGCGGCCGCTACTGACGCCTGCGGCATATGCTCCATTATTTTGTCCGCTACTGCGGCGAGGTTGTCCAGGTTCCCGGGGTCCTGTGCGGCCAATATAGCCTGGACCTGTGCCGGCAAGGCTCGCATCCACATGTGGAGCAAAAGCCTGTCGGGAATGTCGTCGCCCGCATTACGACGAATGGCGCGGAGCCATTGAGAGGGGGTCTCGTCAGAAAATGTCATCCCTGACATCAACTTCTCGAGACGGGATTGCTGCGATTCTTCCAGGCGTCGTATGATGTTCACCTTCAAGAATTCGTACTGGTTATTGGCCGGTAATACAGACAGGAAATCAGTACATCTCCTGGTCACCGATGATGGAAGTGCCGACATGACGTACGACGTCCGCCGGGTATCCGGCCACGGGTACCGACCCCCCGTTAGGGACTCAAACATTCTGAACCACGCCGGCGGATCGAATTCCCAAAATTCGACTTTGGCGATGGTGCTTTGGGCGGCTTCCACCTCCATGGGAAACGCCTGAGGGAAATTTTCGATTGCCGGGGGAAATTCAGAATGCTTGGGTTCCACGGATGGTGGCTGTGGCTCGGTACGCGAGGATGGTCCCGCACCCTCGTTATACTTGCCCGGTGGAGAGTGATGCATATTACCTGTGGGTGAGTGGTAAGAACAAGATTGGTACTAAGAGACACCCAAAAAAGAGAAAAAAAAAAAAAATGTTATCCGAACACCACAAAAAAAAAAAAAAATATTACGGCGACTTGATATTTGCTACCACTTACATTCAAAAGTAGTATTAAGTGTAGCGTTTTTTCTAATTATATGTATGTATATATAGAGTATCAAGGTGGTTTAATGTGGAGCGTGATGTATTAGTGCGAGAGAGCGTGAAGTGTTAGTGTACTTAAACTATATTAAAATATTTTTAAATTATTAGTAGTTGTGAGGAGACAAAAATTAAATTTATATTACTATCTATGTATATATAAAAAAATGACAAAAAAAAAAATAAAATTTAATTTGAAAAAAAAAAAAGAAAAATGCATATGAAAAAAATAATAATAATAAACCAAAACTTTTTTACCAAAAAAAAAATACAAAAAATATTTCTGTTCGGCTGTTGATGTTGATGTTGATGTTGTTGTTGTTGTAGACTGCTGCTGCTGATGTTGTTGTATCCTTCAGTCGGGGTCGTTGGTTGGAGGTCGTTGGTTGGAGGTCGTTGGGGAGGTGTATAATATTACTTTTAAACCATATTTATTTTTTACATTTAATAATAATATTTTCCCACTGGTTTATTTTTCTTAATAAAATTACACTTCACTTCAATTGTTCTTTTAAATGCGAATTAACAATTAATTAATACAATTGTGTATATGACATATGATTCTCCCGCACAGCTGGTTGTGTTGACAATCGGTATCTATTTGTTTTTGTAATTTGCCACTGGTCGTGTAATTATGTAATTCTGTAATTGAATTATGTCCGTTACTGAGTGCGTTACTTGTGTGGGATGTTTTTCTGTGTAAAGGGTGTGTGTGGTTTGTGGTGTACAGGACCGCAACACCTAAAAGATAAAACAAAATTTTACAATTTTTAATGATCTATTAATGACCACTTAGCCGAGATAAAAAATTAATATTCAACTATGAAACAAAATTGTTGATCGAAGTGTATCAAACAAAATAGTATGATTACCTATTTTTTAGCTCTGCATAAAATAAAAAAACTAAATTTACAGTCGAAAATTTATTCCCTTGTAAAATTTCAGTGGCATCCGTAAATATTGCGAGAAAACTGTTCAAATCTTGCAACAAATCCAATTCTATTTCATTAAGAATTAAATCATATTTCTTAATTTTTTTCTAACACTAATGAAACATAATCTTTAAAGTAAAACATATTAATTATTTATATGCATTAATGTATACACAAATTAAATAAATATAAAACAATTACTTTTGTTTATGATAAAACTGGACGTCATATTATAAATACTGTTCCACCGCGTTTCATTTGAATTTTTTAATGTTGTAAAATTACTAGGTTGGAATGCAATACTGCTATCACATTTGCAATAGTTATGTTCGCTTATTGAAGAATTTGAATCACTAAATGAACGAATGCCATTGTCCTCTTCCAATAGCTCTTCTACTCAGAAATTAAAAAATTTTAATTTTAATAAAACATAAAATTTATTTTTCATAAATTTTAATAGTTACCTATGTAAGCACACTTTTCAATGAAATCTAATATTTTTTTGTGTTCTTCACTGAATATATCTTGAAGCTCGTTTGATCTATATGAAAGCGTTCTGCATATTTTTTTCAATTTCGCAATCAAATCTTTCATTAATATTATACTACTATCCCCAAGGCAGTCTTTATTGATCAATAAGTGTATGTTGTGCGCTTCACAGCTTACTCGTTTTACGTTTAACAGTTTGCAAGCTTTAACAATGTTAGCGCCATTGTCTGTAACGGTTACTATTTTATTATTTTCTAAATGAAATTCGTGAATGACTTTTATGAAACTCTTTTTGATTTCTTCAGCCGTATGAGGAGGCTGAAATATCTCAGTGCTCAAAGAACAATGTTTAACTTTAAAATCCGAATCTATCCATTGAATGTTGTAGTTTATATAGGCATTATGATGGAAATTGTCTGTCCAACAGTCAAACGTTAAACCAATCCCTTTGGGAGTTGTTGACGATATCAATGCACAAACTTTTTTTTTTAATTCACTATGCACATCATTTAAAGCGGCGTTTGAAATAGTGCCCGGATCTGGTAAATTTTCATCTTGGGATATTATATTATATTTGTTGGTTAGTTGTATGAATCCCTGTTGCTTAATAATTTGAAATGGCTGTAAGTCGATGGCACAACAAAACGGCAATATCGCGCGCCAATAAAAACTTTTTATCTTCATTTGATGGATGATTTTGAACTCTGGATTTCGAAGTAAACATATTCGACAATTTACTTTGTTTGTTGTCCGTATAACTTGAAACTGTTATATTATGTATATTAATCAAATGATTATTTAAATTTGTTGATCCGGTTGTTGTTTTGTATCTAAAACAATTCAAATATTACAAACGAAAAAATGTATGTTTCGATAAGCACCTGAACTTTTTTTATTGCATTTTTAAATAAGAAAACAAATGCACCAAGAAAGAAACATTTCAAAATTCCAAAAGTAAGCTAATCAAATCAGAACTTCATAAATAACGAAAAAAAATATATGCACAACATATGTTATATACATCACCTACTTTTTAATTTTTTATCGGCATTGAAACATAATTTACAATAATAATGTTTTGAGTCAATGTTTTTTCCATCCTTAAACAAGCTGCCAAAATTCTTCCAATACTGCGATTTTTGATTTCCCTTTATGTCCATTATCTCCACATTACCAGAGGTAATATCGATTTTTGGATCTGGCGCATCCATATTCAAAAGATTATTTAAAAAAAAATCACCACAAAGTCATTAATTATCGCCACTAATTAATTGGATTGCACTTGCAGACAACTATAATTTGGTTGCAAGAAAGTTATACATCGCTTATAATAAAAAAACGCAAATTTATGCCACGATCCACGAAAAACACGTGCAAACAAAACACATCAATTATAAAATACCGGAATACCAAATTTTGTTTTTTCATCTATGCGAATGTAAAAATTATATGTACGAAAACGAATCGAACATATAATTCTTATGATAATATTGATTGATAATATGCACTATACATACACGACATACACTCAATAGTGTTGGAAAAACAAAAAAGAATTAGTGGTATTAGCAAACTTATATTTGTTTTGTATGCATTAAAGATTCTCATTTATTTATCAGAGCTCTCGCTCTGCGAAAAACACCCGGTGAACGGCACCCATAGCATTTTATTGCCGATTCAGTATTTAACACCTTCGGAATTTGTGACACTGCATCCAAACGTTTCTTTTTTCTACATTCCCCAATGGTATGACCCTTAAAATTGTAGAATGTGCATTTCTTTTCATCATTTTTTGATGATTTCTGGTTCGTTGCATGGGATGTACTGGGTTTTAATATTTTTTGTTCAAGCGCCAGGTTTTCGATAACTCTTCCCTTGCTGAGTTTTTTTTTTTTTTTTTTTTTTTTTATAACTTCTATGATTTATTTACAACTATCGTTTTACATAATGATACAAATATACATAAATATGAAATAAATATACACTAATTGATATTCAGTAAATTATTTGTTACGCGCATTGTGACATGTGAAGGTGAAATCCATTGAGTTCAGCTCCTTATTATTTTAACCCACTCAGTTAATATAGGACAACATAGAAAATTATTTTGAATACAGCCACTAAACATCAAATCTTGTAGCCAGGTCGGACGGTTTAAATCTTTTTAATCTTCTGGATTGATTGTTATTAACCAGCAAATCATTTACCAATATGTTTGGGTGCTCTCTTAACCTGTTATAGTAATTTCTACTAAATGTACTAATAGTGTCCTTAACCGAACATACTTTTAGGTCTTGTTGTATGACCGAGTTTCGCACATACCAAGGCGCATTGACGATTTCCCTTAATACCTTCGCCTGAAATCTTTCCAAAATCTCGATATTTGAAACGCAAGTAGTTCCCCAGAGCTCGATTCCATACGTCCAAACTGCTTTCAAAATACACTTATATATCATTAATTTATTTTCCAATGACAATTTTGAACTCCTACCCAATAACCAGTACATACTATGGAGCTTCAGTCTGAGTTGCTTGTGTTTGATGACCACGTGTTTCTGCCATGTTAATCTTCTGTCCAAATGAAGACCTAAATATCTAGCCGACTCAACCTGTGGTATAACTGTGCCGTTCAACTTCACCGTCGGGCAGGTATCTTTTCTATTGGTGAAAGTTACATGAACTGACTTACTTTCATTTGCCATGATCCTCCATTTTTTTAACCAATGTTCGATCTTGTTTAGAGAATTTTGTAATTTCACCGATGCGATATGGGGATCTGCACTTGAAGCTAGAATGGCCGTGTCGTCAGCAAATGTTGCCGTCATTGTGTTGCTATCGGTTGGCAAATCCGCCGTATACAATAGATACAGCACTGGTCCTAAAACACTACCCTGAGGCACTCCCGAATATATTTCTGAGTAAATCGGCGAATGTTGTTATATATCTCTTGATAATTTTTCTCGAATGTCAATGTGTAGCATACCATAGAGCATCTTTTTCGGATACGTGGGGGTTTGGCAGTTGCGAAAGTAATGCCCTTTTTTAGGCTAAAAATGTGTCGGTTGATTCGGCTGATGATTGCTTTGTAGAGAATAATTCCACATATATTTTGAATGCCGGTTTGGTTGGTGAGTATGCCATTCTTATAAGATGGGTGGCATCTTTCCACGATTTCGGTTCGTGTTTCACACCTTGCCACCATATCGCTGCTGCACCTTCCAATAGCAATGGGAGTCCTTTGATAGCATCATCATCTGTAATTTTCTCTATTTCTTTGTAGATGTTTATGGTAGTAATAAATTCTTCTACTATTTGGTGACTATGACTACCGCTAAATCTAGTCGAGCAGTTGGTGAAACTACCCTGAAGGATTGTATGTACACCAATCGTGCGAAGTATTTGCTGGAGTTGTTCTGCTGACATCTGTATAGCCATTTTTTGTAATAGTCGGTGACTTTGTCTATCTGGTGCCGTTTTTACGATGAGAATGTTTTTACTTGGTGTTTATTTTGTGTTCGACTCAATTTGAACCACTGTTAGACGAAAAAAATGTTTATGTTCGGCCTAATTCGTTGAGCGAAAATAATATATGTCCGGCTTAATTCGAACCACTAGTTGGGCGCCAATTTTGTAACACAGGATTTAAATTTAACAAAATATTCTTTATTTAATAAAATCAATGTGTTTACTTTATAATAAATTGTGTACTATTGTAATGATATAGTTAAAGATGTGATACGGTGAATGATGATTAATACGATGATATAAAATTGTAGAAATCATGATGTATGACGATCAACGATGTATGATGACTAATAACGTATCATGATCGATGATATATGATGAATGATGGTAAATGACGAATTATGATATGTGTATACAAATCTCTATACAAGTGATAGCCTAGGGCGATGTCGGTTGTATATCAATATATATATATATATATATATATATATGTTATATATATGTACGTATATGATATTATATGATTATGATTACTTGTAAATGATATTATCTAAATATATATATTTATTTGAACAAGTGATAGCCAAAGGCGATGTCGCTTGTGATATATATTATATATATTTGATAATTTTTGGATTTTTGGAATAATGAATATGTATATAGCTATAAGCGATGCAATATTCACGGAGGTAGGAAAATAAGTGCAATAATAATGATTTTGACTTCGGTTTTTACATGTGGTGAACGGGAATTTTTACATCAAATGACTTAGCAAAAATTATATAAAAACAAAAGCATACAATAGTACATAATGTGCATAATAACTATAGATAGTACAATAATATATATTACAATAACTAAAAGTATATATAAGCATACAATTTGCATAAAATAGTAAACAATATAAAGAATAGCATTTAAAATAAACAATAGTAACTATAACTAAAATAGTACAGGGTGTTACAATATTTAAATAAGAAATGAAATTAACAAAACAATTTAGAATAAGCCAAAAATAAATAATAAAAATTTATATTAAAAAATATAATGTTTTTAACAAATAGATAAGAAATTAAATTAATAAAACATTTTATAAGAACACAAAATACCCAATGCATTGAATACCAGATGCATTAATACATCACATGCAACAGAATTATACAAACAAAACCCTCGTACAACCGTTTTTAAGATGATTATCAACAATACATAAAATTATATATATCATAAATAATAATAGTTATTAAACCTAAAAAAGAAATTATAAACAGACAAATTCATTAGTACTTATAAATTAAAAATTATATAAACACAATTTTTGTCATACACAAAGTCATATAGGAGGCCAAAGTAAAGTAATAAAAATAATAAATATATATATTAAAAAATATATAAAAATATATCTTCTTCTTCTTCTGCGCGCCTACAACCTACAATTGGTTTTGGCGTCCATTAACAGCCTTCTCCAACCGGACCTATTTACCGCCAACGTCCGCCAGCCGGAAACGCCGAGGGCCCGAAGGTCCACTTCTACTTCGTCTTTCCACCTACCCCGCGGTCTTCCTACACTCCTAGATCCGCCCGGCTTACTGTCCAGCATTTTTGACGGTATACGATCGCCATCCATTCGTACCACATGACCAAACCACCTCAGGCGACCGATCTTAATGAACCGAACGATGTCAGGTTCGGTATATAATTTATATAGCTCGAAATCGAACCGCCTACGCCACCATCCCCTTTCCTTTGTCGGTCCAAAGATGAGGCGTAGTATTTTCTTTTCGAACCCTCCAAGTCGCCGTTCGGTGGCCTGTGTCATGCACCACGTTTCAGAACCGTAGGTCACAATTGGTCGAATCAGTGTTTGATATAGCTTTAGTTTCAATGTTTTACTCAATGTCTTCGAGAAGAACATCTTTCGCAAACCGTAAAAGGCCTTGTTTCCCGAAGCAATCCGGGATTGAACTTCCTCCGCTATATCGTTTTCGCTGTTTATGCTGCTTCCAAGGTAGCTAAACCTGTCCGCCGTTTCAAATTTGTTCTGACCAATTGATACGCTTTGATGTTGTGCCATAAACCTACTGTTCGTTGGTGCGATCATATACTTGGTTTTCTCCTCGTTTACCCTTAATCCCATTTCCGAAGCTTCACGTTCCAACAGTAAGAACGCTTCTTTAACGGCACCCATACTTCTACCCACCACGTCAATGTCATCGGCATAGCCGAGTAATTGAACAGATGACGTAAAAATAGTGCTGCTGGTGTTAATGGTCGTCCTTCTTATACATTTTTCCAATATAACATTGAAAAACAATGTAGCCAAAGGGTCCCCTTGCCGTACTCCGTCAATGGTTTCAAATGCATCCGATTTGATCCCCCTTATTTGTACCTGAGATGTAACTTGCGTCAGTGTTAGTTTCGACATGGCTATCAATTTTTGTGGGAATCCAAATTCCTCCATCGTGCGCCATAATTTTTCCCTAATAACACTATCGTATGCGGCCTTAAAATCAACAAATAGATGGTGTGTTACTACGTTGAACTCCCTACACTTTTCCATTATCTGTCGTATGACGAACAGTTGATCAGTTGTTGAGCGATCATTACGGAATCCACATTGGTATTCACCAATGACTTCCTCCGCATATGGTAATAGGCGCTTATGCAACACATAAGCGAGTACCTTATATGTTGCATTCAGCAAAGATATTCCCCGATAGTTGGAACACTCCATCCTGTCTCCCTTCTTGTGTATTGGCACAATTACAGCAAGCTTCCACTCCTGTGGTATAACCTCATAGTTCCAAACATGCACAATTAGCCCGTGTATACTATTCCACAATACATCCCCTCCACATTTTAAGAGTTCACCAGGTACGCCGTCAGATCCAGCCGCCTTTCCATTCTTGAGCTTCAGAATGGCTTCTCTGGTTTCCTCATATGTTGGTTCCGAAATTAGTGGTTGTGCTGTTTGGTACGGAAGTTCGTTTTCTGCATTTATACCAATTGGGTTGCTTGCTGTAAGTAGATCTTTAAAATACTCCGCCCATCTCGCGATGGCTCTTTCTTCATCCGCCAAAATTTCACCGCTGGTATCCTTACAAAGAAGGGGTTGTTGTATAAATCCGCTAGTTACAGATCTTATTCTCCTGTACAAATTTTTACTGTCATTCATGCTGGACAGCGTGTCTATATCCCGCAAAATATCCTGCTCATGACGCATTTTCTTGTTTCGGAATAATTTGCGTTCAATGGATCTTTTGGTTCTGTAGTCATCCATGGCAGTTCGTGTGGCGCGCTGAAGATATTTTAAACGCGCTTGGTTCTTTTCTTCATGAGCCGTTTTACATGCGTCATCAAACCAACCATTTCTGACCACGCCAGGTTTCAACTTTACCGTCTCCTCTGCCGCCATTTTCATGCAATTACGTAATCGATTCCACATATCATTACACGTGTTTTGCTGTTGATCCACATCTGTTCGAACAATTAACTCCACCAATTTATCTTCGTACTGTTGTTTTACTTGGTCATTTTTGAGATTTTCCAAATTGAATCCTCTCGCAATGACTTTTTGGCGGTTTGCACTAACACGATATCTGAACAAAGCTCTTACGAGATAATGATCAGAATCAATGTTAGGTCCCCTACAGCTCCTTACATCCAGTATGTCGGACGCATGACGACTGTCAATGAGTACGTGGTCTATTTGGTTTGTTGTTTTAGTATCGGGCGAACACCATGTTCCTTTGTGTATGTTCTTATGTGGGAAACGTGTGCTGGCTACTATCATATTGTTTGATATTGTGAAATCGACTAAACGCTCGCCGTTATTATTGCAGTGTGTATGAAGGCTATGTTGACCAATTGCCGGTCGATATACAATTTCCCTACCAACCTGTGCATTAAAATCGCCAAGCACGATTTTAATGTCACGACTAGGAGCTTGATTGTAAATACGGTTGAGCTTTTCGTAAAACATATCCTTCGTGTCTGCATCTTTGTTTTCTGTTGGGGCGTGTACGTTAATAAAGGTTACATTAAAAAATTTTCCCTTTATTCGTAACGTACAAAATTTTTCGTCAATGGGGTTGAAACCAATGACTGATTCTTTCGCTTTACCCATTACAATAAAGCCGGTGCCGAATAACCCTGTTTTATTTCTACCGCTATAGTAGAATTTGTATTCTTTACTGGATAAGATGTTCTTTCCAGGCCACCGTGTTTCCTGGACCGCTGTTATGTCCAGTTTAGCTTTCTTTAAGCAATCAGTCAAAGTTTTTAAACCGCCCGCGCGCAGTATTGTCCTCACGTTCCATGACGCCAGTTTTAAATCATTGTCCTTGTTCCATTGCCTGAGTCGTTGCCGTTTTTCCTGTCCTGTCCGAGGCACTGTTGCTAGTTTCATAATTTGTTGTTTTTACGGTGTCGGTAATTAGCCGTACGACCAACCGCATGGGATTCGCACTTACAATTTTAGCCTGAATGATACGGATTGTATCATTCAGTTACCGTTGGTTACCACGTGGAGGTAAAGTAAGCACTTGATCAGGAACTCAACAGTTGCAACACTGGGTCAGCGACCAGTCAGTGCCTACCCTATTGATCCCAATCCAAACCAAACCAATAAAAATATATAAAATATAAAAAATAACAAATAATAACAATATACATTAAAAAATATAATATTTTTAATAAGAAATTAAATTAACAAAACATTTTAAAATAAACCAAAATAGAATAGCAAAAAAATAATGAAATAATGAACATTAAAAATATAATGTTTTAACATATAAGGTAAAAAATTAGATTAACAAAAATATGTTATAGATAATAAAAAAGAAACACAAAATACCGCATGCATTGATTACCACATACATTGATACCACAATACCATATGTCTTAAAATATATAACATAATAAAATAGTTATTTATACTTGAATAAGAATACATAATATAAAAATAATACACATGATTAAAAATACTCGATATAATTTTGATCCAAATGTTATAAATAGAGGGATAAAAATTAGATTCGAGGAGTCTGATTTAAAATTTTAATAAATAAATAACACTGATTGTGAGTAAAAATCAGAACTCCAAAAAAACATAAATTTAAAATAAAATTAAAAAGAAAATAAAATTCAATAACAGTTTTTTAAAATATTTAATATATTTTCAATCAAATTAAATAATATATAATATTCAAATAAAGTAAATTTTTTAAAGTGGTAATAAAAATAAAATAAAAATTAGTTATCTTATTGAAAATAAATTTAAATTAAAATATAAAATTTTTTTAGTTTTTAAATATAAGTTAAAGTTATAATTAAATAAATTAAAAATTAATAAAAATTTAATTAGTGTTTTTACTATAAATAAAATAATTTTGTTGAGTTAATTCAAAAACATTCAAAACTCGAGCATTTAAGAGAACAATTTAATATTGTTTCACCTAAACAATTAAAACCCAACACTGTGCACCCCTATCGGGTACCAATGTTCTCGGTATACCCAGTCTAGCAAAACATAATTTCATTAACCCAATTACCGCATCCGTACCCATATTAGGTAAAATTTCGACATATACATATTTTGAGAAATAATCCACTATTAATAGTTAATTTTTTCCCCCAACATGGAATATGTCGGAGCCAACCCTAACCCAAGGTCCCTTTGGTACGCGATGTGGGATCAATTCTTCCCTTAAATTTTGCCTTTTGTGCACACGACATGGAACACAATTTTGTATTGCCTGTTCTATCTGGGTATTCATCGTTGGCCAATATAATACCTTCCTAGACCTACTTTTGGTCTTTTCTACCCCATGTGATGATAATGGAGTTTTTTTTATAAACTCTTTCCTAAAACTTACCGGTATCACTACACAATCACTACACAAAAAGCATTCCGTCGTGTTCATGCAATTCCCCATTGAACCCAAAATAGACTCTGGCCTCCTCCTCAAGCATGTTATTCCTTTCTGGCCACCCCTGCCTGACATATTTGATCACCACTTGAAGTTCCGTATCTTTTAAAGTTTCTTTTTGAATTTCTTTTATTCTCTGATCACTTATTTCATTCTTAAACTCAATAAACATTACATGGCTGTCGATATCTTCATCGTTTTCAGCCTCCACTAATGGTGCCTTGGACAATGCAGCCGCTAAGTATAGTTCACTCCCGGGGTTATATTGTATACACATATCAAATGCCTGTAACCGCAATCTCATTTTTTGTAACCTCAGTGGCGTTTCAGCCATTGCCCTATTCATTATTAGACCCCCCTATGATATATTGTCTAAACCTCTCACATCCTAACATATTGTCTAAACCTCTCACATCCAATATAACTCTTTCTGAGCCCACTTTTGTTGTGTCTCTGTTAACGATTTTGACGCATACGAAATAGGCAAATTATTTTGAAGTAGAACTGCACCTACCCCCTTGCTACTTGCGTCCACACTTAAAACACATGACACCCCCGGGTCATAGTAACGCAATACCGGTGTTTTTGTTAACCCATCCCTAATTTTAATAAATTCCTCTTCATGCTCAGCCGTCCATTTATATTCCACATTTTTCTTCACTGTCTAGCTCCTTAACGTTTCTTGGCGACTCCATCTTCTTTATTGCCTCAACCTTCCTCTCATCTATCTGTATTCCGTCACCCGTGAGCCTATGCCCCAGGAATTGTACCGCTCTCACCATTATTTTGCATTTTCTTTATTAAAAGTTATACCATATTATCTTGCCTTTTCTATTACAGCCCTTAATATGTTCCTATGTTCATCCACTGTAGCGTTTAACAATTGTTTAAAAAAACCGTGCCCTACCGTTTCATCGATACCACCTATCATCGTAATTAAATTAAAATGTAATATAGTGGGTATAAGCCCAACACAGGCATACAATCACCACCTGCAATATAAAATTTTACCAATTCTATTTGATCATTTACGCGTATCAATAAATTCACCGTATCGAAAATTTTTATGTTACTGTGATTATAATTCATTAGAGTACAATGTGACTTACATATTTCTTCTTTTAATCCTAATTTTACATACAAATCAAAACTTATCTCTTAATATTACATCCTGCTCCTGTATCTAATTTAAAACAAATATTTTAATTATATTTTAAAAATGTTACCCTAATATTAAAATCGTTGCTGTTCATCCTTGTGTTCTGTATTGATGAAATTAATATCCGCTCTCCATTCGATTGATTATTTCCATCCAACGTCGCTGAAGTTGTAACCGCATTTACCCGACCATTCCGGCATACCCTAGCAAAATGGTTGTACCTATCGCATTTTACACATTTTTTGTTGATCGCTGGACATCTATACATATGTGCCCTATCCCACGGCAATCCACATTTAAAACAACTTGTACCTGGTGTCTTCGTCCTTGATATAAACGTTGCTGCCTCGGCTGTTGTTGCTGTCGCCGTTGATAATTGTTATTATTATTATTCTGATAACCACCACTGCTGTTAGGTTTGTATTGTGGCGGTCTATTTCCCGACGCAAATTTGTTGTGTTGACGGTTAATATATTCTTTTTTAAAAACTGCATCCACGTGCTGCAAATCTTTTTTATTTAATGCTTTCAGTTGTTCTGCTGCCAATTCAGTTGCCTTGCATATTTTAATACATTTCTCCAATGACAATTCTTTTTCGCGAAGTAATCTGTCCTTTAATCCATTACTTCGAATACCTCCAATTATTCTATCCTTTATAAGGCTATCACGTAAATCACCAAATTTACATTTCATACTCAATAATCTTAAATCAGTAACAAATTTATCGAATGATTCTTCTTCTTGTTGTATCCTATTAAAAAACACGTGTCTCTGTACCCCTTCGTTTTGTTTGATAGGTCTGCAATATTTCCGAAACGCCTCCAAAACCCTATCAAAATTATTTTTTTCTGATTTTTTCTCTTTTATTTTCTTAATTTTTTTTCCTTTTTTTCCAATTTTTTTACTTTAATTTTTATATGTGCTTTTAGATTCTGCTCTACTCCGACTGCGCCATGTCTTTCTATTCGATTCCCGTTTGAGATTTTAATGATTTATCACGATATTAATAAAAAGTTCGACACGTGTTATGCTTTAAATGCATATACTTTTATTCTTTTACCTAGTTCACTATATAGCTTCTTTCCAGCGTGGCATCCTTACAACAACTGACTTTTTATTAAATTACCAGTGTTGCCTCTATGACAGTAACCCCCAATTTTTTTGTTTTGTTGGGTGTTATGACACCTATAGTCTTCATTGATGCCTGGGTAGCGTCGTTTGTTTTTTGGGGTTCACCCTTGGCTATCTCCATCTCGCTAATTTATTGTTTGGTGAAGTTTTTGAAGCAGCTTTCGTATTTAAATCCATCTTTTGACGGGTTGAATCCGAGGATTGGACTGAAGTCAGAGGTATTGTTTTGTTTTTGGAAATGTGTGCCCGCCATGCCAGAGCCAGTTAGCATGGTAATACTATATAAAACTAGCTGTGGCCCGGTGTCTTGTGTTCGATAATTGGTGCTGATCAGTCATTCATCCCCTAGGCTTACTATTGGGTTCGGGATTTTTTTAAGTAGAAGGTTGTCATGCCCGAGTGTTATTTACAAATTACTCCTTCGAATCAAGTTGCGGAATACCTAAAACCTCAGTTAACAGCCGCTTTCTCGTGGCTGAAAAGCCGATATCGAGAAAGGAACAAATCAATAAGGCGTGAATAAATCACAACACGACATGTATCTTTTTTAAACCCTTTATTTAATTTTAACTTAACATGACTTATATACATATAACGATTAAATACCCCGAACTAAAGCTACACAACTATTATTTACTTAAACTATTGGTTTCTAGTTCACTAACCATTAAAACATTAAATTAATCCCACTGTCGTGGTCTGAGATGTAAATTTGTTTTCGGATCTTTAAACATAATAAATTTATTAACTCAGGACGAATGTGGTATAGGCAAAAATATGAAACTTACTTTTGGTTAATGAATACACGAGTAAGACTTTATTAAAAACTAAAAAATATATAATATAAAACTAAAAAATATATAATTTGACAAAATGCGTATTTACTTTAAAAAAAAAATATATTATTTATTTCGGGTGTATATTAATCTGTATGCTCGGTCTTAACAGTTAAGCGGTTTCGCTTAACTTTCCTCTTGCCCAGAGTATTAAATTTGTTTCTAAATTATTAACAGCTAAATGCTATGTAATGCTAATTTAGATTTAATATTCTGGTGATCCAGATTAATAATTCTTGTTATTTTGCTGGTGCTGGGGTTTATATAAGGTTTCTCCCTCCATACGTGTTCCTTGTGGTTTACCAATTTGTCAGCCCTTGTGGTTTACCAGTTGTCAAATAATTTCCATTATATACATATGGTGTAAAGTTGTAATTGGTTACAATTATTTGATGATTGTTTTACTGTGGTTTGTATAGTCGCGTGTGTCCCAGTTAACGCTATCCAGCCAATATCTTCGAAACCCGTGGAGTATCACTAATATGATGAGATTTTTGTAAACTATTAAAAAAATATGGTTTTCTAATGCAAAAATCGATTTTTGCCCTTAAAAAGCGGGGTGGGGGATTGGGTTGTTTGGACACCCCCCTTAATTTTCAACGTACCACAACTTTCTAATACATCACAACACATGTTTTCATAGAGCTTTAGCGAGTTTTCGGACATTTTCCATCGGATGGACAATCCCGATCACCCTGGCCAGTTGTTATAGAAAATTGGAAAAATTCGTGCAAATATAGGAGACAAACAATACTAGCCAATAATGGAAATGTCGCATGTATTACGCAACAGTGGCCATTATTTAAAGAATCTAGAGCACTTGAAATGGTAAGTGCATAATATAGATAATATTTAAACATCTACTATATTTATTTACGAACGCATGGTCTAATGTCTTGCCAAATATATTATCATATAAATTTAATTTGAATCATTACAGATAAATATAGATTTCCAGGACATTTATCCAGCACATGATAATTTGTATTTAAAACGGGGTGTTTTTAAATTAAAGATAATAAAAATTTACAGCAGAGAAATCAAAGACGCTCAAAATAAAAGCCTCTTTATGTGAGTCTTATGCAAGGTTTATATAGCGATGGTAATTAATTATATTATAACTTAATTATTAATACTTTTAGAATTTTAGTATTATACTATTATAAAATGATTGTAATAATGGAAGTATATTTTATTTAATCTTAAAATTAGTTTAGTGTGATCAATGTTTTATCAATCGGTACAGCAAAAGGTTTACCTCGTGTAAATATGCCACTAATTATAGTCGCAAGAGTATAACGTATTCTAATTAAATAGATTAAATTGCGATAATCAACTTACAATAAGATTAAATTTTAATTAATCAAATATCTTTTACTAACAAGGAAAGACTCCCGGGTGTGAGAAGCCGATTTGGTTGAATTTTGGATATGTTGTAGTACTCGAAAAATAAAGACACCCATATTTTTTTTTAGCTGCTAAATTTCACTTTTAGGGGGTGAAATCCAAGATGGCGGCAAAAATGAAAATTCGCCATAACTTCTACAATTATGCACCAAATTCACTGAAATTTGAACAAACATCAATTTTGGACTAATCCGCATATTTCATAGAAGAAACTTTTTTTTAAATGTCAAAACGGTGATTTCATTCAAGATGGCCACTACCCCTGCATGCATCCATTTAATATCGAATTTAATGTATAACTTCTACAATTTTAGTCCGATTACGATGAGCTTCGGATATTTTGTAGTGCTCATGAAAATGAAAAATGCAATTTCTCATTTTTTTGAAAAAATGACTATTTGAGGTTAAATTTAAGATGGCGTCGAAAATGAAATTTGATCATAACTTTCTCAACTTTCATCGGATTTACTTCAAATTTGGTTTGTAACTTTATTGAACTTTGACTCACATATCCCAAAAAATAATTTTTTGGAAAAAGACAAGATGGCGGCTTCATTCAATAAGGCGGAAAAATCGAAAATTCATCATAACTTCCCAAATTTTCACCGGATTTTCTTCAAATTTGGTTTGTAATTTTATTGAACTTTGACTCACATATCCCAAAACAATTCATTGGTTATGTACCTGGCAGCCACGAATGGAAAGTCTATTACATTTCATTCTACGAATACTGCAATTTCATCTGTGTTTGTTCTTCAACAAAGTATCAACCTTCACCTTCATCCGTTTGTTGAATTAATATTCTGTTATGTAGAGACTGTCGGGATTATTGAAATCACCCATATATTTTTTTTACACAATTTAATATGCTAACTAAAAACAATAATGTTTTACTATAACTTACTAGGATTTCTTAAATATGGATATTATATTATGGGGTAGCGTTGTTATGGTACTCGCAAATTATTATTTAATTTGCTAAAATTTAAACAAAAATTCAAATCAATAATAATATGGTGTGATTTTTAAATGTTAAATATTGATCTTTTACGCGAAAACTAGTATTTAATTTACTAAAATTTAAACAAAAACAACAAATCAATAATAATAAGGTGTGATTTTTAAATGTTAAATATTGATCTTTTACGCGATAACTAGTATTTAATTTACTAAAATTTAAACAAAAACAACAAATCAATAATAATAAGGTGTGATTTATTATTACTTTTAGAAACCAATGCAATACGATTAGTATAAATACAGCAAATGTTTTAAAAAAAATAACAGTTCATTTTGATATTTAGGAAAAGATATTGAAATCCAAAGTAAATTGTTTGTCAAAGTAAAGTGTGTGTAGAAAAAAGTTAAATAAGTTTTGTAAGAAAGTAAGTATGCAGTTGAATCCAATGAACGTGATTCAACTTTTATTAACCGTATTTCAAGTAATGGACATCCACACAACACCAACAACTAATAATGAGCGTGAGTTAGCAAAAGGGATGGAAGACACATTAATTGATGCAATGGATAATTTTTTACCCATTGAATATATACAAGAGGTAGGTTTAGATTTCCAGGAGCAATATAAAGATTGGGAATATATTCCAGTTAGTGATGATACCTGGATTCCCTCTGATTCTGGTAAACGGAAATGTACGAGAGACGATGATGAAGAGGTAACATTGGAATATAAAAGAAACGCTGTACGGTTTTGGAAAGGATGCGGTAGAGCCACATTTCGTTCACTGCAAGCTGTGCAGAACCGTTATAGAAGGGTCCCTGGTATCACACAATTATATCGATGGCAGGAACAACTGGACCAAAATGGAACATATGTAGAAAAAATTACAGATATCGGAGAATATGTTTTAAAACGGTGTAAAAATGCCGCTCAATCTGGATTGATATTCCACGACATAGATATTAGAAGATGGGGGCTACAAGCCAAACGAGAATTGGGTTACGATGACATATTAGATTTTAGAGCCTCCAAAAAATGGGTTCACAATTTTAAAAAAGCTTACCGTTTAGTTTCTAGGAAAATTAACAAATTTGTTAGCAAACGTACATTTGAACAAGCAGATGAGTTGAAGGAAAATGCTAACATATTTTTAAATGCTGTAAAGAACTTAATACCGAGCTTTGGTTTACAAAATATATACAATACGGATCAAAGTGGTTTTCAGTTGGAAATGCATGCAGGTAGAACATTAGCCACATTAGGAATAAAAAGAGTACAGTGTGTTGTAAAATCACTGTCGGCTACAACTCATAGTTATACTGTACAACCAATAATTTCGGCAGATGGTAAATTATTACCTGTACTATTTTTAGTTTTAAAGGAACAATCAGGCGGTTTCGGTCCTATTGTCCAAAGAAATTTATTCCACGCTGCTAATGTTCATGTCACAGCTTATACATCTGGCAAGCTCACATCAGGTAAAAATTAATTCATTAAAATAAATTGATCAAAGTATATTGTTATAAAACGTTTTAATTCCATTTTTTTTTTAATTCCAGAGCACTTCAAAATTTTTTTGAAAGACGTGTTTTTCCCACATACGGGTGAAAAAAGCCTACTGCTTATTGATTCTTGGAGCGGCCATTGTAAAAAAGTAGTTGAAGACAGCACCCCAACTGGAAAAGAAATTGAAACTATGATCATTCCGAAAGGAACTACAGGTGATATACAACCACTCGATGTATACGGTTTTAGAATCTGGAAGAATTATGTGCGCCACTTCTCCGAGATAGTTTTTTTAAATGACCAAGGAATTGATTTACACATACGTAATAATATAATAAAGTTGCAGTCGCTGGTACATAATCAATTGTCCGCACCAAGATATAAAAATCTTTTTCAATATTCTTGGTTTAAAAGTAGATATATAAACCACAGACCAGCAGAATTCGAAAATCCAGTAGAAGTTGCATTCACTAAATCTACTATAGCAATGTGTGAAATTGAAGGATGCTCAAATGTAGCAGTAGTGACATGTTCATGGTGCAATAAAACCATATGTTTAGAACATTTTTTTGAAGATTATCATTATCACCCATAAATTAAATAATTATTAATGTTTTTCTTTGACAAAAAATAAATAAAATGTGTTCAAGTGAATTATATTTTTTTATAAATTCGATACGAGAAAATCCGATTAAAATTTGGGAAATTATGATGAATTTTCGATTTTTCCGCCATATTGAATGAAACCGCCATCTTGTCTTTTTCCAAAAAATTATTTTTTGGATATGTGAGTCAAAGTTCAATAAAGTTACAAACCAAATTTGAAGTAAATCCGATGAAAGTTGAGAAAGTTATGATCAAATTTCATTTTCGACGCCATCTTAAATTTAACCTCAAATAGTCATTTTTTCAAAAAAATGAGAAATTGCATTTTTCATTTTCATGAGCACTACAAAATATCCGAAGCTCATCGTAATCGGACTAAAATTGTAGAAGTTATACATTAAATTCGATATTAAATGGATGCATGCAGGGGTAGTGGCCATCTTGAATGAAATCACCGTTTTGACATTTAAAAAAAAGTTTCTTCTATGAAATATGCGGATTAGTCCAAAATTGATGTTTGTTCAAATTTCAGTGAATTTGGTGCATAATTGTAGAAGTTATGGATGGATTTCACCCCCTAAAAGTGAAATTTAGCAGCTAAAAAAAAATATGGGTCTCTTTATTTTTCGAGTACTACACACCCGGGAGTCTTTCCTTGTAAGTATAGTCGTAAGAGTATAACGTATTCTAATTAAATAGATTAAATTGCGATAATCAACTTACAATAAGATTAAATTTTAATTAATAAAATATCTTTTATATAATAAAAACAACTCATGATACCGTGGAAAACATTATAACATTGACAAGCTAACAAATGTGACCGGATTGCGAGGCTGATCTGACCAAATCTGATGACAACATGCCAGTAAATTGAATGTTTTTATTATTTTTTTAATGTGTGTAGAATAAACTATGGTTTTTAATATCAAATTTGGGGTGGTAGTAATTAAAATATTTTAGAATATGATGAATTATTTAATTAAAATATATAAATTAAAAAAAAATGTAATTAATTTTTCATTAATTAAAAGAAAAAACAAGAAAATAACCACATGAAACCCGGTTTATCCCTATTTCATGTATTTTTTTCATATGGTTATAATTTTCGGTCCCTATATGAGCGTTTGTATGTATTAAAATAAACTCAATTTCATGGCTTTCTCTATTGTTGGTTTTGACCAAAGATACAATCAGCTGCACATATTATGTCTGATACACATATGAGTTAATGGGTCAACACCAGAAGAAATGTTTTTATCAAAGAAAGCATTAAGAATATTCTCAAATAAAAAAGGGAATATGGTAAATGCATATAAAATTATTTAAAAATCTTTGATAAGTTTAAAATCCCACGATGGGAAAATATAATATGGTATAATATATACGGCTATATACCGGTAGCGAATGCTCCATTTGTTCTTAGTGTTCGCCGAACGACTTCAAATTAAGCACTTATATTTTGTATTTTATTTGAAATTTATTACTAAATTAACTATAAATAAAATTCTTTTCGGTGCAAATAAAATGCGAAATTGTTACATATCTAAAAAACGATAGTCAAACATTCTGATTTTTGGATGAACTCACTCATTCACTGTGTTCTGTATATTAAACGAAAATACGAACAAAATATATGCGAATCTAAATCCATGTATACTTAAAAATAAATCATATAGGTGTATATTCATGTATTCATATATTCATATAAAAAAACAGCAGCAATAATTTTTGGATGAACTCACTCATTCACTGTGTTCTGTATGTTAAACGAACATACGAACAAAATATATACGAATCTAAATCCATGTATGCTTAAAAATAAATCATATATGTGTATATTCATGTATTCATATATTCATATAAAAAAACAGCAGCAAACTTAACTCACACTGTTCGCTGTGGGTTCGGTAAATAAATTATTTATGTATACGGCAAGCGTATAAAGTATTACAACAATAAACTATTATATACCACCATAAAATTTAAAGGGAAATTTTTTTTCCATATACGAAATTTTAACTCAACTCTGTTTTATCACAGAACACAGTTGAGTCAAATTTCATACCTACTCATCAAATCAAGTATGAATGCTTGTGTATATATGAGATGATTTTGTTTTAATTTAAATGATCATATTGTTCATTTGATTGAAAATTCGTCTCAAATATTCATTTATCTTTTTCTTTGCATTCATTATTTTCTTATAAATTGATTTAATTTCGCTTTTATATTAACAATTTTATTATTAATAATTGTTGTACTAATTTTCAAATATTCCAAGTGTTTTTTCAAAACAATTTGATTTTCAATTTAATTATCATTTTTTATTATTATTATTATTCCATTATTTTCAATTCTGCCCTAAAATCAAAGGCATTATTTATAAATAAAAGAATATCATAAATATGGAGGAAACACTTCTAGACAATTGCGTGATAAGTAGCTTGAAGAAGCAATCTTTTTGTTCACGCAGCATTGAGGACAAGAATGCAATTTTGAGTGAAGTAAGGCCAATGCCAGAACTTCCTGATTTAAAGACGTTGTGCTCTTCCAAACGACAAACGTTTACTCGAAGTTTTAATACCAGCAATTACAAAACAACTGAATGGCTTACTGGCAGTTCCGTGAAAAATAAGCTATTTTGCTGGCCATGTATTTTATTTTTTAAACATGCAGACCGTTGCGGTTGGAACTTTGAAGGATTCGATGATCTTAATCATTTAAGTTCAGGTATATCCAAACACGAGAAGTCAAAAAATCACATTGCAAATGCTTTGGCATTTAAAACATTTGGCTTTATACGATTGGATTTAATGTTGGATCAACACGCTCATATCTCGATGATCAGACACAATGAAATTGTTAAAAAAATGCAAAGCCAAAGTTTCAATATAAGCGTTTGTATTCGTGAGGTACAAAGAATGAAAGAAAATATTTTGGAACTAAGAAGCAAATTTGAGGAAATTTATTCGGAGGTTGTATCTGAATGCGGACCGCCAAAAAAGAAGCGGAAAATTGGCGATTTCCAATTATATATAAGCAAATCTATAATGAAATTATTGACACTATAGTTACGCCAATCGATGTGCGATTTGAAAGCTTATCGGAGTTATTATTTGTAGAATTATTAAATTGTTTTAATTTCATTACATATAGTAAATCATTTCCAACTAATGTAATAAATTCTTTATATACTTCATATGGGATGATGAAATTTGATCAATGTAAATTGCAAAATGAATTAACCGTGTTGTACAATTCCGAAATTTTCCAAAACAAAAGCGTTGTTGAAATAAATAAAATTTTTATAAACCACAAAATGCAACAAGAATTTTCAGAAGTACATAAATTAGCAGAACTCATTCTTACTCTTTCGTCAACTACAGTGCAAGTCGAACGCACATTTTCCGTATTAAAAAGGATTAAGAGTTATAGCAGAAATTCCATGTTACAAGATCGATTGCATGGTTTATCATTAATGGCATTAGAAAAACGTTTAATGAAACAACTTCAATCGAAAGAGACGTTTCATGATGAGGTAACGCAGCAATTTATAACAAAATGTAGAAGAGCCGATTTCATATATAAGGAATAATATAGTATATTATATAGTATCATTCCTGATATATTCAATACATATGGTCAATTTATTTTAATTTTTTTACATTTCGAGAAATACATTTTTTGATTTTCCTATTATTGCTATTACTATTTTTAATTATGATTATGATAATAAATAATTTTATTAATTTGTACTGAAAATTTGCCATATATGTTATCATAAATCATTCTACACCCCCTGATATATAGATTGATGTGTTAATTAAAACTGATTAAACAGAACGACTCAATCTAACTACTAGGATTCGCCACTGCTATATACACAGAATTGAACGTACACTTAAAAAAAATATGTATTTTTGCCGATATGTGCATATTTATTAATTTTTTTCAAATTGCATTTTTTACATAATGAATATTAATTAATTTTTTAAATAATTATGTTAATAATTAAAAAATTCGTTTACAACAACAACAAAAAAAAATCAAAAACTTAATTCAATACATAACTTATATTAAAAATTAATTAAATTAGAATAAAGTAACTATTAATATTTTGTTGGATACCCTTTTGATTTAATAACTGCGTTTAATCTTGCTGGCATAGATTGGACCAATTTTTGGGTGATATCTGATGATATTTTATTCCATTGTTCTTGGATCTCCATTTTCAAATTGAATTTATTGGTAAAATCTCTGATCCTAATTCTTCTTCCCAATTCTTCCCAGAGATGTTCAATGGGATTTAGATCCGGTGATTGAGGGGGTGTATGCAACATTTTTGGTACTCTATAGAGCAACCATTCTTTGACCAGATACGAGGTATGTTTTGGGTCATTGTCGTGTTGGAAATAAAATTGATCGTGTAAACCCAATTTTTCAGCGCTTTGATGCAAATTTGTTTTCAAAACATCCAAATACTTATGTTTGTCCATCGTCGACTCTATAAAACAAAACACATATTGCCCACACCACTTGCCGCCATACATCCCCACAACATCACATTACCACCACCGTGTTTTATGGTCGGACATACATTTTCTTTGTTCATTTCTGTATTGGGTTTTCTCCAGACTCTAGGTACCCCATCTGGACCAAAAATATTTAATTTAGTTTCGTCGCTAAAAATAACCTTATTCCAAAATTCTGGTCCTTTATTTAGGTGTTCCTTTGCAAAATTTAATTTTTTTAATTCTATTTACTTTTGAAATAAATGGCTTTTTCCTCGCAACTCTGCCACTATACCTTTGTCTTCTAAGAGCTCTTTTAACAGTTTCTGTTGAAATTTTTTTATTAATAATTGATGACACATCTGCTGTAATTTTAAAGCTTATTATAAAGCGTATTATAAAGCTTTCATTCTTGGCCGTTAAAATTCTCTTTCTTCCTCTGCCAGGTGTATTTATTAAAGTGCCTTCATATTTATGTGGGGCTGGGTATATTTTATATAAATGAAATATAACAATCTTTACGTTAATTTTACTTCATCTATATTTAATTCAAAAAGAATATAAAAAACTAACAAATAAAAATATTTCGATGTTTAACTTTAGAATACTTATTAACGACTGACTATTAATTCATTTTAAAAAAAGCTAATAATTAAATAATTCATAATCTAATAATACACATAGATCTCTCACAATAAGCAGCGGCGTCGAGCCCACACGGCCGTTCTGACTACTCATCTGTTTCAGATGAGGAATCTAAATCCACGGTCCATGGTTTCATAAAATCGGCGACGGAAGACGTTGTTTGTGGTCCATCAAATGTCCCGACCTTTTGCACCCCAAGTAACACAAAGCCCGTCGGCGACCAGTTGCCGACTGGTCGCAGGTCCCCACGACTTGACCTATATTTATATGTTCAACAACGTAATTTGTAATACAATGTAATACGAAATTTGTAATACGAAATGAGACTAAAAGATTGATAGATAACATACCTAATAACCACGTCGGTACGACTTTAATACGACCTATATGTTAGTTGTATTTTAGTCTTGTTGTAATATATTACGTAGATATGCTGAGGTAGTTGGTAACAAGTAGTCGACATCATGATATGGGTGTGCTATATTACAAAATGTATTATTGCTACGAAATTAGACTAAAAGATTGATAGATAACATACCTAATAACCACGTCGGTACGACTTTAATACGACCTATATGTTAGTTGTATTTTAGTCTTGTTGTAATATATTACGTAGATATGCTGAGGTAGTTGGTAACAAGTAGTCGACATCATGATATGGGTGTGCTATATTACAAGATGTATTATTTGAAGTAACAAATATTGATCGGTTGGACGTTATAGCGACGTCGCGAGTAGACGTCGGCTTATCTGAATATGAATACCTTGTGAAACGATTAGACCAAAATTTTTTGTTTCGCTAGAATGAAATTATCGATGACCACGAATTTTAAGATTTTGGGTTTAGATTGTTGTTTAAAAAAAAAGAAAGCGTTCAAATATCTGAATTATTTGTATTTTTTTTTCGTTTTAGATTTTTATAATTTTTTTTTATTTATATTTAGTTTATAATTTTTTTTAATTTTATATTTTGAGTATATTTAAGTTTTATATTACAAATCTATTTTACATGATACAATTTTTTTCTTGACTTGGAATCGAACTCACGTCTTTCTGTATGATAAATATGTTATGCTACCAACTCGACCACCGGCTGCTGTAAAAAGATTTTATTGTTTCTGGTATATAAAATGTCTACAACTGATTTTATCATATACGATACGACTTCAATATATTATTGATATATATATGAGCACTACATGTACACTACACTACATATATTATTCACACAACATCGCCAAAACCATGACGTTATTAGAATATAATAATTGAATGGTGTAATTTAATAATATAGTTGAATAAACATGTACACTAAATTTGAAATGAAATTGTTATTGTTCTAAAAAAAATCTATATATTTTGGCCATTGTATTTATTTATTCACACAATAACATAATAATAATTATATTCCAAAAAAGAAATTGAAATGAAATTGACGCAATACAACAATTTAAACAATAATAATTGCCAAACATCTTTGATTTCGTTCAATTATAATGTTCAATAATTTTTTAATGTTATTATATTCTATTCAACGTTCGACTGGCTGTTATTCAGAATAATTGATTGAAATAAATACATTCCAATATTTTTATAAATGAAAGATGAAAACCTGAAAAAATAATTGAAACAATAAAAAATAGTTGATAAATCAAAATTAAACGAATAATAGTGGCAATGTACATGGGTTTAGAGATAAATTAATTTTGTCTCTTTTTTTTAGCACCATTTTTATAGCAATACCCGAAAATCATCAATTTTATGATTTTTTTCCTTTTCATGGGACAAATAGACATCCTTACGTATTATACACCTTTGTATCTATGTTAACTATATCATGATGGATGGCGAAGTTTTAGCTATGCAACGTTATGCAACAAAAATATTGGGGCGATATTAGGCTATACATATTATGTGGTATGTCGGGTTGAAATAAATATTATTAATATAAAATTATATTCACATAACCCTGGACGTCAATATGCCTCATATGCATTAATAATGTATCAACTATATATGTGTACATATATCTATGTTTATTAATATTTAAAAATTAACCTGAGATTTCAAATTACATACTTTGTATTATTAACATACCTATGTTATATAGCTATGTTATATATACTTATATTTATTATATATTTAATGCACAAATTCCATAAAATATCAATTATGCGAATGTGATGCCCTTGCATTTTTACATGCATATATTTATATATACACAAACGAATTGTATCGCAATGCAACATCGACAAAACCATGAGACCAAGACCTATGGGAAAAGCAATATGGTATGTTTGAACCCATTAAACTTGATGTGTTTTTACGTCGTCACGGGAACCACGGGATACGAGAGTGGAACTCTTTTGCATATATGTCTGTGTTTCAGTGTGAATGGTGACTATATATTTACTGGTGCACTGGGATCACATAATGCTTAATCTACAAAATATTTATATATGTACAACTATATGCTTATTGAATTCTCATGAGTTGATATCCGTCATAAGCAAAAAACACCACAGGAAAGCATAAGCAAAGGAAATTTTTTCAAAACCAAAGGAAATGATTACGCTCAATATATATCTAACTAACAACAATCCCACGTCACAATGCTATGTCAATCGGTGACACCCATTTTTAATACCAACGATTTACACACGACACCACTGATTAACACCAATAGTAAAATCATAAAAACGCTACATCAATAAAATAAATAATACCAACGATTTACACACGACACCAATTAACAAGATAAAAAGTTAATTATAAAACGCTACACCAATAAAAACATTTTGGAGGGGTTCTTGGTAAAGGAAAAACTTTGATAGAATTATCATAAGACTCATAAAAATAAATTCAACAAAACGAGGAGTTAAAAATTTAATAGTGTAATAATAATAAGAATATAATTAATTTTAAATATAAAAAGAAAAAAAGAATTAAAAACCGACAAGTGTATAAAACGGTATTAAATAAATAAAATAATAAATATTAAATAATAAAACGGTATTAAATAAATTACTAAATTAAATTATAAATTAAATTAGTATTGTAAGTTAAAATAGTAAAAAGTGAATAAAGTCAGCGAGAAATACAACATATAATTCAACAAAATTTCACTCATCCGGCATCCAGATTAAACATCAACATCCCCACCGCAAGCAGCCAGCATTAATATAAAAGATAATAAGGTATTTTAAGTATTTTTAAGTATTTTAAGTATTTCAAGTATTGTAAGTTGAAAGTAATTTAAAGTCAATAAATAAAGTTTGGTTGAACAATTATTTCACTGTTCAAAATTGTGTTAATTCATGCATCTTGTAGAAAATAGTTCAAATTTTATTATGTCTGTTGGAAAACCCACTCGGAGCTCTGACATAATTGGCGCAGCCGGTATTTCGAATTCGCTCTCAGTATAGTAAATTTGTTTAAATTATGCCAAATATTAAATAAAATTATATAATTATATTACACTATTTCAATATTCATTTAATTAACGTTTTATTTTTTAAGTTTATTTCCTTAAATAATATTAATATGTTTTTGAACTGCATCAACGACACAATCGGTAATTTCGAACAAACTCCCGATTTATTATATATATTTGTATATAAAATTAAATTAATTAATTGAATGTTAAACACCAATTTCATTTGTAAATTATTTTTTAATTGCTGCACCAACATAATTGGCGCAGCCGGTAAACCCTACTATACATTACTTTAATGAAAACGTTCTTAATGATTTCATTCATTTAATCTAATTTAAACACATCTTAATTCTATTTTAAACACATCATAATTTTAATTAAAATATAGTGCGTTTTTTTACGTGCAATTCGTTTCAATTATTTTATTTAAATCGTGAAAGTGTATTAACGTTTTTTGTAATGTGTAACTAAATATTTTGTTTTGCTTTTTCTTCATATGAACAATAATATGCGATTATTAAATATTATCTGAGTGTTATATATCATATATAAGTAAAATATTTAAAAAAAAAAAAAAAATAAAAATAAAATTAATTTATTGTACTAAGCATATACGTATTGTTTAATATTATATAATTTTCTTTTATTATGATATATGAGTTAGTTATATGTGGAAAAAGTAGGTCATTTTGATCATATGTTTTAAATAATTATTTCTTTTGATATATAAATATATGGGACGCTTTTTATATATACCTTTGATTTTAAAAATATTTTTATTAAATTCTAACATATGGTTTATTTTTATATATTAAGAAAAATGAATACGGAACATAAATTTTGATTATAATATACACAAAATTTTATTTTAATATGAACATATAATACAAATGAATATCTTGGAATAAATTATGCGATTAACTCGTTATTTTTAAGTTTTTGGGATATATTTGGTACCGTGAATGATAGGTTATAATATTAGTCTGCGTATTTTTGTAAAGGGTGTATTTTGTCATGTTAATTTTTTTTATATGTATTGATTAAATGAGCTTTGATGGATGATGAATTAAAACAACGTAGGTATGAACAAAAATCTTGGAAACAGGGTATCAAAAATTTGAATGAGAATCTTATGATTAGTTGTAAATCGAAATTAAGTGATAGGGACTATAGAGAGTTAAAACGGAATATAAATTCTAAATACGATAAAATAAGTGAATTGGAAACGACCGAATATATTATCGATCTTTTGTTAGAACAACCACAGGCTCAATTAACAAAAACTATTCATAATTTGAAATCAGAAGTATTGCATTTAAGGGATATTATAAAGAACAATAAAGTAACGTTAAGGGATAACGAGGTACAATCTGAACAATACGAGGGTAGTATTAGGCAATTATCACAAACATTCCACGACACACAGAATAAGGCGGCGACGTTAAAATTAAAATTAGAGTTGGCCCAAGGAAAAAATAGGGATTTACAAGAGGAACTACTTGCAAAGGGTTATTTAACATTGTATGACACGGAGGATTCGTCTGGACTTATTGAAGCAAATAAGAGTTTTATTGAAAGTACTTTTGAAATTAATTCCTTGAAGAAAGAACTCGGGGAAATTGAAGAAACGCAATTAAATACAAGTATTGAATTAGAATTCCTCCAAACGATCCACGGTGACATCCAGAGCATGTTGAATCAAGTAGAACAAGATTCACCACAAAAAGTAGACAATCGCCCAATTTTAAAAAATACCAATATTATTTCAACATCCGCAACGAATAAACATCATATCATAAATTCTTACATCATGGATTTCCAGAAAATAGGCAAATTAGTTACAACGATGGTTCCACGGTTTTCGGGTGAACCTGGTCCCTATTTAGTGGGCCAAATTCAGGAATTTTTAGGCGCATGCGAATATGCACATAAATGTATTGATAGTGAGGATGAGGGTAAATTTGTTACGGCTTTGTGTACACGGTTAACGGGGGACGCGTTTGAACTGATAAGAGGGTTAAATGTTACTACATTAGAGGGATTTAGTGCAACGTTAAGACATAGGTATATTTCCAAAAGGTCGTTAGATACAGCAAATGCCGAATTGAAAAATACTTTCCAATTGCCCACGGAATCAATAAGTTCATTTGCAAGAAAGATAGATAAGTGTGCGCAATGTGTAATTGAAATATTGAAATCTGATTATAAGGAACTCGTGGCACAGGTTTTAATTAAAGAAACTGAGGAACAAAAGTTGCGTATATTGAAATGCGGGCTTTTGGATCCCAATTTACGACAGTTCGCATTAACACTTGATATGATTCACTTTGACCAGGCCGTTGAGGCATTAATTAAAACGGAGTTATTATTAAAAGTGAATAATCCTTTCCAACGTACTGCCGTACAATCAAAAAATTTCTTAGTAAATACGGATAACGACAATGATATGAAATATCAACCAATTTTGAAGTGTGGTTTCTGTAGCAAATTTAATCATACGTATGTGGATTGCAATTTACGCAAGTCCACTCCCTTTGGTAACTCGTGTAAAGTTTATGGACATAATGTACAGACATGTCCAAACAATAGTAATTTTTATGTCAATCAAAATATCAATAGAAACACTTTTCAAAACAATAATGGACAGAGATATAACAACAATTTGAGATCGGATAATGGGTTCAATAACGTTTCAAATGGACCGCAGTTTCGCATGCCTAATCGGGGTGGTACGTACAATGGTTATTACCATAATTCTGTCAATGACAATCGCGGGGGTAATCGAAATGGGTACAATAATAGCGTGGGTAATTACAATAATAATAATAATAATTCCAATGATTATAGAACCGGAAATAATAATAATAATGCAAATGTTAGGCAGGAACAATGCACATACTGTAACCGATTTGGTCATAATTTCGCTAGATGTAATGCAAGAAGAAATGTTGGTTTTAATAATTCAGGTAATAATAGGGCAATATTGGGTCAGTCCCAAAATAATAATACGAGGCAAAAAAATGAACACCGAGAAAAAAACGAGTAACGACCAAACTAGAAATCCGTAGTGTTGGTCAGAAGGAGATAATGAGTAGCCTAAAATCTTTAGATAATAAATTAGAATGTCAACAAAACTTAAATAATAAAAATACAATAGTTAAAAATAATATTACAAAATTAGTAACGGGAAATACTATATTTAATAAAATAGGTAATAACAATATAAATAAAATATACGTTAGGCTACACCGAGAATAAAACTATGGTATAATCAACTTAAAACCACTATTAAATTAACAAAAACTAAGTAGTTACTCGGCTGACATATTTTTTAGTAAAATTAACTTAGCGCAAATGGTTAATTTAAAAATAACATAAATCTGCTAAGTATATTATACAAAAACTATTCGTAAAATGTATATGTAAACATGGTAGATAATACTATGCATATAGGTAAATTTCTCGAACTAATTGGTGTATATTACTTAGCAATATAATAATTTCTACTTGGCACAAGTCAAAGAGACTTTGTAACATATTAGTATATACTTTGCAGCTAGGTAAAGACAAATATACTATTGTTTATTTCAACGAATTGCTAAGTTAAAACAACTTAGCGCATAATTATTATTACTGAATCAATAGGTTAATATACATTGTGGCATAGTTAAAATAACTTAGCTCATAATCATTTTTAACTCATACAATAGTTTTTATCTACCTTGTGGTATAGTTAAATTAACTTAGCCCGTAATCATTTTTAACTCATAGAATAGTTTGTATCTACATTGTGGCATAGTTAAAATAACTTAGCTCATAATCATTTTTAACTCATACAATAGTTTTTATCTACCTTGTGGTATAGTTAAATTAACTTAGCCCGTAATCATTTTTAACTCATAGAATAGTTTAAATATACATTGTGGTATAGTTAAAATAAAGAATATATATGATTTTAAATGGATATACAGTTCTTTTTAAATATATAAGTTCATATACATTTTCGGAGCTCATATATATGTATGTACTTAATATTTAAAAAAACCGGCTATCCATTTAAAATCATATATATTCATTATTTTAACTATATCACAATGTAAATTAAAACATACAATTTTAGGCGTTAGAGACTCCCAATAATTTCCCAATATAAATAAAAAATAAATATAAATAATAATATCTTATTTTATTTAACAAAATTTTTATTGATCTAAATCTAATTGTAAGTAAATAATAAAATCCTACATAATTTTTTAAATAATAATTCAATAAATAATTTTAATAATTTTTATATTATATAATTACAAACTAATTCCACTGTATAACAGACAGCAAAAAATGGTATATTGCTGCATTGCTTTGCTGATGGTGGTTAAAACGACAAATGATTTAAGATCTTTGGATTTGTTATAATTGCAATTAATTTTAAAATCATACCGTGAAATATGAATAATAACGTCTGAATACTATTATATTAAAATTTATATATATGGAATTCATAATTATACATTTTTAAATTATTTTTCTATACGAACCATTTATGTATTATAAATTCATTTTACGATATTTCAATATTATTAAAAAAGATATTTTATCGATTTAATGATTATCGATTATCGAAATATGGACATAATTTTAATTAAATAAGGTTAACAAAAAGTTAACATAAAAATAAAAATAACTGTTACATTTTTAAATCTTTTCTAAATCTTTGATCAATGCAATTACGTTTGGAAATATTTCATCGTAGCTCGTTGAAATTTCATAAAAATATACTTGGATAAACATCCACACCTTTTGACAATGTTTTTGATATTTTAAATTGAAAATTTGGTACACTTTAAAACAAATATCCAAAGCCGCTAAAAAATCGGAAAACTGGTATTTTACATTATCTACTATAACATAAAATTTGTCAAAGCTAAATAATTCGCCAACCGCCAATATAAATGGTTGTAATGTTATATTGTCGTTTTCACACTTATTTCTTATTAGAGATATTTTGTTATCAATATCTTCGTCGGCCTGAACAAACACAATGAAACTATTCTGCGAGTCCTTTATGCTGTGTCCCTTACTTGATGGTTTTATAATTGCATGTAGTATATGTCGTGGTCCGAAATGTAAATTTATTTTCAGATTTCTCAACATAATAAATTTATTAACTCAAGGTAAATGTAGTATGGATAAAAAATATAAAACTTACCTTTTAATAATAAAAATACAAAATAAAAATTTTCTTTAAGTTATTTTATTTAAAAATTTATTTATTATTAATTTTAGTGATATTATGAATTTAATTATATAAAAAATAAATTATATTACTTATGTTATATCTATATATATTAATCTAGATGCTCGGTCTAACAGTTAAGCGGTTTCGCTTTACTTTCCTTTTAACCAGAATATTAAATTTATTTCTAAATTACTAACAGCTCAATGCTATGTTTTAATAATTTAGATTTTAATATTCTGGTGATCCAGATTAAATAATGTCCATTATTTTGGTGGTGCTGGGGTTTATATAACCTTTCTCCCTCCATACGGGTTCCTTGTAGTTTTACAATTTTGTAATGGGTGTTTTCCAATTTCCATATATTTGGGTTGATTATCTCTTTTATTTGTATGTTGAATTTTTTAATTGATGTTCTTATTCTTTTTTAACTGCCTAATATATATATATATAACAAATAATTTTCATTATATGCATATGATGTATAGTTGTAATTGGGTATTGGATGATTCTTTTACTGTAGTTTGTATAGTCGTTGTATAGGTTAGTTAATCATATATATATATTAGAGTGGTTTTTTTTTGTTCGAAGATTTTAAATCGCTTTGTATCATCAGCCGCACCCCCCAATTTTTTTTATTTGGTGAAATCATGAATATTGGTAAAATTTAGGGTAGGTAAGTTGAGGGGAAGTGGACCCACTGAGGGGATAAAGTTGAAAAATTCAGTGTTTTTAAGCAGATTTTCGCGCTTAAAGCGTTAACGGATCACATTAGCGGGTTAACATGTATGGTGGACTTAACTAAAATGAAACAGGGAAACTTTTTCTCATAGACATTTACCCCCTAAATCATCCCCTTAATACCCCTCCCATACAAAATTCATTCACATAATTTACAATATATTTTTAACATTATAAGGGTTAAAAATTGACATTAAAGGGTTAACATGTATGAAGAGCCCCCACTATTATTGAATGCCTAAACTTTTCTTAGAACATTCTATGGACCTAAATCATCCCCTTAAGGCATCCCCCATACGAATTTCCGATTTTTCACACAAAATTAGTATATTTTGGTGTATTATATGAAAATACATTAAGAAACACCTAAATCTCATATGATATTTAAAAAATGCACATTTATCATATAAAAATTTAAATAATTATGAAATGAAATACTATTAATATTTAATTTTCTTATTTATTTATTTCAAAGACATAAAATACTATTGTACAATAATTTAATAATTATTGCAATAAGCAATTCACATAAAAAGTGGTTAAGGATTACGAAGCAAAATATCCAACTAGCAAACAAAAATGACTTACAATTATATATAGCACTGGCGGTCGGTGAGTTTTCCATCTGGACATTCAATTATACATCAAAAAATTTTACGTATACTGATAACCAAAATACTTTTAATATAACTCAATGCATTATTTTTCAAATGTAATACTAATGATTTAAAAAAATTTAAAATTTTACCACACATATATTTATGCATTCAAATTAGTATATAACCCAAATAAATTAAATACATTAATTAATTTCATAAATCAATGACAACATTCCAATAAATCTAAATATTTTAATTATAATAGAAATTTGAAAAACAATAAAACTTAAACTTGAGTTCATTAATTTAAACAGTCAAAATCAAATAAAAAAAATAAAAATTGAAAATAAAATGAATGAAATTTAATATACTATTTGTAAGTTAGTTCTAATCTTCTATTTTTTTTACAAAATTCTTCAATTACATCATCATAAAAATCCGTTTTTGATTTAAGAAATAACATATAATCACGTTCTATGGATAATATTGATAATGCTGACAATCTTTCTTGATTTATGGTATTTCTGGAATACGTTTTAATTCGTTTTAATGTGGAAAATGAACGTTCCACAGATGCTGTGGAATATGGTATACTTAAAATTAAATTGCATAATTTATTGGTTTCCGACATTGCTTCGGTTAAATCATTTTCTTTTAAATAGGTAAATAATTCGAATATCGGCTTGTCTTGAAATTCTTTTGATGAATATAATACCGTGAGTTCGTTGCTCAGTCGAACGATATCAAATAAATCGGAATAATTTTTTTTTAAAGATTCAAGTGCCTTTTCGGGAATTTTTTTGTTATTTTTATTAAAGTTTTTGTGGTTCAATAGCTCGATAAATTCCAACCACTGCAACTTTTCAAATCGAGTTGAAATTTGCATCGATATTGTGTCTATTATTTCAAAAAATATTCTCCTTAAAAATACTTTCCAATCCTCCTGTGTCAATAAACTTCTTTTCGGTTTTGGCAAACCCATCAATTGAATGGTTTTTTCGTATTCTTCGTCAAATTGAGTTCTATAAATTGAAATAATCTTTTGTACCTCTGCAATTTTCTCTATACAATAGTTAATTTCAAAACTTTTGCTTTGTAAAATATTATACAAAATATCTGTGTGTATAAAAATGTAATTAAATGCATTTAAAATAAATACAGTCTGAAAATCTTCAAGATATTTCACAAAACCGCTTGATAGAATAATGGCCTCTTTATCCCAATTCTCAGGACAATCAATAATTGATTCAAAAAATTCAATTAAATCATTACGATGTTGGTGAACTGTATTTACTATACGGGAATTATATATCCACCTGGTAGGTGCAACATGTGGAATACGTTTTTGTATAATATTTTGTAATGCCTGGGTTCTTTTCGTAGAATGACTAAAAAAGGATGATATGCTGCTGATTGTAGCAAAAAATACTCTACACTCTTTAATAAAATGAACGGCTTGTGACAACACTAAATTTAAAATGTGGGCAAAACAGTGGATGAATATTGCCTTTGGAAAAACCTCCCTTACTTTTGCTTGAGTTCCATTTAAATCGCCCGACATAACGGCCGCACCATCATAAGTCTGTGCAATTAATTTCGAACCACAGCCAAACATTTCCATGGTCTTTAGGACATGCATCGATAATGCATTCGCTGATCGATCATTACTGACATCGCTGAATCCTAAAAACCTCTCAACTACCTCTCCGGATCTCGTGATATATCGCACCATTGTTGACAATTGCGACATATTTGATACGTCCGATGTTTCATCAAGCAAAATTGCTATAAATATACATTCATTAATTTCGGATTTAATAGACTTCATCACTACCGCTGCAACAGCTTCAATTAAATCATTTTGTATATGTTTGGAAAGTCCAGAAAAAACGGTCGAGTTTTGTAAAAATGTGTCCAGTGTATTATCATACAGTGATAACAAATTTAATGCCTCTACATAATTGCCGCGGTTTGTACTATCAGTACCTTCACTGTGACCCCGGAAAGCTAATTCTTGAGAACTTAAAAAGCACACCACGTCAATATGTCTTTTTAAAACATTACGGTTCTTAGACACTAATTTATTGTGTTCCAACAAACTATTTTTTTTTTGAATATCCAGTGCCACATCAACTCTTACTTTCCCAAATAATTTAAACGATATCGTTGATGAAATATGCGCTTGACTTTTTTCGTGTTTTGCAACGGCATTAAAAAAATTGTTTAAATTGTTATACCCCTCTGATGACCACACACTTTTATCTTTAGAAAATAATAAACATGTCCAGCAAAACATTTTATTAATTTTACTACACCCACAAAGCCATTTATATTTTTCATAATATGAATTTTGAAAATGTCTCGTTGAAACCTTGTTATTCATTTTAATGCTAGAAGTTAATGAAGAGGATAAGTCAGGTGTCGGTCTGTTAAATTTAACAATTTTTTCTTTTTGTGTCATTGAATGTTTCGAAAAACCACTTTTCAATAAATATTCCAAAATACAACCCTCATCATTACACTTTAAACTTTCTAAATCAATTTCCACTGTTTCCGTCATATTTATTTTTAAATAATGTTTTAATTTTTAATTTATTTTTATTTTATTTCTTATAATTCCTTAAACAATCACCAAACAACCAAAACACTAAACAAATAATTTATATATTTATATTACTATTGGAAAGCACAAAACGGATAACTGATGAACAAAATAGACTGCATAGACCAAAGCCCAAAGCCCAAAATATAATTATAATAATAAGGGAAAATACTCTGTAAATATAAAATAGAAATTTGCAACGAAAATATACAAATTAATTTTCTACTGCACGCATATATGCCTTATTCCTTATTTATATAGATAGTAAATATAGTATAATATAATACCATAATGCTTTGAGTTTACATGAATATATATGATATATAGAATAAATAAATAAATATAGCAAAAAGTAGAAATAAAAATGATTACCTATGAAAAAAATATCTCACACACAAAAGCTATGCTATGTAAATATTTATATATATATCATTTTATAAACAGTCAGCCAGCCATACATATATAGTTGTCTGGTCTAAAAAACAAAACACACCATCCTATATGTCTATATAATAAAATAAACTAATAAAGACGACGTATAGAATATATTAAATAGATATATTTATATATATGGTGATACTAATGTTCGTATATTCTCATTTAAGTATACATTCAAAACATACAATGTACTTAAAACAATATGCGTAATACCATATTATAAATATAGTCGACCAGGCAAGCATACATTTAATTGATTACCTAAAAGAAATAGACAAATCATACTATATGAAAACTCTTGTAGAAGAGTGAATAGAATGAAAGTATTAGCAAATATTAAATTAACAATGTTAAATTAAATAGGAAGAAGCAGTTCATTTTTTGATTACCCTAAAAACGTTTGATTGTATTATTTTAATGAAAAGTGATAATCATCATTTTTAAATTTATTTTATTTATTTGATATAAGACTGTGCGATAGTCATCAAAACATCATTTAGATTTTATGTTTTTTTTGTTTTTGTTATTTTTATGTAGACGACTTATATTTTTCATTCGCGTTGGTAATACATTGCATATAAACATTAAACATATATTATTTGCTCCATATAGAGACACCACTCAAACAAATCAAAACAAATCAAAAAATATTCAAAGTAATGTTTTTATAAATTATTCCAATAACGAATATTATAAATACATCGGTGATGATTTGGTTGGATTGGGTTTTGGGCAGCAGTGATTACCTTGCTGACCCTGCAATAACCGCCGGCGATATATAGGCTTAAAAATATATTAATTTAATTACATTAATTATGGCCGATTCAATCCACTTGATGTTTTAATCATAACTTATAATTCTTGTAATAGCTTTTTGTTAGACAACAATGTTAAAAGGGTAACATTTAAAGATAAACATTAGTTTTTAATAAGCACTATGTTTTAAAATTTCATTAGAGCATTCATGGTAACAATACCTATAAAATGTGCATAAAGAAACGATCGGCTATGATCCAATGATTCAATGGAATTTGTTATTGTTTCATTTTTGATCAGCGAAATTGCGTTATTTTTTGGATCCTGTCAATAAACTGCAGTGTAGTAATTGGTGCACCAGCCCATATGTAGGAATTTTACTCTAGAAGTGGTCTTATAAAAGACCTATAAACTAATTTTTCAGAATTGAGAAATTCTTTCTTTCTTTCTTCTTAAAAATCCAATGCGACTAGCCGCTTTTTTAGCTGCAATTATTATATTATTACTCCATGAAAAGTTGTTTGACAAAGACATTCCCAAATTTAATAGGTCATTAGATTGTGGAATAATTGTATTATGCATAAGTATTGGGTCAACATTTATGGATCGTTTGTTTGAGAACAAACATGCCTTTGTTTTAGATGGACTAAATACTACTAAGTTTACCCTTCCCCAATTAGATATTGAATCTAAATCTTTGTTAATTGAGGAAATCGTCTTCTGGCGAGACTGAATCATTTGATTCGCATTATGATTACGATGTAGTTCATACGAAGAATAAAAATCAGATAGCAGATATTAATTATTAATGTAATTTTAATAATGATGACGAGTAATTGTTATATACTTTCATATATAATTGCGAGTATGTGTGTGTAGACTTTGTTAATCTTTGGCTGCGTCCGACACAATATACCAAAGATATTCATTAATTTGATCCCCATGAATAAATGGTGACTTAGTTCATGAATTCCAATAATAAAAAGCACAGAAAAAATTTTCGGGCTAGGATTTGAACTCGTGACCACCCGCAATTGGGTTGAATGCTTTATCAACGGCACCACCAAGCCGTCTTATAATTATTAAATTATTGTATATTAGTATTTTATGTCTTTGAAATAAATAAATAACAAAATTAAATATTAATAGTATTTCATTTCATAATTATTTAAATTTTTATATGATAAATGTGCATTTTTTAAATATCATATGAGATTTAGGTGTTTCTTAATGTATTTTCATATAATACACCAAAATATACTAATTTTGTGTGAAAAATCGGAAATTCGTATGGGGGATGCCTTAAGGGGATGATTTAGGTCCATAGAATGTTCTAAGAAAAGTTTAGGCATTCAATAATAGTGGGGGCTCTTCATACATGTTAACCCTTTAATGTCAATTTTTAACCCTTATAATGTTAAAAATATATTGTAAATTATGTGAATGAATTTTGTATGGGAGGGGTATTAAGGGGATGATTTAGGGGGTAAATGTCTATGAGAAAAAGTTTCCCTGTTTCATTTTAGTTAAGTCCACCATACATGTTAACCCGCTAATGTGATCCGTTAACGCTTTAAGCGCGAAAATCTGCTTAAAAACACTGAATTTTTCAACTTTATCCCCTCAGTGGGTCCACTTCCCTTCAACTTACCTACCCCAAATTTTACCAATATTCATGATTTCACCAAATAAAAAAAATTGGGGGGTGCGGCCGATGATACAAAGCGATTTAAAATCTTCGAACAAAAAAAAACCACTCTAATATATATATATATGTAATAATTAATTATCTATGTATTCATCATTTCCAAATTATATATTTCTTATATTTATTAAATTGTCATTGAAATCATTAATCGAATTCTTTATTAATTTCCCATTGATTTTTTATGAATATAAGCATTTCCGTCCAAATATTATCAGCGATAATTGTGTATATGTTCGATATGTATGTGGTGTCAAATTACTAATTATGCAATATACAATTTGATAATTATGCAATATACGTAATTTTTTATAATGTATATATCGGTCTATTAAATGTTGTTCATATTTTAAGTATCTTCATATTTCATATAATATACGTAATGATCTTGAAAATTTTACTAGCATATTGTTGTTGGACAATTATATAATATTATTATTATTTAAATTAATACGGTAGTAGTAAATGTATGTTTGATCATATGTTATGATATATAAGTACATTGGTGATAACGTATGTGTGACGTAGATGGTATGTTTTGGAATTTATGATTTCATGTATGGTGTTATTGTATTTCTTATGGTGTTATTGTATTTATATACGATTTATTTTGAATATTATATAAATAGGGGAAATGTGATTGTCGTTAAACATTTGTACGGTTATATGATGTATATTTGTTCACTTTTTTATTGAAATAAGGCATGTCATTTTGGTGTCATGACATATATACATTAACGTTAATGAAATCGCATCTAAATTACAATGTCAAATAATATATATTAATGTTTAATTGTTTACATATAATTGATATATACCATGTATAGATGCGGAACATTTTTCGCCAAATTTACTTATAGCTTTAGGCCGTTCCTTAAGACACTTGTACAATGTATGTATATCACAATCAAGTTTATTCAAATGATGAGTGAATTAATTCTTTGTACAAATAATTATTGTTTTTAACGCGATATCTTCGTAAACAAAATTGCTATTCAAACTATTAATATTTTTATGAACATTTGGTAATATTTCTATTTAAACTATGCAACGCTATTCTGTTCAAACGTTTAACTTAATGTGGATCTTTAGATATTTAAAATATAAATAATGTAAAACCGTGTGTTTTTATAATTAATTAGAATTACTATAATATTAAAACGATTTAATATACGATCTAATTTTTATTTACTAATAAATATTTTATTTAGAAAAAAATAATAACATTCGGTAACATATAATACATAGCAGCGTATATTATGTAAACAACATATAGTTTGAACACAAACACCGCGATATATTAAAATATAAAATATTGATAGTTCGACCATGTAACAAATTTTTATGAAGACATATACATAGCAATATTGATAGTTTGAACAAAGCAAATGTTTATATATTAATTCATTAGAAAGTTAATTTATAACTTTACCTTTATTTATATCGGTATACTTTAATTTAAACTCGTTAAACAATTTCTTATTTTGACTGTCCTTTAATTGATACTCGAATATTTTTTGAATATTCGTTTGAAAATTACCCCATTTTTCGTATAACGTATTTTTTTCCGGATAAATATACTTAAAATCTAAATGGATCTAGATAAGATTTAAGTTAAAAAGTATTGCATAGTAATCAAAATAAAAATATCTACATAATATTTTATCCTACTTTTCAACAGAGTCATTTATAATTATAGTACTGTAAATTATAGTTCAATTTATAAAAAGTGTCAATTTAGAAATTGAAAACGATATTATATAAAGTAATAAGGATCATTTTAAAAGACAGAATATGCAATTGCATTAATGTTTAGATAAAGTTTGAGTAATTCTGTTGAACGAAATTATGTAGACCAACCACCACTAATCTAATATATAACCGCAGTTAATTATACATTTAATTACTTATGAAAAATATTGTTACTTATTGTAAAAAAATGTATATAAAAGAAAAATATTTAATAATAAAATACCAATTCAGGTGCATTAGCATCTTTATACAATGGCCATTGCTGCAACACTGATTCTAAATTGCCGATGCATTCTACTATTGTGCCTCTACGATATATTTGAGTGATTACCCAATTTTCAATTACCTTCGTCCAGGGAGTTCGCATATATTTTAATTCATTTGCCATTTTTACCATGTCTTCATCTCTCTGGGCTAAAATTATTTAATAATCAATTAAAATGTCTTCTTCATACCAAAATAATACGTGTTCATACTTGGAAGACTTTCATTAGCCTGAGCACTAATGCAACTTCTGCTCGGTGTGTCAGAAACGCTTTTATTTATCTTTTTTAAATACTTCTTTCTGTTTTGGCAACGGTCGTAGAGTTTTCCTTGTGGTGGAGTTCTACCTCTTGCAACAAAATACGTGGTCTAGAAATTGATTTATCTTAATTAATCTATGATATAATATACATTATCCGGATTTTAATAAATTTCCTTACTGCAAGTTCTCTTGGAAAGTGTTTGACTATTTCTAAAGACATACTACGTGCGGTCTTTACATCCATGTGAATTTCGTTTTCTATGAAGTGTTCGACTATTATATGTGTTAATGATTTCCTATGGTCAGGTGTAAAAAAATGGCTTTGCTTATAATGTCGTAATAAACTTCTTCCTTCATAATTTCGACCCAAACTGTTCAGTAAATCCTATTACAAAAAATACCGATAGAAATAATAATTTTGTGTACATTTTACGATATGAAATACCAGTTTTGTTTCTGTATTATCGACCGGTGTTGATGTGAATGTAGGAACAACTGCTTCTGGCAGGGTGGTATTAAGCGATGTTTCGAATGGCTCTTAAAATGTTCCAATTTCCTTTTGCCATTTGAAGAGAAAATGTTCTAACTTAATTTGTAGGCCTATTTGAACCAAAGGTCCTAACAGTAATCTAATTTGTTCCTTTCTCAAATATTTCATCGCGACATAATCGATGTTGTGTTCTGTTGATTTATATAAATGAATAGAGATTGTTAATAAAATTTATCGTTGAATAATATCGGGAAAGCAAGGATTCAGTACAACCTTGAAATAATGGGCACAAAGCATCTAAATTCCATTGGTTCAATAACGCAACTGCAAACATATCAGTTTCACCTGGGACCGTAATTATTCCTACATTAACTAATGTATTTAGATTGACTTCATGTTCGGGATAGGAATGCTCAGTTTGCTGATGATTAGTTATTATTTCATTGCGATCCGAATTCTGTTCACTGTTAACATTGTAATTGTCAAATTCAATGTGCGAATAACTTCCAAAAACTAATTCGTCATCCATGACTATATAAAAACATCAATAAACAAAAATGAATTACAAAAGTATCGCATTAAAAAAAATGAAAAGTAATAGAAGAAAGTTAAAATAAAATCGTATTTATATAAATTATTTAATTCAAAATTTAAAAATATTTTTTCAATCTCACCATGCGCTTATTATTAGGCAATTTATAAACGTGTATAGGAGGGCCTGAGAAACAACATAGAGGAATAATTTCTTGGGTTTGTTCGCGTTGCTGTAAAACTTCATAAGAAACATAATGTTCATCATATCTTAGGATAGTTTCATTACACATTACGAATATTTGGTTATCAAAATGAATCAATGAGAATATTTCATATAACTTTTCAATACTATTAATTGATTTTGTCAGATAATATCCTGTTTTATAACCCGTGCCTTTATATATCAGTTTAGAATAGAATATTGAATTTGTGGAGGTAACGCCGTAGTTATTAACGACTACATCATTACCTTCGGATATATGCATGGCATCACATTGAATATCGTTTGTAACGTTAGATAATAAATAAGCAGCAAATTTTAATTGATATTTCATTGCTAAGGTCAATGTAATATGCTGTCTGTTGGTGATATTGCGAGAATATGTTTTCAAATCAAAGTGCTTGGCTTCAAACCGAAAACTCCAATACAGTTTAGGTGGACCAGAAAACTTTATTACTCGCGGATAATGCAACAATATATGATGTTTTGGCTTTAAAGTGTCTCTGAAAAGACGTATGTAGTCAGCTAACTGTTTTTCAATAAGTGTTTTTAATGCATTAATAGCTTGTGAATCGTAGTGAGCAAGAAGCAGGAGATCTATTAAATTAACGAATTCACATAGGAACTTCCATATTTTATTATTTCTGGGAATTAAATTTCCGATCATTAGTGGTAAAAAATGAACAAATGTCCACATTTCGCGTGCTGAAAAATTGAATTTTTTTCGTTGTAGATGATGTATAGTAATTTCTTTAGAAAAATTACATATTTCGGTTTCTCCATAAGAAAAGTTTTGTTTAACATAATTTAATTTCCAAAGAGTGAAATATTGTTTCTCTTCGATGAAATGAAGTAATACATGTGCTAAATTATAGTGGCAAACGCCCTCGAAAATATCGTGCATAATATCGACAGAAAAATTTGTAACTACATTAAAAGAATGAATATCGTTAAAGAGAGATTTTTTTCTAACGCCAGTCTGTTTAACATCGTTTTGAAATACATCTTCATCATAATTAGTTGGTGTACGTAAATAAGTATCGTTTTCGTAAGTGGCGCTATGTGTGTCTTGTTTGGACTGTTTACAGAAACGACAAAACATATTAGCTGAAAAAGACTTACTAAAGTCTAATATTTGATTCATTGCTAAATTGTCACCCAATAGCAAACCTAGAACGAAATGAACACGGATTTCCCCTTCAGGTAAATTTAGAATGATACCATTAGTTTCCAATGATTTAATCGATTCTATTAAAGGGTACAAACAAGAATCATTTCCATAAGATTTAATATTAGCTGATTTTATAAGCGCAGCAATAAAAATCTCAGATAATTTGGAAGTGTTGTCAAATACAGGAAAGGAATAATAGATTGCAGTAATAGAATGTGTAAGGCTATGAGATCCAAGTGGATTATTAATTTCAACGTCATCCGAAAATATAAAATATGGAATGAGAATTTTATTTGGGTAAAGTTTAATTTTCATCTTCCATAACGCCCCTTGGACGAAATGACTCAAATTATCGTTTTGTTGTTCTGCCAAATTAAGGTTGTCTTTACATTTCTGAAACACATTTTTCTTTTCAAATATTTTTTTAAATTGATATTCTAATGGTAGAAGTACACCTTTCTGATCGTTTTGGTAAAATTTAGAAATGCCTCTTTCATGCATTGGTACTAGTTCATTGTTTATGGTATATTCAGATGCTCTTTTAAAAATATCCAATTCATTTAATGCCTTAAATAATTTATACTCCGTATTGATGCAAGTAAAGGGGTCTTTGCATGCGTCCAAAAACGACAATAATTGGGAATTTACGGTCAAACCTTTCTGCAATACAAATTGTTGAAGTTTCGTTATAATTGGAGTCATTATGTCATCTTTTATAAGTGATTGTATTTCTGTAACGACTTTTCGACTAAAATTATTTTTTTCGTGTAATTTTAAAGTAAATTGTAAGGCGGAATCGAATATTGTGGGAATATTAAGGGTTTCATTTGGGATTTGCATTTCGAGTGAGTTTTTTAAAATAGGTTCAAAAATGACTTCACTTGTTAAAGGTCGTAAAGAGTTTTTATTATTGATTTCATTTGTTACGATTGGTAATGTCACAAAAGGTTGAGCATTAATTAAATTAGAATTAGTGGCTGGCAATGAGCTAGAATTTTTATAAAAATGTCGTATTAAATGTTTTTTAAAAGTGGAAATGTTTGTAAAACATTGAGAACAATTACTTTGCGAACACATAAATGTACTATCTGTTTTACAGTGGTGAATGCATTTCAAATGTTTAATTAAATCATTAGGAGTTTTACTTTTGGACATGCATAATGAGCATAAATACATGGCCAATTATTTTTTTAAATTTACAAGTAATAAAGACGTTAAATTAAGCACTTTACAGAACCAAAAAAATTATGTACAATTTCATTATTGAAGTTTTTTAAGTCAATATATATAACACATTTGCTTCACACGGAATTTTTAACATGTCTCCCGTGTGTGATACAAAATTTGTGCGTGTGATGATGAAAAAATGATGAAGTAAAACAATTATTTTGATATCAAATTTTAGTATACTAACAATTCTGGGTGGTATAAAAAAGTTACTCCGAATGTTTACCCAGAAAATTATATAATAGTTACTTGATGATACGTAGAATCTTATAAAATGCTGGCGGTATAATATCGATGTTGAATTGTTTATATTTACAATAAATTTCTGTGGTGCTAAAATACAGAAAGAAATTAAAAGTTTTAATTGTATTTAACAAAAGCAGAAAGAGTGGATATAATAGTGGAAGTTGTGCATTCAATGAGGGGTGTCAGATGGTTGTTAATGGGTGATTTTAATTGTAGAATAGGAGGGGAGCAAAGGATTTTATATGGGGAAGAGGGGTATATGGGGAGGATCGAGGGATTGGAACGGTGCTCAAGGGATGTGGTAGTAAATGAGAGGGGGAGAAGGATATTGGAATTGTGTGTGGAATGGGATGTAGTGGTGGCGAATGGGTGTGTAAAGGGGGATGAGAGCGGTGAATATACGTATGTTAGTGAACGGGGGTGTTCCGTGATTGATTTGGTTTTGATAAGTAGGGATATTGTGGATTGGTTAAGAGGTTTGAGGGTTTTGGAGAGTGTTGGGTCGGATCACATGCCAGTGGAGGTAGTAGTGGGGAGGCCGGTGGATGAGGTTGTTAGGGCAGTGGGAAACAAAGTGGTATGGAGATGGAGGGAGTGCGAAAAGGAACTGTATATTGCAAGAGTAGAGGATAAGATAAAAGAATATGAAGGGCAGGAAAGTAGTTTGGATAGGATGGTTAAAATATGTATGGAGGTAGCAGAGGGCTTAGGGTGGAATGTGGGGTCGAAGAAAGGGAATTGGAAACAGGAATGGTATGACTGGACGTGTGAGAAAAAGAAGAAGGAAGTAATAAAAAGATTGAGAAAGTGGAAAAAAGTGCATGGTAAAGAGGAGAGGGTGGGATATGTCAGGTGTAGAAATGAGTATAAGAGATGGTGTGGAAGAAAGAAAATTGAATATGAGAAGGATATGATAAGGAAGATAAATGAGTGCAGAAATGGGAGTGAATTTTGGAAGTTGGTTGGGGCGCTTAAGAAAAAGAGAAGTGGAGGAGAGGTGTATGGGATTGAGGAGAGGGTGTGGATTGAACATTTCAGGGAACAATATAATAGGGTGGATACGAGTGGGAAGTTAGAGTTTGTGGAGCCGAATGTGGTAAATGAATGGATGGATAGAGATTTTGGATTGGAGGAGGTGGCATGGGTGGTAGGCAAATTGGGTAAGAATAAGGCACCGGGGCAGGATGGGATGCCGGGAGAGTATTTGATGACGTTGGGGGAATCAGCAATGAGGTGGATGGTGAAAGGGATAAATGAATTGTGGAACGAAAAGGAGGATTTGCCGGAGGGGTTTAAGAGGGCGGTAGTGTACCCGTTGTTTAAAAGGGGGGGATAGGAAGAGTGTGGAAAACTATAGAGGTCTGGATGCAATGGAGAAGGTGTTGGCAGGTGTGTTGAATGGGAGAATGGTGGAATGGTTGGAGGAAGAAAGGATATTAAGTGAAAGTCAGGTGGGTTTTAGAAGGGGGTATTCGGCAATGGAACATATAAGCAGTTTAAAGGGCATTGTGGAATTGAAGATGAAGGCAAAGGGGGCGAGGGTGTATGGGTTTTTTGTTGATTTGAAAGCGGCGTTCGATAGTGTTGACAGATGGTTATTGTGGTGTAAGTTGTATGGTAGTGGGGTCTCTAGTAAAATGGTGAGGATGATAAGGAAAATGTATGAGGATGTGGAGGCGTGTGTATGGGGAATTGGTGGGAATTCGGGATATTTTAAGTGTGAAGGAGGTGTGAGGCAGGGGTGTGCATTGAGCCCAACATTATTTAATATATTTATGAATGATTTGTATGAGGAAATTGGAGGTGGATTAAGGATTGCGAGAGGAAACATAAGAATTTTGGCGTATGCTGACGATGTTGTGTGCTTGGCGGAAAATGTGAGGGCAATGCAGGGAATGATGGATAGATTGAATAGTTATTGTAAGAGATGGAAATTAGAGGTAAACTTAAGTAAGTCAAAAATGATGGTGTTTAGGAACGGAGGTAGAGTAAGGAAGGATGAAGTGTGGAAAATGGATGGAAAGATAGTGGAGGTGGTAGGGAGATATAAGTACTTAGGGGTGGAAATGACGGATGGAGGGTCATGGAGTACGCATGTAAAAAATAAGGTGTTGGAGGCAAAAGCGGGTGTGATGCAGGTGTGGGGTGGTATGATGACAAGGACGGAGGTGGGAATATAAGCGAAGTTAAGAGTGTTGGATGGGGTGATAAGGAGTGTTTTAGGATATGGGTGCCAGGTATGGGGAGTGAAGAGATATGAGGAGATTGATAGGTTCGAGAGGTATGTGTTGAAAAGAATGATGTGGTTGAATAGGTCGGTTAGGGAATGTGTGGTTTATATGGAATTGGGGAGGGTGCCGTTGTGGGTGCATTGTTTCAGACTGCACGTGAGATTTGTGGTTAGGATGTTGGATAAGGGAGACACAAGGTTGGTGAGAAATATTTTATGGGAAATGGTGGAAAAGAATGTGGGTTGGATAACGGAATGGAAGAAGTGGGCGGAGGTAGTGGAAATGCAATGGAATTGGGAATCAAGGGATGTGGAGTATTGGAGATTAAGGGCGGAGGTGTTGGTACGGAAGGTAGAGGATAAGTGTGTAAAGGAGTTGATAAGCGAGGGAAGGAGACACAAGGAAGATTGGGTGTATCCGGGGCTAAAATGGGGAGAAGGTGTGCAGGGGTATTTTAAGGGACATCTAAAATTTGAAGAGATCAGAGTGATAATGAGAGTGAGGGGAGATGCGATGGGATTGAATGCCAGAGGATGGGGGAGTGAACAAGGATGGGTGTGCACAATGTGCAATATGGGGGTTAAGGAGACGGGTTGGCATTTTGTAGGGGAGTGTCCGGTGTTGGGAGGAGTGATGATGAAATGGATCGGGGTAAGAAGTTTATTAAGGCAGGAGGTGAAGAAGTTGTTGGAAGGGGAGTGGATGAAAGAAAATGGTGAGGTGTTTGGGTGGAAGGGTGTTGCGGGCGTGTTATTGGAGATGGAGAGATCTAGGGAAGGTTTGGTTAAGGAGTATAATGGATAGGTGATGGATATAATAAAAAAAAAACATGTAAACGAGACTCGGGGCTACGGTCGATTGACCAGGCCGCTTGGTCGAGGTCGTTTATTTTCTTTTTTTTTCTGTTTATTTTTTGATTTTTGTTAGGTTAGTATTTTTGATTGTATGTTTGAAAATGTAAATGTAATAGAAAAAAATGTAATGTTATATAAAAAAAAAAGAAAGAAATAAATGAATTAGATTATTAAAAAAAAAAAAAAAAAAAAGCAGAAAAAATCTTTGTTTTCAATTACCTGTGTTGTATAATGGTTGTTGAAAACTGATTTTAAAAGATGCCTATATTTCGCTATCCGAAAAATTCGATTTTTCTATATATTGTAGAAAACTGGACGTTGGCGTCAATGTGGAGTCCGAGTCACTTAAATTTTTACTAAGTTCCTATAGAGTTAAATTTAGAAATGACATGTTCAAATTATTATTATTTTTATTGCTATTTATATAACATTAGCAACTATTTAATATATAAAATAAATAAAACTTGTTTTTTAATTACCTGTTGTAACAGCTGTACTTGACGTTGAAAATTTATTTGCAATGTACGGTTTTTAATTTTTAATAATTGAAATAATTTAATTATTTCTTTTTTTGTTATATAATTTAAAATATTTAAATAAATCGATCTATCTGAAAATTTCAAGATATAAAATTAACGTTAGGTTTAATGCTCAAAAAGAAATAAATATGTCGTATTGGATATATATAGTGGTATTGGTATGAGTAAGTTCCTGAATGGGATACTACCAAACTTCTATATCCAAAATGTCAAACAAATATCTTCAAGACTCATTGAAATTTGCACGGGACCGTGATGGTGACATACCCCATCTTCGAACTTAACCAGCTCTACAAAAACAAATTATGTTAATGATTTCAGCCAAACTGGTCGAGTAGTTTCCGAAAAAAAGGTTACGACCACCGACCGACCGAGTGGAAGAAAACGGAAAAATTTGTATTTGATTTTTCCAAATAAAACGTAAAAATTCGTGAAGAAAATTGATAAAAAAAATACCAGAACATTTTTCCACAACGATAACTATAATGCACTTTATTGATTGTATGTGTTTAAAATAAAATATATTTTAATTCTACATAAACAAAAAAAATTGTACTTACCAATTAAACCGATATACAGTTTTTGATTAAATAATTTTTTTTTTTTTAAAACAAAAACAATTGGCATTTCTTAGAGCCACAATTGCACCGCTTTGTCATATTATTTAAAACCACACAGCTTAATGTTTGTTTTAATCAAATAGTTTTTTGTAATTGAATTTATTTTAATTAATGTTTTATTTAAATTTACAAATAATATTAACCAAACAATTGGCATCTATGTATCATAATGTAACCACAAACCACTTAAAAAAATTTAATTCAATATTCTATTTTTAATGTATAATTTATTTCATTAATATTGTTGAAGTTTAATATAATTTATTTAATTGAAAATATAAAACACGACTGAAAGCCCATAACTGAATAATGGATGACTTTGCTTCGAAACTAAAAAAAACTAATAGTAATAAGTTAAAATTAATAACAATGGTAGTAAAAAGTACTTAGCTGCATAGTGATTTTTAAAATCAACCTAATGCTAAGTATTTTTCATTAAATAAATAGGTTGAAATTACATAGGCGCCATGCGTATAATAAATTTAAACTAACACTTAGTTATTTCATAAGTAAAATCAATTTAATGTATAGTAAAATTTACTTAGCATAATAGCTAAATGTATGAAAAAGATTGGTCGATATAACATTGTATACATATAAAAATAACCAAGCAATTTAATTAATAGTGAAATTTATTTCGGTATAAATGACTTATTTGCTAAGTAAATTGCAGAAATACTTAATTGCTTGGTAATTTTTACAAAATTATTGGTAAAAATGCAAAAAAAAATTAATTTTTCGATATAAAATAATTTAATGGATAATAAATAACCAAGCATTTTGTTTAAATGTACTATACACATGGTTAAACCAATTTTTTCTATTAGCTGATTGTAAAATCGACTTAGCGCTTGGTAAAAACTAACTTATGATGACAATGATTTTAACCAAATTTTGTTATTTTTTGTCATAATAATTTGTTATTTAAAAATACAACAAATGCTAAGTAAATATAAACTACATGCTTTGTGGAAAACATTAAACTCTGTTGTATTTAACAACGAACTTAGTTATTAATGAATAAATTTGGTAAATCAAAAATAACAAATTCATATTTGTTATATTTACCTAACAATTAGTCGTTTTTTTCAAATATTTTACAATTACTTGGTGAAATTAACCAAGACTTTGTAAATATTACTAAAATGAAATAACTTTGCAATTTTAGTTAAATATACTTGGTCTTTTTTCTCTGTGTACCCATCGACATATGTAAAGACGGTAATAACATATTTCTAATTGATACGGGAGCAGAAATTAGTTTAATAAAAAGTAATGCTATAAAAAATTTGAAAGATATAAATAATTTAGATAAGGTTCAAGTTGGAGGTGCTTTCGGAGGTTGTGATACGACTCAAGGGTCAATCACCGGTAAAATTGGTGTAGCGACCAGAGAGAATACATTGCAAATTACATTAGGTGTCATAAATGATACTGAGTGTATGTAGCAACCCTGCACCATTAATTAGTAATACACTAACACAATAGTATTCATTTTTATATATTATATATATAATGTTATTATATTTTATTGATTGATAACATTATATAATTGATAACATTATATAATATTATATTGATAACATGATATAATATAAAACGTACGGTTATGCCAATATTAATATTTAAAATTTAAAGTCAGTATTAACTGCGACATATAGTGCTCTGGATGTTCTCCAGTTTTAAGATTCTTTTATATACATATGTATTGTAATTAGTTTTAGTTTGATAAAGTGGAATTAATAAAATGAATTGTAACCGAATTAAATATGAATAAGTGTAATTTATAAATTATATAAAATATATAGCAAATGGATTGCATATAAAAAAGTTATATAAATAATATAAAATGTATACCCGCAAATGGGTTAATCGGGAGGGATTTTTTAAACGGAACGTCCATAATCAATGCCATTGCAAACACATTTTCGTTGTTTAGCCCAGATGGTACATTGTTTCTGACCATGCCAATGAAACCCCAAAATCATTTCTCGCACGAAATGTCCCAAAAAACTAACGCGGTTATTGATAATTTCTCAAAGGAAGCTGACCACTTGGGGAGTCACACCTTCGGAGCAAATATGAATAATAATAAAAAGTTAAATATAAAGCAATTTGCAAAGCCAATTATAAACGAGGAAGTTATTAATAAACAAAATTTAAATGTGAAAGAACGGGGAGTCGGGGGAAACAAGGTGGAAATGAAGGATTCGAATAGGTTAAATAATGACTTCTTGATCGAAGCCTCTTTTAAAAGAGGCCTCTTTTAAAAAGGCCATTCGATGCCTCTTTTAAAAAGGCCATTTAATAAATAAATATCTACATGATTATAAAAGAACGCAAAGTGATCACCGATCAACGAAGAAATTAAATAATCTATACGAAAATAATTCAACAAATGAATTTTCCGACATACCACCAAAGCAAACTCAAGTTGTAAAAGTTGAGAAAAATACATTATATAATGAAGATATCGTTGATTTTGATAAAATTTGTAAGATGGAATTAATTAATAGTGCGAATAAAAATAATGAAGTTAAATTAAATATTGGGGTAGGAAATAATAAAGTTGTAGAACGAGTGAATGGAGTTGATGTGAAGGGTTCAGAATGTCCAAATGGTAAATCTGTCACCGGTGACATGGTTCTTTTAAAATGCGCATTTAAAGGAAGGCATGGCGATAATCGGTCACTGTCATTGCCTGGAAAATCTGAAATTGATTCTCCCGGGGAATCTTCCAACATATCTTTCGGTTCATCGAAAGTACACACTTGTTTGGCGGAAACATTAATTAAACAAAGAATAGAAAATATTAAACAAGAAAATATTGTAAAAGTTTTAAGTACACAAGATTTTAATAAAGTAAGTAAAGAAGTAGAAAATAATAGTATGATAAATAGTAAAATTAAGCAGATTAAATCAAATCGCTTATTGGGAGAAGTTACTTATAATATACCAGCCAGGTCGAAAATAGCATTGATGGTTAGGATGCCTATACGCACGGGATCCATTTTAGTGAAATCAGCGGAGATTATTGAGGGAATTTACGTTGGCAATTCGATTTCAAAAGTTAGCAATTATGAAGCGCCTGTCGCAATTATTAATATAAATGAGAAAAACATAGAATTAAGACAACTAAATTTAAGATATGATAATTTAAAAAATTATAACGTAGAAAATAATAACAAATTAATTAATTTAATGACAAAGTTGACGAACGGCAAGGGCCTGAATGGTCAAAATGAGGATAGAATTAAAAGATTAGTTAGTGAATTAAATACAGAGGAGGATTTAAACAAGGAGGAAAGGGAGACGTTAGTAGATTTATGTGTTAAGTATAATGATGTTTTTTACCTTGAAGGAGATAAATTGTCCTACACTGACGTTGTTGGACATACCATACCCACATTGCAAAATCATCCCGCAATAAATCAAAAAAATTATAGATTACCGGAAATACATAAGGATTTCATAAATGAGGAAGTAGGAAATATGTTAGAAGACGGTATTATTAGCCCGAGTAAAAGTCCTTGGGTTGGTTTGGGTTGGGATCAATAGGGTAGGCATTGACGATGTCATAGACTCGACAATGTTGCAACTGTTGAGTTCCTGATCAAGTACTTACATTACCTCCACGTGGTAACCAACGGTAACTGAAGTATTCAGGCTAAAATTGTAAGTGCGAAAAACACCCCAAATCCAAGGTGTCATGCGTACCGTGCCGAGGGATTAGTTGGCAGTCTGGGGTAACTGACTGTCTTGTACGGAGCCTCTCAGACACCGGGCGACCTCTGAGAGTATATAGCCTTGCGACAATAACGGGCACTGTTGTCGTCGACCTTTGTAATCCCGATTATTTACCTAGGCCCTGGACGCCATATATGAGAATGAACAAACAAAAAACAAAAAAACAAAACGAACCAACCAATAATAATGACGACCTGGCTATTGAACTGGATATCGATTTTCAAAAAATGAATGCGGATAAAATCTTAGCAACGGATGACGAAGCTATGAATTTTTCAGATGGAGACGCAGTCCCATTAGAAAAAGGTATGGATGCAGAAGGGAAGACGGCGGAAGCCTCACCCGGAAAACCAACCAGGGGAAATAGCGAAAACTATTTTACTGGAGCATCCAGAAGGAGGATTTCCAAATTGGTGAAATCGGGTATATCTCTTGAAGAGGCAAAATCTCAAGAGAGGGCCCGATACACCAAATGGAAATCCGAACAGCCGGACCGGGACTGCTTGAAAGGCATACCGGGAAAGCGACCGAGATCAGAAGGTAGCACACCCGATGAGGGGCAGGCTACCAAGATCAGACATGTGTTGCCAGGAAAGTCGTCAGAAGCCAAAGCTCAGACGGCCCCCAGCAACACAGGGGTCACATAGAGAGATGCGGTAACGCAAATTAAAGTGGCTATCCTACACAAAAATCATACTGAAGCTAGCCACAGTGATGAGGAAATCAGTAGGATTAGGAGGTCGATACTAATCGCTCTGGATAAAGCACCAAGCGAGGGACCGGCAATCCAATTCATAACTACGGTTAAAAAAGAGGGTTGGATTTCCCTAACCTGCAACAACAAGGCCACTTGTGATTGGATTGTAGAGTTGGGAAAAAACAATCCCTGGAAGGGGGTCAACGCCGTGGTTGCTCTTGGAGACTTGATCCCAAAGCAATTCACGTGCGTTACCTACGTCAACCCGGAGAATAAACTGGCGAAGCATCAATTTCTGGAGCCTTAACAAGCAGAACCCAGAAATTGAGGCTAGAACCTGGAAAGTTCTAAGGGTTGATGAGGACAAAAAAGGTGGACAAACATACACCTTCACAGCCGATGAAAAGTCCTGCAAGTGTATCAGGAAGAGCAGATGCAGGCTTTTCCTAGGGCTGTCCCAAATAGAGGTTAGGATCAAAGACGCTAAAGCTCATGATCCTAACACTAGGAGGGAGGAGGAAAAGAAAGGAGCGTCGGTGAGAGGAGAAAGGCCCGAGGCAAAGAGACCGGCTCGGGAAGCGCCGACGACGAGTTCGGGAAGCAGCCGGCTCACGGTAAGGATGGCTGAGGTGGTAGAAGCGGGGAAACATCAAACCGCTTACCACCTCAGCCAAAGAAAAATGCAGGAAGAAGGTGGAGGTGACGTAGAGCCCTCCACAGTCTTACTGCAGCGGGAGGAGGAGAAGAAGGACGGGTAGATGGCTCCCTTCAGGTGTATCCAAGCAAACCTACAACATGCTCGGGCAGCTTCGGCTGTCATGACGCGTAGGTTTGCGAAAGATCACCTGGATGTTGCCTTTATACAGGAGCCGTATCATATTAAGCACAGTATAAAGGCACTGACAGGTGAGTTAGTTTACGACTCGGCCAATGTGGGAAAGCCGAGAGCATGTCTAATATTTAGGGGGGGAATTAATTATTTACCACTTTCTAGATTCTGCAGCAAAGATCAGGCTACAGCTGTCGTGGAATTAAGCGGGACAAAGGGGGTAGAGAAGTTGAAGATAGTATTCTCATCTCTCTATCTCCCTTATGAAGCAGATCAACCAACAACATCTATGATGGAAGAGCTGGTTGAATACTGCAGAAATAAAGGACTACACCTCATAGTGGGAAGTGATGCCAATGCTCACCACACTATTTGGGGTAGCACAAACATAAACAAAAGGGGTGAGTACCTACTTGAATTTATTTTGGGTAATGGGATGGAAATAATAAATACGGGATCTGCACCCACATTTGTTAATTGTCTCAGGGAAGAAGTTATAGACCTCACCCTAAGTACACCATTCATTAGTAATAAAATAGTTAATTGGCACGTATCGAACGAAACTTCTTTGTCGGATCACAAGCACATTAGATTCGACATTGCGGCTAGAAACGGCGTGCAGGAGACTTTTAGAAATCCGAAGGCCACTAACTGGACAACGTATAAACAATTAGTGGTGGAAGGATTGAGGGGATCAAAAGATCAAGCTAGGAACATAGATGACCTAGAATTGTTGGATGACCGCCTCCATAAGGTTGCGATACGAGCGTATCAGGAATCGTGCCCCGAAAGGGAGCGCAGAAGCAATCGTAATGTTCCATGGTGGAATGAGAAGCTGACCCGGCAGGAGACCAGGAAAAACTTTAATAGAGCCAAGTCTAGAAATGATTGGGCTATATATAAAGACAGCCTTTTAGAGTACAATAAAGAAATCAAGAAGGCAAAAAAGAAATCGTGGGATAACTTCTGTCAGGGAATCAACGATATACCTGCAGGAGCCCGGATACACAAAATTCTGTCAAAGGAGCATAAAAACAAAATAGGGTTAATGCAAAAACCAGACGGGAATATGACGGAAGATGCGAAAGAAACACTGGAGCTACTGGCCCAAACGCATTTTCCCCAGTCAAGAAAAATATCATCTAAAGAGGATGGTAATATCAAGAACGAATACTTTAGAAGACCAGTACCCCAGGACTGGAAAACAGCGGGCTATATTTCACAATAGATAAGATTTGCTGGGCCGTCGGAACATTTGGATCGTACAAAGCTCCAGGGGAAGACGGCATTTTCCCGGCAATGTTAAAAAGCGGTTTGGAACATATAGCGCCGAAACTCAGAAGTATCTTTCGATGCAGTTATGCATGGGGATACATTCCCGAGGCATGGAGAACGGTAAGGGTAATATTCATACCTAAAGCGGGCAGAAGAATTGATTCTCTACCTAAATCATACCGCCCAATAAGCCTAACATCATTTGTACAAAAAACAATGGAGAAACTGGTAGATAGGCATATTAGAGACAATGTGCTGGGGAGAAACCCTCTGCATAAGCATCAATACGCTTATCAACCAGGCAAATCAACCGTACAAGCGCTACAAAACCTGACCTCGAGAATAGAGAAATCTTTCGAGGATAGGGAAGTGGCCGTAGGGTGCTTTCTTGACATCGAGGGAGCCTTCGATAACACAGCGTTCGATGGTATCTGTCGAGCCGCTGCAGTAAGGGGGGTTGACGATGTCACTTGTAGATGGGTTAAGGCCATGCTAAGGAATAGGATTGTGAAAATGACTCTAGCGGAAGAAAATCTCAGCATAACAACAGCCAAAGGATGCCCACAAGGGGGGGTACTTTCTCCACTATTGTGGTCCATGGTTGTGAACGAACTGCTGATAAAACTTAATGATAACGGGTTCTATGTGCAGGGTTACGCAGATGATGTGGTAATACTCATCTGCGGCAAATTTGAAGAAACAGTTTCGGACAGACTACAGACGGCTCTGAACTTAGTGGCGGAGTGGTGCCTATCGACGGGACTAAATATAAATCCTAAGAAAAGCACTATTGTGCCCTTCACTAAGAGGGGGAGCAGTAGGTTCAAATGTCCCATGCTGTTTGGAGAAAAGATAGAATTTTCGACAGAAGCGAAATACCTGGGGGTGATGGTAGATGCTAAACTAAGCTGGAACTCCCATATAATAAAGGCCACAGATAAGGCAAGAATCTCCCTATGGACTTGCAAAAGCTTAATAGGTAGATCATGGGGTCTTACCCCCAATATGGCACTATGGTTATACAAGGTTATAACAAGACCAATTTTGACCTATGCTTCATCAGTGTGGAGCAAAAAAGCCCAACAAAGAGGGGCGCAGGTCAAACTAAACAAAATTCAGTGTCTGGCATGTTTGGGGGTTACGGGAGCAATGCGCACCACGCCCACAGCAGCGCTAGAAGCGATTTTAAATCTTCCCCCATTGCATTTGTTCATTAAGAACTTATCTAAAGCAACTGTTAGAGCAAGAATGAAGGAACTACTGCTGCGGGAGTCCCAGAAGCACTGGAATGACACCGATGGCTGCAGACATTCTAAGCTCTTTATTCCTGCATATTCAAAAGGACTGACGGAACAAATTCTCGGCCTAAATAGGAATAATACTAGAGTAGTGGTCGGATATTTAACTGGCCACTATAATCTAAGAGCTCATCTATACAGGATGAAAGTCGTAAGCTGCGATACGTGTAGGCTTTGCCACACGGAAGAGGAAACTGCGGAACACATTCTTTGTGAATGTGAAGCTTTAGCAGGGATCAGACTCAGGATCATTGGGTCATCATTTCCATTACCTGAGGAAGTTATGTCCATATCAATTAAAAAGTTGACCAGTTTCGTAAGAAGGGCCAATGAATGTATGAATATGGGATAGAGTAGGGCAATAACACAATGACCCCAGGGGGTCAAGTGTTTAGGGGATTGACGACCCAGTCCAATATATTTAATTCTAATTCTAAAGTCCTTGGAATACACCTTTGTTAGTAGTACCTAAAAAGTCAGATTCGGACGGTACCAAGCGTTGGAGATTGGTGTTTGATTTTAGAAAATTGAACCAAATAACCATCAAAGATGCATTCCCACTTCCGCGAATTGAAGGTATATTAGATCAGCTTGGACATTCGCGATATTTCAGTACTTTGGATTTAGCTAGTGGTTATCATCAGGTATTGATGGAACCTAGGGATGCGCCTAAAACGGCATTTAGTACGCCTTACGGTCATTACGAATTTAAAAGAATGCCTTTCGGTGTGACTGGTGCTCCTGCTACATTCCAAAGAATTATGAATTATGTGTTAATGGGTTTGCATGGTATTGAATGTTTTGTATATATTGATGATATTGTGATTTATGGAAAAAATTTAATTGATCATCATAATAAGTTAGCTGCTGTATTTGATAGATTAAGAAAATTTAATTTAAAAATAAAAATTAAAAAATGTCAATTTTTAAAAAACGAAGTTATTTATTTAGGTCATAAATGCACCAAAGAAGGCGCAAGTCCCGATCCATCCAAAACGGCTTGTGTGTCGGAATATCCAACACCAAAAAATGTTAAACAATTACAATCATGGTTACGTTTTGCAAATTATTACAGAAAATTTATCCCAGATTTTTCAAAAATTTCGTGTCCTTTGAATAATTTAATGAAGAAAACTTCGACATATACGTGGTCTGGGGAATGCGAAAAATCGTTCAATGAATTAAAAATGGCACTCATTTCGCCACAAGTTCTCATATATCCGGATTTTGCCAAACCATTTATCTTAACAACCGACGCTAGTGGTGACGCTCTAGGTGCGGTTCTTTCTCAAGGGAAACCAGGAGAAGATCGCCCTATTGCGTATGCTAGTCGATCGTTGAATAGCGCGGAGCAAAGGTATTCCACAATTGAAAGGGAATTACTTGCAATGGTTTGGGCAACAAAGAATTTCAGGAGTTATTTATTGGGACGTAGATTCACAATTTATACCGATCATAGACCGTTGTTAGGGGTATTTAATATTAAGGATCCAACGTCTAGGTTGTTACGTTTTCATCATAAGTTGTCTGAATATAATTATAACATAGAATATAAGCCCGGAAAGTTTAATACGAATGCCGATGCATTAAGTCGCATATCAAAGGAAAATACAAATAAAATAGGAGTCGTTCAGACACGCGCGCGGACCAAAAAACTTGAGGAGAATATTGTACCAAAAGATACCAAAATACAAGATAAAGTTAATTCCGTGGATGTCAATGAGGAAAACGATATTAATAAAATAGTCGTGGAGGATTTAAATAAAATAGAAGAGTTGTCGGGCAAAGATGATATTCAAACGGTATTAAGAAGTTTTCATGATACACCATTGGGTGGTCATCAAGGGGTTTGGAAAACATTGCACAGGGTCAAGAAACAATACCAATGGAGGGGAATGATGAGGGATATAAAGGAATATATTAAGAAATGCAAACAATGTCAGGGGAATAAAAAATCTCGATCTAACAAAATGCAGATGATAATTACTGATACACCAAAACTACCATTTGATAAGGTTTATTTGGACATAGTAGGTCCGTTACCCACAACCCATTCTGGTAACAAGTACATACTCACATTTCAGGATAATTTAACTCGTTTCATGGACTGTTACGCGATTCCAGATGCTACAGCAGAAACAGCAGCTCGAACGTTTTACGATGAAATAATTTCGCGATACAGAATTCCAAAGGTGTTGGTAACAGATCAAGGTGCCAATTTCGTTGGTAATTTATTTAAGAGTGTTTGTAAATTATTAAAAATTAAAAAGATGCAAACCACCGCATATCATCCACAATCAAACGGTATGTTAGAGAGAAGTCACGGTCCCTTAGCGGACTATTTGAGATGTTTTGTTAAGGAAAGTCCACAAAATTGGGATGCATGGTTAAGACAGGCATCTCATGTCCATAATAATACGTTACATAGTTCAACGAAATTAACGCCATCCGATTGTTTGTTCGGTTTTACGGCGGAAATACCCACAAATTTGCAAAAACCAACCGAGCCCATTTATGATCACGAAAGTTATTATAATCAATTAAAATTTAAATTACAAAAAACTTATGAAATTGCACGACAAAATAGTTTTAAATCAAAGATTAAATCAAAGCAATATTATGATGCGAATGCGAAAGATATGGTGTTTAAAGTAGGCGATCTGGTTATGTTGAAAAATGAGACCAGACAACATAAATTATCCAATATTTGGTTGGGACCACATGAAGTCGTTGAAGTTAATAACGCGGTCAATACAACAATTTTAATGGGTCGACGCAAAAAACGCGTTCATAATAACAGGCTAAAAATATATAATCAATAAATATAATAATTAAAACTAATAATTTCATTTTACATTTTTTTTTCAACAATATATAGGTTTCGAAGCCGATATGAACTTTGGTATCATACAATTCATTGTGTTATTTATGCACACAACATGGGTTTTTGTCCCTTTGGTGAAACCGAACCTATTGGTGAAATACATTTTTTTTTAATCCGAACTGCAACATAACACCATTCCATTGAATATTAAATATTAAAAAAAAATTCACTAATTTCGGTTTCTACCCTATTGCTAATCACTATAATCATTTTTGTCATATACGAACAGTTTTCAGATTCAATTAACAAATTAATACAAATTCCCGAGCCTTCAAGACAGTTAACAGGGGCTATAAAACAGTTAAATTTGATAATACTGTTGAAATTTAAATATATATAATTTATACCGATATATTCTAAAATTTATAATATATAATTTTTTTTTAAGAATTATTTATTATATATATATCGCAATAATTAATATCATTAATTTAATTTTGTATAATTTATATTTAAGATGTTATAATATATTACTTTAGGTGTTAAGAATTGTTTACACAATCATGTGAAATTTTGTCTACCGAACCTTATATCATATTAAAATTTGAAATCTATTGCTAAATATAAATAATGGGTTAAACAAACGAATAATTAAAATTTTATAATCGAAGTAAAAGATATTAAAATTAATTAATTAAAAATTAATTTGAAATAAAAAAAAATATATATATATATTTTTCTTAGATATTAAGAAAATAATCAATTTAGAATTAAAATATATAGGTAATACAATGGTTCTTTTAATACTTTATAGTAACATTATTAGAGATTTATTTAATGATATAATGCTAATCATACAACAATTACACCTTGTAATTTGTAATCAATAAATTTATTCATTTATAAATGGTTCGTTTTTATAAGAGTTAAAGAATAAATAAAATAATTATAAGTAATATCTAAATAGAAATAATATTAATGGGGTTCATTTAGCAATAAATACTATATTAACATAAATTAATGAATAACCTATCTTGTAAGCAAATAAAATTAAGTAGAGTGTGTTATAACAAAATATGCGGATGGAGTGGTAATACATTTACAAGGCGATATTTACAACACAGGGGTCACATAGAGAGATGCGGTAACGCAAATTAAAGTGGCTATCCTACACAAAAATCATCCTGAAGCTAGCCTCAGTGATGAGGAAATCAGTAGGATTAGGAGGTCGATACTAATCGCTCTGGATAAAGCACCAAGCGAGGGACCGGCAATCCAATTCATAACTACGGTTAAAAAAGAGGGTTGGATTTCCCTAACCTGCAACAACAAGGCCACTTGTGATTGGATTGTAGAGTTGGGAAAAAACAATCCCTGGAAGGGGGTCAACGCCGTGGTTGCTCTTGGAGACTTGATCCCAAAGCAATTCACGTGCGTTACCTACGTCAACCCGGAGAATAAACTGGCGAAGCATCAATTTCTGGAGCCTTAACAAGCAGAACCCAGAAATTGAGGCTAGAACCTGGAAAGTTCTAAGGGTTGATGAGGACAAAAAAGGTGGACAAACATACACCTTCACAGCCGATGAAAAGTCCTGCAAGTGTATCAGGAAGAGCAGATGCAGGCTTTTCCTAGGGCTGTCCCAAATAGAGGTTAGGATCAAAGACGCTAAAGCTCATGATCCTAACACTAGGAGGGAGGAGGAAAAGAAAGGAGCGTCGGTGAGAGGAGAAAGGCCCGAGGCAAAGAGACCGGCTCGGGAAGCGCCGACGACGAGTTCGGGAAGCAGCCGGCTCACGGTAAGGATGGCTGAGGTGGTAGAAGCGGGGAAACATCAAACCGCTTACCACCTCAGCCAAAGAAAAATGCAGGAAGAAGGTGGAGGTGACGTAGAGCCCTCCACAGTCTTACTGCAGCGGGAGGAGGAGAAGAAGGACGGGTAGATGGCTCCCTTCAGGTGTATCCAAGCAAACCTACAACATGCTCGGGCAGCTTCGGCTGTCATGACGCGTAGGTTTGCGAAAGATCACCTGGATGTTGCCTTTATACAGGAGCCGTATCATATTAAGCACAGTATAAAGGCACTGACAGGTGAGTTAGTTTACGACTCGGCCAATGTGGGAAAGCCGAGAGCATGTCTAATATTTAGGGGGGGAATTAATTATTTACCACTTTCTAGATTCTGCAGCAAAGATCAGGCTACAGCTGTCGTGGAATTAAGCGGGACAAAGGGGGTAGAGAAGTTGAAGATAGTATTCTCATCTCTCTATCTCCCTTATGAAGCAGATCAACCAACAACATCTATGATGGAAGAGCTGGTTGAATACTGCAGAAATAAAGGACTACACCTCATAGTGGGAAGTGATGCCAATGCTCACCACACTATTTGGGGTAGCACAAACATAAACAAAAGGGGTGAGTACCTACTTGAATTTATTTTGGGTAATGGGATGGAAATAATAAATACGGGATCTGCACCCACATTTGTTAATTGTCTCAGGGAAGAAGTTATAGACCTCACCCTAAGTACACCATTCATTAGTAATAAAATAGTTAATTGGCACGTATCGAACGAAACTTCTTTGTCGGATCACAAGCACATTAGATTCGACATTGCGGCTAGAAACGGCGTGCAGGAGACTTTTAGAAATCCGAAGGCCACTAACTGGACAACGTATAAACAATTAGTGGTGGAAGGATTGAGGGGATCAAAAGATCAAGCTAGGAACATAGATGACCTAGAATTGTTGGATGACCGCCTCCATAAGGTTGCGATATGAGCGTATCAGGAATCGTGCCCCGAAAGGGAGCGCAGAAGCAATCGTAATGTTCCATGGTGGAATGAGAAGCTGACTAGGCTTCGGCAGGAGACCAGGAAAAACTTTAATAGAGCCAAGTCTAGAAATGATTGGGCTATATATAAAGACAGCCTTTTAGAGTACAATAAAGAAATCAAGAAGGCAAAAAAGAAATCGTGGGATAACTTCTGTCAGGGAATCAACGATATACCTGCAGGAGCCCGGATACACAAAATTCTGTCAAAGGAGCATAAAAACAAAATAGGGTTAATGCAAAAACCAGACGGGAATATGACGGAAGATGCGAAAGAAACACTGGAGCTACTGGCCCAAACGCATTTTCCCCAGTCAAGAAAAATATCATCTAAAGAGGATGGTAATATCAAGAACGAATACTTTAGAAGACCAGTACCCCAGGACTGGAAAACAGCGGACTATATGTTCACAATAGATAAGATTTGCTGGGCCGTCGGAACATTTGGATCGTACAAAGCTCCAGGGGAAGACGGCATTTTCCCGGCAATGTTAAAAAGCGGTTTGGAACATATAGCGCCGAAACTCAGAAGTATCTTTCGATGCAGTTATGCATGGGGATACATTCCCGAGGCATGGAGAACGGTAAGGGTAATATTCATACCTAAAGCGGGCAGAAGAATTGATTCTCTACCTAAATCATACCGCCCAATAAGCCTAACATCATTTGTACAAAAAACAATGGAGAAACTGGTAGATAGGCATATTAGAGACAATGTGCTGGGGAGAAACCCTCTGCATAAGCATCAATACGCTTATCAACCAGGCAAATCAACCGTACAAGCGCTACAAAACCTGACCTCGAGAATAGAGAAATCTTTCGAGGATAGGGAAGTGGCCGTAGGGTGCTTTCTTGACATCGAGGGAGCCTTCGATAACACAGCGTTCGATGGTATCTGTCGAGCCGCTGCAGTAAGGGGGGTTGACGATGTCACTTGTAGATGGGTTAAGGCCATGCTAAGGAATAGGATTGTGAAAATGACTCTAGCGGAAGAAAATCTCAGCATAACAACAGCCAAAGGATGCCCACAAGGGGGGGTACTTTCTCCACTATTGTGGTCCATGGTTGTGAACGAACTGCTGATAAAACTTAATGATAACGGGTTCTATGTGCAGGGTTACGCAGATGATGTGGTAATACTCATCTGCGGCAAATTTGAAGAAACAGTTTCGGACAGACTACAGACGGCTCTGAACTTAGTGGCGGAGTGGTGCCTATCGACGGGACTAAATATAAATCCTAAGAAAAGCACTATTGTGCCCTTCACTAAGAGGGGGAGCAGTAGGTTCAAATGTCCCATGCTGTTTGGAGAAAAGATAGAATTTTCGACAGAAGCGAAATACCTGGGGGTGATGGTAGATGCTAAACTAAGCTGGAACTCCCATATAATAAAGGCCACAGATAAGGCAAGAATCTCCCTATGGACTTGCAAAAGCTTAATAGGTAGATCATGGGGTCTTACCCCCAATATGGCACTATGGTTATACAAGGTTATAACAAGACCAATTTTGACCTATGCTTCATCAGTGTGGAGCAAAAAAGCCCAACAAAGAGGGGCGCAGGTCAAACTAAACAAAATTCAGTGTCTGGCATGTTTGGGGGTTACGGGAGCAATGCGCACCACGCCCACAGCAGCGCTAGAAGCGATTTTAAATCTTCCCCCATTGCATTTGTTCATTAAGAACGAAGCAAGGAAGATAGTACATGCAACGATGGTTACCGCAGGAATAACCATGGTGGCAAAAAATCACCAATGGCTAGTCGATGAAATCAGTAGTGATGTAATTCTCGGAATGTTACTGGTAGAGGCCACTCCTAGGGTATATGACTTCGACAAGAACTTTTCGGTTGTGTTTCCCAATAGAGAAGATTGGACGGAGAACAAGATTAAATTCGCTGTAAACTCCGTAAAATTTTATACGGATGGATCTAAGACCAACCTAAGTACGGGCTCCGGAGTATATGGGGCGAATCCAAGATTGGAACTTGGGGCCACTCTGGATTGCTATAGCACGGTATTCCAGGCGGAAATCTATGCTATAGAGCTTTGCATCAGATGGATTAAGGATAAGGGTTATAAAGGGCAGCGTATCTATATCTTTTCTGATAGCAAAGCGGCACTTATGGCGGTGAACTCCCGAGAGGTAGAGTCGAAGCTTGTGCTGGATTGTCTAGGGGTACTGAGAGATGTGGCAAGGATAAATAAAGTCACAATGATGTGGATACCTGGACATAGTGGAATAGAGGGTAATGAGAGGGCAGATGCCATCGCAAGAAAGTGCTCTGCTCACTCGGGCACTCAACCTAGACCATTTTGTGGTTTAGCTAAAGCAACTGTTAGAGCAAGAATGAAGGAACTACTGCTGCGGGAGTCCCAGAAGCACTGGAATGACACCGATGGCTGCAGACATTCTAAGCTCTTTATTCCTGCATATTCAAAAGGACTGACGGAACAAATTCTCGGCCTAAATAGGAATAATACTAGAGTAGTGGTCGGATATTTAACCGGCCACTATAATCTAAGAGCTCATCTATACAGGATGAAGGTCGTAAGCTGCGATACGTGTAGGCTTTGCCACACGGAAGAGGAAACTGCGGAACACATTCTTTGTGAATGTGAAGCTTTAGCAGGGATCAGACTCAGGATCATTGGGTCATCATTTCCATTACCTGAGGAAGTTATGTCCATATCAATTAAAAAGTTGACCAGTTTCGTAAGAAGGGCCAATGAATGTATGAATATGGGATAGAGTAGGGCAATAACACAATGACCCCAGGGGGTCAAGTGTTTAGGGGATTGACGACCCAGTCCAATATATTTAATTCTAATTCTAAAGTCCTTGGAATACACCTTTGTTAGTAGTACCTAAAAAGTCAGATTCGGACGGTACCAAGCGTTGGAGATTGGTGTTTGATTTTAGAAAATTGAACCAAATAACCATCAAAGATGCATTCCCACTTCCGCGAATTGAAGATATATTAGATCAGCTTGGACATTCGCGATATTTCAGTACTTTGGATTTAGCTAGTGGTTATCATCAGGTATTGATGGAACCTAGGGATGCGCCTAAAACGGCATTTAGTACGCCTTACGGTCATTACGAATTTAAAAGAATGCCTTTCGGTTTGACTGGTGCTCCTGCTACATTCCAAAGAATTATGAATTATGTGTTAATGGGTTTGCATGGTATTGAATGTTTTGTATATATTGATGATATTGTGATTTATGGAAAAAATTTAATTGATCATCATAATAAGTTAGCTGCTGTATTTGATAGATTAAGAAAATTTAATTTAAAAATAAAAATTAAAAAATGTCAATTTTTAAAAAACGAAGTTATTTATTTAGGTCATAAATGCACCAAAGAAGGCGCAAGTCCCGATCCATCCAAAACGGCTTGTGTGTCGGAATATCCAACACCAAAAAATGTTAAACAATTACAATCATGGTTACGTTTTGCAAATTATTACAGAAAATTTATCCCAGATTTTTCAAAAATTTCGTGTCCTTTGAATAATTTAATGAAGAAAACTTCGACATATACGTGGTCTGGGGAATGCGAAAAATCGTTCAATGAATTAAAAATGGCACTCATTTCGCCACAAGTTCTCATATATCCGGATTTTGCCAAACCATTTATCTTAACAACCGACGCTAGTGGTGACGCTCTAGGTGCGGTTCTTTCTCAAGGGAAACCAGGAGAAGATCGCCCTATTGCGTATGCTAGTCGATCGTTGAATAGCGCGGAGCAAAGGTATTCCACAATTGAAAGGGAATTACTTGCAATGGTTTGGGCAACAAAGAATTTCAGGAGTTAGTTATTGGGACGTAGATTCACAATTTATACCGATCATAGACCGTTGTTAGGGGTATTTAATATTAAGGATCCAACGTCTAGGTTGTTACGTTTTCATCATAAGTTGTCTGAATATAATTATAACATAGAATATAAGCCCGGAAAGTTTAATACGAATGCCGATGCATTAAGTCGCATATCAAAGGAAAATACAAATAAAATAGGAGTCGTTCAGACACGCGCGCGGACCAAAAAACTTGAGGAGAATATTGTACCAAAAGATACCAAAATACAAGATAAAGTTAATTCCGTGGATGTCAATGAGGAAAACGATATTAATAAAATAGTCGTGGAGGATTTAAATAAAATAGAAGAGTTGTCGGGCAAAGATGATATTCAAACGGTATTAAGAAGTTTTCATGATACACCATTGGGTCATCAAGGGGTTTGGAAAACATTGCACAGGGTCAAGAAACAATACCAATGGAGGGGAATGATGAGGGATATAAAGGAATATATTAAGAAATGCAAACAATGTCAGGGGAATAAAAAATCTCGATCTAACAAAATGCCGATGATAATTACTGATACACCAAAACTACCATTTGATAAGGTTTATTTGGACATTGTAGGTCCGTTACCCACAACCCATTCTGGTAACAAGTACATACTCACATTTCAGGATAATTTAACTCGTTTCATGGACTGTTACGCGATTCCAGATGCTACAGCAGAAACAGCAGCTCGAACGTTTTACGATGAAATAATTTCGCGATACAGAATTCCAAAGGTGTTGGTAACAGATCAAGGTGCCAATTTCGTTGGTAATTTATTTAAGAGTGTTTGTAAATTATTAAAAATTAAAAAGATGCAAACCACCGCATATCATCCACAATCAAACGGTATGTTAGAGAGAAGTCACGGTCCCTTAGCGGACTATTTGAGATGTTTTGTTAAGGAAAGTCCACAAAATTGGGATGCATGGTTAAGACAGGCATCTCATGTCCATAATAATACGTTACATAGTTCAACGAAATTAACGCCATCCGATTGTTTGTTCGGTTTTACGGCGGAAATACCCACAAATTTGCAAAAACCAACCGAGCCCATTTATGATCACGAAAGTTATTATAATCAATTAAAATTTAAATTACAAAAAACTTATGAAATTGCACGACAAAATAGTTTTAAATCAAAGATTAAATCAAAGCAATATTATGATGCGAATGCGAAAGATATGGTGTTTAAAGTAGGCCATCTGGTTATGTTGAAAAATGAGACCAGACAACATAAATTATCCAATATTTGGTTGGGACCACATGAAGTCGTTGAAGTTAATAACGCGGTCAATACAACAATTTTAATGGGTCGACGCAAAAAACGCGTTCATAATAACAGGCTAAAAATATATAATCAATAAATATAATAATTAAAACTAATAATTTCATTTTACATTTTTTTTTCAACAATATATAGGTTTCGAAGCCGATATGAACTTTGGTATCATACAATTCATTGTGTTATTTATGCACACAACATGGGTTTTTGTCCCTTTGGTGAAACCGAACCTATTGGTGAAATACATTTTTTTTTAATCCGAACTGCAACATAACACCATTCCATTGAATATTAAATATTAAAAAAAAATTCACTAATTTCGGTTTCTACCCTATTGCTAATCACTATAATCATTTTTGTCATATACGAACAGTTTTCAGATTCAATTAACAAATTAATACAAATTCCCGAGCCTTCAAGACAGTTAACAGGGGCTATAAAACAGTTAAATTTGATAATACTGTTGAAATTTAAATATATATAATTTATACCGATATATTCTAAAATTTATAATATATAATTTTTTTTTAAGAATTATTTATTATATATATATCGCAATAATTAATATCATTAATTTAATTTTGTATAATTTATATTTAAGATGTTATAATATATTACTTTAGGTGTTAAGAATTGTTTACACAATCATGTGAAATTTTGTCTACCGAACCTTATATCATATTAAAATTTGAAATCTATTGCTAAATATAAATAATGGGTTAAACAAACGAATAATTAAAATTTTATAATCGAAGTAAAAGATATTAAAATTAATTAATTAAAAATTAATTTGAAATAAAAAAAAATATATATATATATTTTTCTTAGATATTAAGAAAATAATCAATTTAGAATTAAAATATATAGGTAATACAATGGTTCTTTTAATACTTTATAGTAACATTATTAGAGATTTATTTAATGATATAATGCTAATCATACAACAATTACACCTTGTAATTTGTAATCAATAAATTTATTCATTTATAAATGGTTCGTTTTTATAAGAGTTAAAGAATAAATAAAATAATTATAAGTAATATCTAAATAGAAATAATATTAATGGGGTTCATTTAGCAATAAATACTATATTAACATAAATTAATGAATAACCTATCTTGTAAGCAAATAAAATTAAGTAGAGTGTGTTATAACAAAATATGCGGATGGAGTGGTAATACATTTACAAGGCGATATTTACAACTTCAATTTTTTACATTCCGTAAAAAATTTTTTCGGAGGGTGGAGGGATGTCATGGGACAAATAGACATCCTTACGTATTATACACCTTTGTATCTATGTTAACTATATCATGATGGATGGCGAAGTTTTAGCTATGCAACGTTATGCAACAAAAATATTGGGGCGATATTAGGCTATACATATTATGTGGTATGTCGGGTTGAAATAAATATTATTAATATAAAATTATATTCACATAACCCTGGACGTCAATATGCCTCATATGCATTAATAATGTATCAACTATATATGTGTACATATATCTATGTTTATTAATATTTAAAAATTAACCTGAGATTTCAAATTACATACTTTGTATTATTAACATACCTATATAGCTATGTTATATATACTTATATTTATTATATATTTAATGCACAAATTCCATAAAATATCAATTATGCGAATGTGATGCCTTTGCATTTTTACATGCATATATTTATATATACACAAACGAATTGTATCGCAATGCAACATCGACAAAACCATGAGACCAAGACCTATGGGAAAAGCAATATGGTATGTTTGAACCCATTAAACTTGATGTGTTTTTACGTCGTCACGGGAACCACGGGATACGAGAGTGGAACTCTTTTGCATATATGTCTGTGTTTCAGTGTGAATGGTGACTATATATTTACTGGTGCACTGGGATCACATAATGCTTAATCTACAAAATATTTATATATGTACAACTATATGCTTATTGAATTCTCATGAGTTGATATCCGTCATAAGCAAAAAACACCACAGGAAAGCATAAGCAAAGGAAATTTTTTCAAAACCAAAGGAAATGATTACGCTCAATATATATCTAACTAACAACAATCCCACGTCACAATGCTATGTCAATCGGTGACACCCATTTTTAATACCAACGATTTACACACGACACCACTTATTAACACCAAGAGTAAAATCATAAAAACGCTACATCAATAAAATAAATAATACCAACGATTTACACACGACACCAATTAACAAGATAAAAAGTTAATTATAAAACGCTACACCAATAAAAACATTTTGGAGGGGTTCTTGGTAAAGGAAAAACTTTGATAGAATTATCATAAGACTCATAAAAATAAATTCAACAAAACGAGGAGTTAAAAATTTGTAGTGAGACAAGAAAGTTCAATAGTGTAATAATAATAAGAATATAATTAATTTTAAATATAAAAAGAAAAAAAGAATTAAAAACCGACAAGTGTATAAAACGGTATTAAATAAATAAAATAATAAATATTAAATAATAAAACGGTATTAAATAAATTACTAAATTAAATTATAAATTAAATTAGTATTGTAAGTTAAAATAGTAAAAAGTGAATAAAGTCAGCGAGAAATACAACATATAATTCAACAAAATTTCACTCATCCGGCATCCAGATTAAACATCAACATCCCCACCGCAAGCAGCCAGCATTAATATAAAAGATAATAAGGTATTTTAAGTATTTTTAAGTATTTTAAGTATTTTAAGTATTTCAAGTATTGTAAGTTGAAAGTAATTTAAAGTCAATAAATAAAGTTTGGTTGAACAATTATTTCACTGTTCAAAATTGTGTTAATTCATGCATCTTGTAGAAAATAGTTCATATTTTATTATGTCTGTGAGAAAACCCACTCGGAGCACCGACATCCTCGTGTACTAAAATAACACCGGGAAATGTAGTTGTATTTTCTACAATAAATAATATTGGCGTAGTGTAGCATATAACATTTCCATTGTTTTCTAAACTCTGAATATTGGTAATATAGGTAATTTTTTTTTAATTTGATGTGTTATTTATAATAAAAATACTCTTTTTCAATATTTCATGTTATTAATTTTTTTATTTGGATGTGAGAATACCATAGGTATTCTTTTGTTTTCGTTTGTTTTTTGTGTAGAACGCATAAAAAGTGAGGTTTTTCTTAAATAACATAAAACTATATCAAGTGTGTGAAATTAGCTAAATGTAGGTAATAGAATTGTTGTCGTCAATTACTACTCTAAAACTAAATTATATACTATTATGTATATGTGAATTTATGCGAATTTATATATAAACATTGATGATGTATTATAGTTACAGTGTAGTATTATATTGTTTATATGTACATATATACACGAAATAGATAATTCCATACAATGGAACGACGTCGCAACATAATAAATAACAAAATATTATAATAAATATTTTATCAGAATCAAATTGCAGTTCGTGTACACGTTTTCGGTGATTTTTTAATATTAAAAAAATTATGTTTATATAAAATTAAGTAAAATGTTCTGTGTCGTACAATCAATTGAAAATAAACAGAAGTGAATCACAGCAGTACCAATCTATTGGGTTGAGAATGGAAAATTTCTATATTGGCCTCGCACTAAAAAGGCATTTGCAATGCGTAAAAATGCAAACATACAACCAGAAAAAGATTCTTGGGAAAAAATCCCATACACAATAAAAAAAACTAATTTAAGTTTAGATGAAGCACTAATTGTGGAGGAATGCATGTCGGATGTTACAGATACAGAATCAGAGTAAGTAAATTTATATGTTCAAACTTCTCATTATTAAATTTGTTTGACGCAACACCCCTTTTTTTAAGATGTAGCAGTGGGGTAATGGATGCAAGAAGTAATGATAATAATTTTAATAATGTAATGAACTACACAGAGGTCATGAAAGCAATTCCAATACATGCATCAACAGAAACTGACAATAACACCGCTGTCAGCACATGCCTTACATCAAACACGCATTTTACCCCTCTAAATGTACATGATGATGTTTTCCATGACTTGTGTATCCAAAATGAAAATGGTATATTAATGTATTATAGTAAAAATATATTACTTTTATGTTTATTCACACTTTACAAACAATTTCAAATTTAGCGCCCTCAAATGCTGATAACAATGATAATGGAAATGAATTTATTTCTTTTATGGATGAGGTAAAGCTTGCGATAGAAAATTTGGAACACAAATTTGTAAATACGCTAGCAATCACCAACAGATAATGGAAATGAATTTATTTCTTTTATGGATGAGGTAAAGCTTGCGATAGAAAATTTGGAACACAAATTTGTAAATACGCTAGCAATCACCAACAGTCAGCTGGATAAAATATTGATGAATCAAGATAATTGCTCATCATCGATTACGTCTGATGCTATTGGAGAAGAAGATGATGGTTGGAAAAATTTCCCAACTAATTCCATACATCAGCTAACGCAACTAAATGAGCATTTGACACAAGAACATAACCGTAGTAAAATGGTAAGCCTTAATCATATCTATAATAATATCTGCTTATTTATTTTTTATAATTTGTTGATTCCTTAATAGACAGAGTTTTGGACGAAGAAATTAAAACTTTTAAAAAAACGTCGTAATGAAAGTTATGGATATCCATTATGTAATGAATGGTTTACAAGATATGTATTAAACCAATGTAGTTGGACCGGAGTATCCCGTTCAAACGTTACAAAAGTTGCATTTTCTAATTACCTATATGTTATTAATGCATTTTCAAATATTGTTAACAGCTAGGAAAAAAATTTTGTGGCACAAATATTTTTCCAAAACGGTGTGTTGAAGTACAGCAAGGCTCGTATAAAAAATGTGAATGACATCACAACTACTGAAGAAATTACAGAAGTTGAACCTAAACGTGTGGTTGGTGTTATCGTTGAAGATAATAATGAAATTGCGTTTATTGAGGAAAACAAACAATATGATGAAATTGTTTATACGTTGAATGATCCATAAATAACTATTATTATAATGCTTATAAGTTTATTATAATGCTTAAAAGTTTAAAATATATTTTGATATTTGAAATCCTAATATTTCAAATAGAATATGGATGCTAACAATACGTTAGTTATTTTGTATTGGTTTATGAATTTTAATTAATTTTTTTTAAATTATTTATTGTTTTGTTTTTATATTATAATTATAATTAAATTGAATTATTAACTATATAAAAATGTATTAATTACATAAATCCTGGGTGTGAACCAGCGGAATGAATATGAATTTATTCTTATGTTTAATACCAACAAGTTTACATTTTATATTTTACAGGTTGTATAATTTTGTAGCATTACTTAATCGTCCACTAGAAAAGTAAATATTAATCAAAGAGGATTTAAAAGGTATCGTAAAATAATCATATTTTGATTCAACGCTCTTTCCCAATATATGTAAATTTCCTTTATGCAATGTAGCGTTTATCATTGCAACCACTTCCAGCGATTTTGTTAAAATCCATTTATCTTTAGTTGTATTATTGAACATAATTCCATCACTTAAATGTATCTCCTAAATGTATCTAGTAATGCTGCCAATGCCATATAAAGAAATATGCAATTCAATATATTCTTTATAAATACTGTCAGCAACATTTAACCACTTCGAATAAATATTCGCAGAACAAATTGTAGTTGCACAAAATAAGAGCATAAAATGTTGATATGCATCATGCGGTAAATGATCTTTTAAAATAATAGGTCCTAAATAGTACAAAAATTGCCTGAATTCCACTCCTTTCCAAAAGCGTATCGTGTCCAGTTTTCTTACAGCGCGATGTGATTCTGACGGCATATATTGATTACAGTTCACCAAATAATTTGAAATCAATTCAATATCTCTGCAATTAAATTTGGCATTAAAATTTCGTTGGCCACCGTTAATCCATCTTAATAAACCATTCTTCACAATACCCAAATCAATCAGATGAAGAGAATCCGCTATTGGAAAGCAATCAATCATATTAATTGGTAATCGTTCTATGGGTGATTTCTGTTTATGATGATCAGGATCAATTCTTAACCGAAACCCTCTATCCGAACGTAATGGACAATCAATTCTTGGGTAGCTCATACTTTTGTGAAACTCTCCAATAACTGTACATTTTGAACATCCGTGATAATGATTGAAGTTTACAATACCTAATAAATAAAAGTGCAATTAAAACCATTTACAATTTCAATAATGAAAAAAAAGGAGCTCACCTTTCACAAAAGCTCTAGCAGGTGTATCACAAATGAAACACTTTATATTAACTTTGACTAATTTTCCATTTATTTCAATGCCACCTTTATCCAACATTTGTAACAGTTCACAAACAAACGGTGACAAATATTCCTCCACGCTTTCTGGCTTTGTGGAACCTAAATAAACTCCAATTATCATTGGATTAATATTATCCAAATTTACAATTGACATTAAGATTGGCCAGAATTGATGTTTAGAACTGTTATTTATAGGCAAACCGTCAATGTTAAAACATAGATCAATTTCTTTATGCAATTTCAAATTATTGGATACCGATTTCAAACACCGTTCGAGGCCATTGTGCCAATATTCACCAATTGTCCCCATTCTCATAATTTTAATGATTCGAACGGTTTTCAATATTGTTCGTGCATTTTTCGGTAAACCATCCGCACAATTTTTCCTCAACACCATTAACAAATGATTTAATGCGTCATGAGTAATACGATATTTTACTGCCCATTGTTGTATCATTTCTTGAAGTGCCTGATCACTTGAATGAATTGTACAATCATCTGAAAGTAATCCAACTGGCTTTCTGACTACTTTGTTTTCGAATATATCTGGGAGCAATCCTATGTTATCAATTGGTGAAGATGTACTGCTGGAATTTTGTGTTGTAATTGCAGGTGGTATTGATGAACTGGAATGTTGTTCTTGTGCTAAATCGCATATGTTAATTTTTGATTGATTCTGAGTTATATTGTCGTTTATGTTTTTAATTCCAATATTTTCGATACCGTTTAAGCACTTGGGCTTTTTCATAGAATTAAAAAACTTTACATATTTTCTTACTCGTTTATAATGCACACTAGAATATTTATAATTTGATTTTTTTTGCTTCAAATGCATGATAATTATTGTTAAATAGAAATTATTTTAGCATAAATAACAAATATAATGCCGTACAACTCAAATAAAACGCGGGTTATGTTTCATGCGTGAAAATAAATGCTGTCATTTAGAGCTAATTAGAGATAATATACATAACAACGTCGGTATACCTATAGAGATATACTTTTATTTTGATTTGTAATTGAAATTACATTATCAATATAATTTTTTTATGAGTCTGCGACGTCAGCATAACTGCTAAACAACTGAGTTACGACTTTGAGCATACATACATAATTAGTCACAACAATGTAATGGTGACAACCACATGGCATTGTATCCCAAATAAGTTACGACTACCACGTTATGAACAGTGTTGTTTATATAGTATGATACAACCACATGTGATGCATAGAAGTTTTATTTTGGTAACCTATAAGACGTATAATAATTTAAAGTCGTCATCGACATAAAATTACCAATATTTTACTGTTAAGTTGCTTAACATTTATCGCGACAAAATTTACGACATAAACACGTTGGTCATCTATCGCTTTAGTAACCTGATAACCATTGCTGCGACTTTGATCGCTAGAATTTTTCTCAAGCGACGTCGAAAACTACTAATTTAAGTCGGTATATAACTCTAAGTAGTACCTGCGTTGCTTGGGACATCATATCGGTTCTTCCTTTTAATTCCGATTACTTTATATGGCCCCATAAATCTTGGTTGTACTTTATTGCCTGTTGCGAACTGCGTCTTTTTAATTGCCACTTCATCGCCTAACTTATAAACAGTAGCCTTTTTCCTTTTCTTATTAAAGCCCATACGGTTTTCTTGTTGTACGAGAGCGATCTGCTTTCTTGCTGAAGCTCGTATTTCTTTTCTATCTTCATCAAATTTACGAAACATCTCCATTTCAACTATCTCGGCTAATTTAACATCATCCGAGCGAATCATTTTTACACCGACCATTATTTCGATTTTAACGTACTCCTTGTCACCGTCGAATTGATATGCATCTGCACCTTCCCAACAAATTTGTACCATTTCAGGGGATCGGCGATTGACAGCTTTGCTAATATCGGAACAACAATTCCGTTTGTACGTTCGGCTTGACCATTGCCTCTAGGCACTCCGGTTGTAGTCATTAAATGTGTTATTCGAACATCTTCACAAAATAGATTAAAATCATTAGCGGTGAACCAATTTTTTTAAAACTTCGACTGTAGTTGTGTTCTTTACGGAGTATAACCATGTAAATTTGCTAAAACCATCTACAACCACAAATATGTACTTGTACTGTTTGGATGTTGATGGCATTGGACCCAAGTGGTCAATGTGATAGGTATGGAACGGCCTATCAAATTTATCAATCGGTTCCAACATACCACCCTGTTTACCGGTCTTCCTCGAAACTAAAATAGACATAACACAATTATTTAGTACTTTTCTTATAACCTTACCTGCGTCCTTCATGTAATTAACTATAATCTTTGTTTTATCTGCATTAATATGCCCTTGGTCGTGAATACTTCTAATAATGTATTGCGGCATTAATTTAGGCACAACTAATTGGTGTTGTCCACCAACATCCTTATACAATATATTATTATTTACAACAAAACCGTTGTATTCCCCTCTATTCAGTAGATCCATTATCAAATTGCATTCACTATCTTCATGCTGAGCCCTTTGCATTTTATGTAACAAATCGGCATTTATTGTCATTACCGAAGTAACTCTTCTTAGTGCATCAACGTGCTTCATGCTCCTGGCGGGCCTGTGATGAATGCTGCAATTATATTCGCCAATATATAATTCCCATCTTGCTATTTTATGACTCATGTTTTGTTTTTTCATCTTCATTGTTAACTCGAACGCTTTACAATCTGTAAATATCTTAAAATTCAACCCCCATAAATATACTCTTAACCTTTCCAATGACTTCACTATAGCCAACACTTCTAACTGATAGCTCATTAATTTTTGTTCGGCGGCAGTCGTTTTAAAACTTATAAAATACACTGGGTGCCATTTCGTGTCATCGTGTAGCTGCAATAAGCATGTCCCATATCCAAACATTGAAGCATCCGTATGCAGCCTTAAGGGTTAAATCAAAACGCGACTTTTAATGAATATTTCTTTATTCTATATTAAATTTATTAAATGAATATTTATTTACTTAAGTAGGTCTGCTCGGACCTAACTCCAAAAACTTAATCCTAATCAAAATCAAACCATATTTTAATATTCTTACATATATGCTTAAACATATCATATATAAAACGTATATTTGATATATTCTTTATATGGTATGTATATGCATATTCATATACCTACCATATGCATTGTATGGTATATGTGTAAAATGTAGCATTCTGTTGACTCAGCGAAAATGCAGGTGTTTTACAGTATCCCACGATCAACAATTACATTATTCATGTATATTATTTGATATTAGCTGAATGCCATACATTGTGCACTACAATAATCTGTTAGTAGGCTCCCTGTACATTTTTAGAGCGATGCGCCATTTAGTTTTGGTTTGGTAGCGGAAAACGGTAGACAACTTTTGATTTTTCTTGAAAATGGAAAAAAGTGGTTATCGTGCATTGATAAAACCAGGGGTGTGGAGTCGGAGTCGGAGTCGGAGTCGGAGTCGAGGAGTCGGTTATATTTGAGTGGAGTCGGAGTCGAAATATTTGGACCGACTCCTCGACTCCAACACATTAATAATCAATTAGGTTTTTCACTTTTTTTTAAATTTCATTGATTTTTGCATATTATTAATTATTAAAGTAAACATCAGAAGGTTTTGTCTTTTATAATACAAATATTGAATAATTGAGTATACTAAACCCAATTTATATATAGGAGTAAAAAATGGTATGGCATTTGTTAATGGAAAATGTAGAATATCGTATATTCACGTATAAACACTTCGCAGTGCATATACATTAAATCCCAATAACAATATTTGTATATGCGTATTTTATAAAGAATGGCATGGCAGAAACTGATAAATTCTGTTTAGAATTCAATGAATGCCTAAAGAGGGTGGAAAAATTCGATCGAAGCAGCAATTTAGATGTGCGTAGTGCGATAAGCAAATATCCAGAAATTGTACAACATGCTGCACTGTTAGCCACCGCACTACCACCAACCCAAGTCAATGTGGAGCGTTTATTTTCGGCTTTACGCATAATAAAATCAGATTTGCGAGCAAATATGAAAGAAGATTTGATTGATGCCATTTTATTTTTAAGAACTAATTTTTAAGGGAGAATAAATAATATATGCGTTATTTAAATGAAATTATTTATTATTTTTATTATTAAATTAAATGGAAATCCGAAAATAAAAATGAAACTGAAGTTAATAAGAATTATAAATGTAGTTAATTCATATATGTAAAATCATTAAATATAACTTATGTCCCTTAAAACATTATAAAATTCTATAAAGCTGGAGTCGGAGTCGGAGTCGGAGTCAGAGTCGGAGTCGGAGTCGATATATGAGTTCTGGTTGGAGTCGGAGTCGATCGAAAATTGGGCCGACTCCACAACCCTGGATAAAACATTACTTTTTGCGTGGAAAACCGCAAAAGAAACAAAAGGAAAGCTTGATAAGTATTATGGCACATCTGCTCCAGTGAATTCAACCGTAATTTATTGGTTTATTGAATTTAAACGTGGTCGTACATGCGCCGAAGCAATACCATCACCGGGAAGACCTAAAGAGGTGAGAACTGAAGAAATGGTCGACAAAACCCATTATATTATTTTGTCGAGTGAAGTTGAGACAGCTGTTGACATCTTAAACTTCTCATATGAACGTGTATTCAACATTTTACACGACCATTTGCATATGAGAAAGCTATCTGCAAAATGGGTGCCGCGTTTACTCACAATCGAACAAAAACGAAATCGTGTGATCACTTCAAAACAATGTTTGGACAAATTAAAGCATAAGCCAGAATGATCTGCTCACCACAGAGCAGATGGACCTCATTGGACAGGATATGCTCCAAATTATAGAAGATCAGAAGGAAGGGGCTATTAAGCCCAAGTTCCTAGGATCTACCTATAAGGCGGGGTATATCCTGTTCCATTGTAAGGATGAGGCCACGGCGAAGTGGGTAACAACAATCGCGGTGGAGATGCGGCTATGGGAGGGAGCAAACCTTTGGGCTACCACGGAGGATAAAGTTCCTCAGGGAAAAACAAAGGTGGGCTTCTTCCCAAATGCCGCAAATCTCCCGGCGGAAAAAATTCTGAATCGCATCCAGGGACAAAATGAAGGACTAAAAGTGTCCACCTGGAGGGTTTTAAAAAAAACAAGTAAAAACACCGCGGCACTTATGGTTCTTGCGATAGACCAAGTGTCCGCGGAAAAGATTACAAAGATGGACAGGAGGATCAGCTATGGATTCGGTGAGGTCCAAGTGAAAATAATGGGGAGGTTAGACCTACCAACCCAGGAGGAGGTTGAGACTCCAGAAAGCATGTAGCCAGCTGCAGAGGGCACATCGGTACCCAAGGCAGGAGGCTCGGAGAAAACCCAACAGCAATCCTAAATGGCTAAGGTTGTCCAGATAAATCTTCATCATGCAAAGGCTGCGTCAGCAGAACTTTGCAGAAGGATACATCTGGGCAACTGGAGCGTTGGGCTCATTCAGGAGCCCTGGCAAAATGCAGGAATCATACAAGGCCTGAACATAAAAAACTGTAAGTTACTATATGCAAGGGGCACAGGTAGACCGAGAGCCGCCTTAATTATAAATAACAAATTAAACTCTTTTATTATTCCAGAGTTTACAAACGAAGACATAGTGGCAGCACTAATCCAAATGAACACCAGTGAAGGCACGAGGGAGGCAGTAATTGCCTCAGCGTACCTACCGGGGAACGCAAATCAGGTTCGTGATGAAACATCAATGAAACAGGGTAAATATTGCGAAAAACACAAAAAGACGCTAATTCTAGGTTGTGATGCAAAGGCGCACAACATAGTATGGGGAAGCAAGGATACCAACAAAAGAGGTGAATTATTCTTACAATACCTAATAACAAATAATTTAAATATTGAAAATGTGGGGAAGGAAGCCACTTTTATTAATGCCATAAGAAGGGAGGTGATAGACCTAACTTTGACGGCAAATACAAAAAGTGATCTGATAACAAACTGGAGGGTCTCGCCCGAGAACTCATTCTCAGACCACTGTTACATAACTTTTGGGGTGCAATACAAACACCCAACAGAAAATCAAACGTATAGGGTTCCAAAGCATACCAACTGGGAGGGATACAGGAAAGACCTCGAAATGGTAATGCGGGACATAGACTATAGGATAAAAACAACGACTGAATTAGAAGGGGCGGTCGACAAAACCATGGAGGCTATTGTGACTTCATATGAGAAAAACTGTCCCATTAAGAGGAAAAGTACAACCAGAAGGGTCCCATGGTGGAACCAAAATCTGGAAAAGCTAAGAAAAGAAACGAGGAAAGAGTTCAATAGAGCTAAGACAACAGGTACGTGGGGATATGTATAAAAAGTCCCTTACTGCCTACAATAAGGAAATCAGAAGATCTAAAAGAGCAACATGGAGGACTTTCTGTGGAAGCCTCAAAGAAGTACCAGAGGTGGCAAGGGTACAAAAAGCTCTGTCCAAAGAGGGGCAAAACGGTCTGGGGCTAATAAGACGTATGGATGGCTCCATGACATCAAGTACAGAGGAATCTCTGAAAATACTATTGCGGACGCACTTCCCTGATAATATCCCAAATATGTGGGAATATACTGGGTCTGCAAATAAAAGCAACAGAGAAGAGCGAAAAAAAGCCTAGATACTGTGAAAAAAATAGTAAATCTGGAAAGGGTGAATTGGGCGATAAATTCGTTTAGGCCATACAAATCACCCGATCCGGACGGGTCTTCCCTGCGCTTCTGCAAAAGGGAATATCCAATCTGGGTATTCCGTTAATGATGATATATAGGGCCAGCCTCATTCTGGGACATGTTCCAGTAAAGTGGAGGAAGGTTAGAGTCATCTTTATCCCAAAAAATGGAAATAATAGGGCTGACTGGGCTAAATCCTACAGGCCCATAAGTCTATCATCGTTTTTGCTTAAAACAATGGAAAAATTGATGACCTTCATATCAGAAACACAATTCTGGTAGATCGTCCGCTAAACAAAATGCAATTTGCCTACCTTACTTCTTACTTACTTCTGCGCGCCTACAACCTACAATTGGTTTTGGCGTCCATTAACAGCCTTCTCCAACCAGACCTAATTACCGCCAACGTCCGCCAGCCGGAAACGCCGAGGGCCCGAAGGTCCACTTCTACTTCGTCTTTCCACTAACCCCGCGGTCTTCCTACACTCCTAGATCCACCCGGCTTACTGTCCAGCATTTTTGACGGTATACGATCGCCATCCATTCGTACCACATGACCAAACCACCTCAGGCGACCGATCTTAATGAACCGAACGATGTCGGGTTCGGTATATAATTTATATAGCTCGAAATCGAACCGCCTACGCCACCATCCCCTTTCCTTTGTCGGTCCAAAGATGAGGCGTAGTATTTTCTTTTCGAACCCTCCAAGTCGCCGTTCGGTGGCCTGTGTCATGCACCACGTTTCAGAACCGGAGGTCACAATTGGTCGAATCAGTGTTTGATATAGCTTTAGTTTCGATGTTTTACTCAATGTCTTCGAGAAGAACATCTTTCGCAAACCGTAAAAGGCCTTGTTTCCCGAAGCAATCCGGGATTGAACTTCCTCCGCTATATCGTTTTCGCTGTTTATGCTGCTTCCAAGGTAGCTAAACCTGTCCGCCGTTTCATATTTATTCTGACCAATTGATACGCTTTGATGTTGTGCCATAAACCTCCTGTTCGTTGGTGCGATCATATACTTGGTTTTCTCCTCGTTTACCCTTAATCCCATTTCCGAAGCTTCACGTTCCAACAGTAATAACGCTTCTTTAACGGCACCCATACTTCTACCCACCACGTCAATGTCATCGGCATAGCCGAGTAATTGAACAGATGATGTAAAAATAGTGCTGCTGGTGTTAATGGTCGTCCTCCTTAGACATTTTTCCAATATAACATTGAAAAACAATGTAGCCAAAGAGTCCCCTTGCCTTACTCCGTCAATGGTTTCAAATGCATCCGATTTCATCCCCCTTATTTGTACCTGAGATGTAACTTGCGTCAGTGTTAGTTTTGACATGGCGATCAATTTTTGTGGGAATCCAAATTCCTCAATCGTGCGCCATAATTTTTCCATAATAACACTGTCGTATGCGGCCTTAAAATCAACAAATAGATGGTGTGTTACTACGTTGAACTCCCTACACTTTTCCATTATCTGTCGAATGACGAACAGTTGATCAGTTGTTGAGCGATCATTACGGAATCCACATTGGTATTCACCAATGACTTCCTCCGCATATGGTAATAGGCGCTTATGCAACACATAAGCGAGTACCTCATATGTTGCATTCAGCAAAGATATTCCCCGATAGTTGGAACACTCCATCCTGTCTCCCTTCTTGTGTATTGGCACAATTACAGCAAGCTTCCACTCCTGTGGTATAACCTCATAGTTCCAAACATGCACAATTAGCTCGTGTATACTATTCCACAATACATCCCCACCACATTTTAAGAGTTCACCAGGTACGCCGTCAGATCCAGCCGCCTTTCCATTCTTGAGCTTCAGAATGGCTTCTCTGGTTTCCTCATATGTTGGTTCCGAAATTAGTGGTTGTGCTGTTTGGTACGGAAGTTCGTTTTCTGCATTTCTACCAATTGGGTTGCTTGCTGTAAGTAGATCTTTAAAATACTCAGCCCATCTCGCGATGGCTCTTTCTTCATCCGCCAAAATTTCACCGCTGGTATCCTTACAAAGAAGGGGTTGTTGTATAAATCCGCTAGTTACAGATCTTATTCTCCTGTACAAATTTTTACTGTCATTCATGCTGGACAGCGTGTCTATATCCCGCAAAATATCCTGCTCATGACGCATTTTCTTGTTTCGGAATAATTTGCGTTCAATGGATCTTTTGGTTCTGTATTCATCCATGGCAGTTCGTGTGGTCGACAAGCACGATTTTAATGTCACGACTAGGAGCTTGATTGTAAATACGATTGAGCTTTTCGTAAAACATATCCTTCGTGTCTGCATCTTTGTTTTCTGTTGGGGTGTGTACGTTGATAAAGGTTACATTAAAAAATTTTCCCTTTATTCGTAATGTACAAAATCTTTCATCAATGGGGTAGAAACCGATGACCGATTCTTTCGCTTTACCCATTACAATAAAGCCGGTGCCGAATAACCCTGTTTTATTTCTACCGCTATAGTACAATTTGTATTCTTTACTGGATAAGATTTTCTTTCCAGGCCACCGTGTTTCCTGGACCGCTGTTATGTCCAGTTTAGCTTTCTTTAAGCAATCAGTCAAAGTTTTTAAACCGCCCGTGCGCAGTATTGTTCTCACGTTCCATGATGCCAGTTTTAAATCATTGTCCTTGTTCAATTGCCTGAGTTGTTGCCGTTTTTCCTGTCCTGTCCGAGGCACTGTTACTAGTTTCATAATTTGTTGTTTTTACGGTGTCGGTAATTAGCCGTACGACCAACCGCATGGGATTCGCACTTACAATTTTAGCCTGAATGATACGGATTGTATCATTCAGTTACCGTTGGTTACCACGTGGAGGTAAAGTAAGCACTTGATCAGGAACTCAACAGTTGCAACACTGGGTCAGCGACCAGTCAGTGCCTACCCTATTGATCCCAATCCAAACCAACCAAAAAACCAGCCTACCAAAAGGGTAAATCAACGATAACTGCACTGTATCACATCGTCAAAAACATTGAAGAGGCCTTAGAATCAAGGGTAATTGCCCTAGCGGCCTTCATCGACATTGGGGGGGGGCCTTTGATAATGCTGGCTATTGTAATATGTAATATGTATAATTATTAAACCACTTGTTGTTACTTTGCTGTCCACTATAATAATGTTTATTCTTTATTAATATTTTATAAGAGAAATATATGGTATTCTAATATGCACAATCAGCATATTATATACCACACCTCCCCTTTTTACAAGATTAAAATTCATCTTGATCAATTTTAATCCTAATTACAAAATAGTTTATTTCGAAATTAAATTAGTAAATGAGTGAATGATTTGTTCCCATATTAGAGGTTCCCCTCAAGAACAATCCATTCAGTCATTCTTACATGTAGATGTAGACTAAATATATTTATATATTATTACATTTTTTTTTTTGAGTTTTTAAGCTTTATAATATTATTCTAAGTATTATATGATATAAATAGTTTAAAACAAAATTTTATCAAATTTATTAAATTTATTTATTAAAAAAAATTATTATTTATTTATTTTTTTTTTTTTTTTTTTATTTTGTGTTTATTAATTATTTATTTATATTGTTTTTAATAACAAATTGATATTTATTAAGAATAATAATTATAATTAAAAAAAAAAAATGAAAATAAAATTGAAACAAAAATGTAAAAAAAAATGATATTGTTTTGTTTTTCAACTTATATTTATTGATTACAAGCTAAACGTACGTGTTTATAATTAGATTTTTTTTTATTATAATACTTATACTAACATTGTAAAACAAAAATGTGCATGCCCTGCTTAGTTGAAATTCCGGATAAGAAAATGATCAGGTTTGTAACGATGCATATACGGTGACTCAAAGTACTGGTTCAATGTTTGAAAATTTTCGTTTGAACTGGAATAGAGATGTGAAATATCAAAATATTTTTTAAATCATATTTTTTTTAAATTTCTTAATTATTTGTGAATAAGAATACAAAAATAAAAATTTCGAAAATTATTAATTCCCCTTTTTATTAACATTTTTGCAAAATTTCTACATTGGCTCAGTACTTTGGCTTTATAATTTATAAACATTATGCCTAACAGTGTGTGAGATATTGTTACAAATGATTTTAAAAGGACTATGCATTACTTAAAAATAGTGTATATATACACAAATTATAATTAGTTTTATGTTTTTAGGTTAGTATTCTATAAAATTTAATAGTATAAAGATAGAATCAAATTCATTAACTAAGATACTCGAAAAATAATGTCAAAGCCCTTCTAATGAAAGGATATACCTCAAGGATAATTGCAAGAATGCCATTTTCGGTTCTAATACTATAAATTGAGTACGATATAAAAGTAATATTGACTGTGACAAAAGCAAAGGTAGTCCACCAAAAATATTTCTAAATAGCAACAAGGTCCATTATGACAACGCATTAGAACTGGGCAAAGCGTAGATGAAATATAATTAAAATATTATTAGAAAACGGATGAGAACACACAAGTTACGGCTCTCACAGTTCTAAATTCATTAAAATCATGCGAAAGGGTATCAGGAAATAAAGGAAAAGCCATATCAAACCGAAAGACGTATGCGATCGCTTTATGAATATGTCAAAGGCCACCCCGAATGGAATCTAGCGGGCGAGGAAAACATTGTATTAAGTGACGAATCAAAAAAATAATATATTTTCATCCGACAGACGTAATTGGATTTGGAAAAAAATAGCGAACCACTTACTATATGCATGGGATTCAAGGAACCAACAAATTTGGAAGTGATTCGGTTACTGCACCTTTCAACATATTTCAACAGCATGGTGACCCCAAACGTACCACCAAAATAACCATGAAAAGGTTTGAAAAAAATCCATATTGGTATTAAGGTGGTTTCCATCAAAATATAATCGATCACGCCTAAAATTTGGTAAAAAAACACCGCAGAATATTATCTTAATGATCCTATCAACAAGGACGAACTATAGAGATAAATTCTGGAAGTTTGGAGCGACATATTGAATAGCGAAAGATTTTGAAAATATATTTGATTCACTTCCCCAAAAAATCAAGTCTTTGTATTAGGCAAAGGGAGGATATAGAAAATATTAAAATAATTCGTATATAACGTATTTTATGGGGCGTATAACATACATTTAATATCAGCAAAAGTACTGAGCCAATGCAGAAATTTTGCAAAAATGTTAATAAAAATGAGAATTAATAATTTTCGAAATTTTTATTTTTGTATTCTTATTCACAAATAATTAAGAAATTTAAAAAAAATATGATTTAAAAAATATTTTGATATTTCACTTCTCTATTCAAGTTCAAACGAAAATTTTCAAACAATGAACCAGTACTTTGAGTCACTGTATAGTATTCGAGTTAAGCCCCGATATTATTTTATGAATTTTATTAAGTTATTTTTATGGACTTTGCTTTCTTTGTTTGTTGTTATATCCCTTATTGTAGCATTCACGTTTTCTAAATGCTGCAATATGTATGGGCCAGCATAAACTGGTTCAAGTTTGTTACGATTTTCCCTTCTTAATAGCACATAACTTCCCGGTTTGAAATGTTCTGGGTTGATATGTTTGTCATAATTATGTTTATTCTTTATGGTATTCTAATATGCACAATCAGCATATTATATACCACACTATACTATAAACATTGAGTTTATATATATATAGAGGTTCCAAACACATGAAACATTTTCATCCAAAAATAAAATAAAAATAAGCTCGTTTGTACCTTGTCGAAGTTCAATTTATTTTAATTAAAATATAAAATTTGAAATATTTAGAGCTTTTTGGACAGTGTATCTTTCGTTTATACCACAGTGTATCTTTCGTTAATATATTTTTAAATATTTATAATATATATATATCGTATATATAACATTTGGTAAACGGAATCTATAACAAAAAAAACAGGTGTCTTATATACAGATTCGATATTCACAAATAATACTGTTGTATGATGAGTATGATGATTATGATTTTATGTGTTTTGAGATTTTCACTACAATACATAAAAATATCTTTTTATATAAAAAATATAACAAGAAAGGTTATTTCACCAAATGAAATATCATAATTCAAAAAATATATAATTCTTATTGTTGTTTTGTTTTGTTTTGTTGTAATCATTCACATTGTATATATGCACAAACGAGGAGTAAAAGAAAAGAATATAAAAAAAGGATTTATTCAAAACATAAATTAAGAATCACCATATGTTTACAAATTATGTGTAAATCGTTTTTTAATATACATTATAAATATATAAAATTTACCATATTTTACCCTATTTTACCATGCGAAATATTGAAATATCACAATCAACAAAATATATTATATATCATTTTTTTTTTTTTTTTTTGTTCGTTACTACGGCAGAATCGGTTTAGCGCCCGTAAAACCTCGGAATTCTATTGCCGTGAGCCCGTAACGAAATCACTTAATCAGGTGATGAGCCTTAGATGCATTGAATACACTTAAGTGATTTTGGGTGGTAAATCTATTATAATATGTGGATTAATTTATGAAATTTTGAAAATAAAGCAAATATATGAGATAAAAAAAACTTTTACTAAAACATAATAAGAAAAAATCACTCATATGTTTTCAAACAATTGTCCAAGTTGCACTTTAGGTGGATTAGTTTTTAGATAAGATGAAATGTTTAATTTAAATAACTGATAATCAAAAGTAGGGGGAAATACTACAAAAGTAGGGGGAAATAATCAAAAGTAGGGGGAAAATCTGTTTGTTCGCAAAAAACTAATAGATACAGAATATGAATGAGCCTTTTGTGAATTTCTCGAATTATAAGAGAAGCTAATGGGCTCAGGAATTAGCTTTAAAATTTCATTAGAGCATTCATGGTAATAATATCTATAAAATGTGCACAATGAAGCTACTGATCGTCTATGATCCAATGATTCAATGGAATTTGTTATTGTTTCATTTCTGATCAGCGAAATAGCGTGTTTTTGGATCCTGTCACTAAACTGCAAGGTAGTAATTGGTGCACCAGCCCATATGTAGGAATTGTACTCTAGAAGTGGTCTTATAAAAGACCTATAAACTAATGCTAAATTTTCAGAATTGAGAAATTCTTTCGATCTTCTTAAAAATCCAATGCGACTAGCTGCCTTTTTAGCTGCCATTATTATATTATTACTCCATGAAAAGTTGTTTGACAAAGATATTCCCAAATTTAATAGGTCCTTAGATTGTGGAATAATTGTATTATGCATAAGTATTGGGTTAACATTTATGGATCGTTTGTTTGAGAACAAACATGCCTTTGTTTTAGATGGATTGAATTCTACTAAGTTTATCCTGCCCCAATTAGATATTAAATCTAAATCTTTGTTAATTGAGGAAATCATCTTCTGGCGAGACTGAATCATTTGATTCGCATTATGATTACGATGTAGTTCATAAGAAGAATGTAATGTACTATCGTCTGCATAACAGTGCATTGGATTTTCTGTTATCGATAAAAGATCATTAATAAAAATTAAAAAGAGAGTGGGCGATAGAGCACAACCCTGAGGTACCCCAGAATAAACCGGATAAAGTTTGGAACTAATTCCATCTAGTACAACCTTAATATGCCTATTAGCTAAAAAGTTCCCAACCCATTTACAGAATGTGTCCCCTAATCCAAATGAATGGCATTTGGATATTAATGCCTTATGCCATACTCTATCAAAAGCCTTAGTAATGTCTAGTGAAACCACTTGTGTTTCACCAAAATTTGCAATACTATTACCTATTTTATTGGTTAAATAATTTAGTAAATCTCCTGTAGATCGTTTGTGCCTGAAACCATATTGGCAATCACTAATAAGTTCTTTATCATCGAGATATTGCACAATCATACGATTTACTATCTTCTCCATTACCTTAGAAAGTATTGATGTTATAGCTATTGGGCGATAATTGGAAGGATTGCTTTTAGTACCCGCTTTTGAAATAGGTGTAATATTAGCAATTTTCCAAGATGATGGAAATATTCCATTCGAAAATGATTTGTGAAAGAGTTTTCTAAGTGGGTGTACTAAAGTAGATGCACATTCTTTTAAAACAATTGGGGGAATGCCATCAGCTCCAGTACTTTTATGAATATCTATATCTCTAAGAGCTTTATAAACAACCCTGTCTCTGAAATATATATTTTTCATTTGAAAATTCGTATTAGGTATATTTGGAATAGGCATATTACTATCATTGAGGACTGTATTATCTGAAAATATGGATGCTAAAAGATTAGCCTTTTCTAATGGTTCGGTTAATATAGTTCCACTATCATTAATCAATGGTGCAACTGAAGATTTTTGAACAAAATTACCCTGAATAGATTTAACTAAAGTCCAAAAATATTTTGTTCCCCTTTTACTGGAAGTAATCTTATCTTTAATATTTTGATTGAATAAAAACTTTTCATGAGCTATTATTGAATTGCAAGAATTTCTTGCAACAATATAATTATTTCTATTGATATCAGTTGGAACCGATTTAGATAGAGAAAAAGCCCTATTTTTTTTATCAATCGCTATCTTTGTTTTCCTAGAAAACCAGCTTCGTTTGTAAGCTCTTACATTTAAAACTTTACAAGGAATGTATTTTTTCATACCTAACAAGATTACATTACTAATCATTGATTCTGAAAAATCAACACTACCATTTAGGCATAAAGCCCAATTGAAACTTTTATAATATGTGTTGAGATTTACCCAATCGGCATTTTTGTAATCCCAAACTATCCTATTAAGTTGAGAATTATTACTAATAATTTGAGAATATTGAAAAGAAGCTGATATAAGTGCGTGATCTGAGTTTCCTATGGGTGATGATATCGACATTTTATATTTCTGAGGATTTGTTGTTAGGAATAAGTCCAAAAGACTGTGTTGGTGATTGGATTGCCTAGGTATGTAGGTGGGTTGATCAACTAATTGACACAACCCATTTACAATAGCAAACATCTCTGTATATTGCCCTGCTAGATCATTTGTATGTGAATATGGTAACCATTGACAATTGTGTATATTAAAATCTCCAGCAATAATTATTTCAGCTTTTGGAGATTCTAAATATATCTTATCAATGGTTAGGGACAAATGATCCAGTTCTATTGCTGTATCGTTACTCGATAATTCTGGACTTCTATATAAAAAACATAAATATGTTACTGAATTTTGTATCTGAAATTTAATCCAGATAAAACAAAATTTAGCACATGATCTTACCTCAAAAGATGTCATACGTGTGAATGGTATTGCATTATTGACATATAATGCAACACCTCTATGGCGAAAGAAAGCGGGCAGAAAGGTGTAATCTTGTAAATTAAATTCTTCTAAATCAATACTGCTGAATATCTGTGTTTCACTGAGCCCTAATATGCTAGGCTTGAACAATTGTATGTGGGCTTGAATTGAATTAAAATTTGATCTTAATCCACAGATGTTTGTAAAATCAAAAGTGAACCCGGTACGCGACAACTTATTACTATTTAAAGTCATTTTCTATATTTATAAAATATCGGCGATGCCTTATATTCAAATATAGTAAATGACCAAAAATATATATATATATATATATATATATATATATATAAATAATAAAAAAAAAAAATTTCTGAAAAAAAAATTTTATTTATTATATTTTCATAAATTGAAAACAATTGTATACTTGTTGTCTCCTACGATTCATATTGAAAACTAAACATTTCTTTTAATTACTTCTTATTTTTGTGTTGTGGTTTTTTTCTTCAGCACAACAACAATATAAAAATTTTTTTAAATAGATTTTAAATTTATATGATAGGTTTTAAAACAAATTTTACCTATACAATTTTTGGAAAATTTGCTATAACTTGCTAACCATTTTTCTATTAAATATAAAAATTGAATAAAATATAGAACATTAAAAACATTCATTTTTGCGAAAATTTAGTGCAGAGCATTTTTCTCTTAATTAATGTAAACAAATTTCCATCTTCGTCAATAGATTATAGATTTTATCATTATGAGGTACTAAACACAAAAAACAACATCATTGTTAACAAAAAAGGATTATTGCGTACATTTTTTGCTTTTGATTATTAAACCCAAAAACTATCAAAAGAAAGAATCTCAAATTATAATCTATTAAAAAATATCTGAATCGTAATAAATTTATATACACAGCATGATCGGCGGTGACAAAAAGATGTAAATAAATTTATATTATAAAATTCATACAAAAAATGTAACAACAAATACAACAATAACAATAACGAACTAAAGAATTATATATTATTTGAATTATGATATTTTATTTGGTAAAATATCCTTTCTTGTCATATTTTTTATACAAAAAGATATTTTTATGTATTGTAGTGAAAATATCAAAACACATAAAATCATAATCATCTTACAATAGTAATATAATTTTTATTTGTGAGTATCGAATCTGTATATAAGAAATCTGTTTTTTTTTGTTATAGATTCCTTTTACCAAATGTTATATATACACACAAAAAAATTCGGGTGTTCGTATTATAAATAGCTAACCCTAAAATATCAAACAAGTTATTTTAGTTGAATATGAGTTTATTTAGGAACTAATTTTAACTATCTGATCAAAAATTAAAAAAGTTGTTAAAAATCAAATTTATGTAGTTAAATTTCTTTTAATAACTTCTGAGTGCTTACATTTTCTATTTGAGTTGGTTAGTTTTAGCTATTTTACAAAGGCATAATAAGGTAACAAATATAATATGTTAATATTTAGTACATATTTACATCACGATATCGACTAATTTAAGGAGATTGGGTTACCTATGAGAGATATTTAATTATATAGATACAATTTATTCTATGCAAATTTAGCATAAGTATATTGTATAATTGATTGGTATATTTCATAGGTAAATATTTAGCTATTTATTGACTGTATTTATACATTAAATGTTAGTTTAAACATTTATTATATGAATTCACGACACTTTAGGTTTTTAAAAAAATAAAAGAATTGTTCTAATATTTTTTTCAAATCTTTCTATTTTACTTTTACATTATTATGCGCATTTTTCCATATGTTCGTCCTCTATTTTTGCAACTCCACATAATATGGTTTTTCATCATCGTTTGCGGATATTTTTATGCATCAATAACATATCAATACATTTATCAAATTTATAATTTTGTAATACAATTTAATTTGATCAAAATTAATGTTTAAATTAATTTTTATTGTGCAATATATTTTGCATTTCTTTCTTTGTAAGCTATGGTTTTAACTATAGTGCTGCAATATTATCAATAACCAAATGCATGTATTTTTTGTTACTGGTTGTAAAATGATCTATTTATCAAATTGAGAATATGATCAAAATATAAATTTTGGTTACAAATTAACAACAGAATACACTTGAAATTGACTATCATAAGTAGTTTAATTTTTTAACATTTACATTTAGCCAAATATTAACAACATTAAATAGTTATATTTTTAAGTCGGCTCGTTTCAAATATCATGTAAGCATTGTAGTTAATATTAACAAAGAAATATAGTCAAAATATTTACTGTAAATGCATTGTTGAATACAGCTATTTGTAATAGTTAAAACACATTATATACACTTTTTACATCGTTTTTTCATGTTTTATTTCGCGAGCGCATTTTTTTATTTTGCATTACATTTATGATTTTTCTATTGCTCGTCATCCTCATTATCGTGTAAAGCGTTTTTAAAAAAATTTAATATTTTTTATTCCAATGTGATAAATTTATTCAATCTGTATTTCCATAAAATTAAATTTTATAACCATCAAATTTGTGTAATTATTTGTGTTAGTTCATATTAAAAAAAATAATGTGTTGTGAATCAATAAATATAATTATAATTTATTGGGCAATTAAACAATTAAAATGGAAAGTGCCAATATAACAGTAATGCAATATCTATTAAAAGTAAATTTTAATAAACAAACGAAGTATGTTAACGTGAAATATTATTTAAGTATTGAATTTAATGATTTCATCAGTTCAGGTAAGTTTCATTGAATATTGTAAAACTTTTTTCAAACAGTTTTTTCATTTATTATTGCACATATTGTTATCCGTTTAATTTTAATTAGTGTTGCAAAAGCAATAATTTATTTGCAATTGAGTGTTTAAAAAAATGCTTCGTGGCAATTTTCGTGGTAATTCTACGTATTAATTTTATGCACAAAAGAAAAATGGAAAAAATATGATTACATACATATACATACCGGTGTAAATCTTTTGTTTTGTTTAACTTGGATGTTAATTATATATAAGAATATATATGCTTGTATTCCATTACAAAAATAAAATTAATTTCCGACTTCACGCAATGCAATTGTTAGTGTAAAATTTTATCCGGGTTCTTCATTCAGTGTAGTTTTCTTTTCTATTCATAACCAAATTAATAATATTGACTTATTTTAAATATAGAAAAACTCATTAGCTGCCCGTTTCCACTCTGTATAATTGAATACATATTTTATAGGATATAATGTTATATGTATATTTCCCCGTTTTTCAGCTCGGCCGGCATTCGACATTTCAGAAAATATAGATATAATTATCAAAGATCAAGAAAATATTGAAATAACATCAGACTTATTTCAATATTTTATGAAATATATGCTGTGCATATATAAATATATGCTGTGTGTATATGCAAATTACACCATTTTTGTGATCGAAGCGGTAACATCACCCCCAACTGATGTATCTTCTTCAATCGATCCTATTAATAGTATTCATCGTGCTACTTCGTATAGCAGTACAACATCATGTGATATAAATTCACATTCGCATATATGTCAAATAGATTATATTTATAAAAATCCAAAACAAATTTTACAAAAGAATACAAACGGATTAATTATCGAAAGTATTGATGTGCAACCTGTGCAACCTGGAAGTCCTGTAAACATTGATGAATATAGCTATAGTATTGCGTGGATGCAATCAGCTGATATTACGGAATTGAATGACATTCTGATAAAACATAAAGAAACATATCCCGTAAGATTAAATTTAATACACAAAAAGGAATCAGCAAAAATATTAAGTATTTTTCCGAAATTTTTGAATCTTTCCAATATTGGCAATATATTACTTGCAACACATAAACTACATTTTTCCTATTAATATTTATTGGTAATTTTTTGAATTTTTTGATTTTATCATCAGGTTGATATAGATTTTGAGACAGCTTATCCGGGAAAAGCTGATTTATTTTTAAAAAATTTTGATGAACGAGTGCAAAACAAGATCATACCTTTAGCTGAAGCGGAAAATCAAAATATAAAATTAGGAGATTTAGAAAAAGGTATAAACATACTCTATAAATAATTTCAAACCTTTTTAAAATGCCTCTTGTTTTTAACAGAATACAACCAAAGAATAGTAGCATTTTTGTCCCTATTAATTTTATTACCTCCTACATCCCTAGGCAGAGGTCATTCAAATAGAAAACGGGTAGTTGATTGCTTCAAAAAAATAATCATATTCTACGAGGTTGGTATTTTAATTTCATTTATGAATAAATGAGTTTTAAAACAAGCTTAATTATTAACCAATCAATACTCAAAATTGACTATTAAAATTTGTACAGATTAACTACCATGGGTATGCAATAAACTCTGTTTGAAATAGTCAATATTAGCAAACATTTATAATAAAATTAGTATTCTGTGGTAGCTTTTATTGAGTATATATGGAGGCATATTTACCATTTTAAAATAGTTAACAATAATCTCAGAAGCACATTTTTGGTGTTTAGCTTCCCCTTTCCAGGTATTTACATTTCACTACTCAAAATAGGTGAAAAACTAGGTAGTTTGTGAAGTTGGTAAATTTGACATTTTATAGAAGGTAATATATTTTGACTAAAAAGAAATATTAACAATATAAAAATGCTAAAATATTAAACAAATAGTCAAAATTCACAATGTGTTGGTAATAACATTCACAATAAGAATTACTTTATTTTATCAACCATAAAGAGGTAACAAAAGATTAACAATTAAAGATACTTCAAAATAACAAATTCTAAGTGCAAAGAGATTAATTTTTATAAAATCATTGGCATTTTCACAATGTTAAATTTAACAACCCTATTTTTTAACTAAATAAAATACTTAAAACCCAGCTACGTAAAAGTGATACATGAATAACTAGTATAAATAGTCTATTTTGTTTAAATATAAAAATCCATATTAAGTGCTAATATTGACTACTCCTTGACGCGGTCTCAAATCAAGTATGGCGAAATAGTTAAAAATCACCCCGAATTTTTCTGTGTGTACGATATATATATTATAAATATTTAAAAATATATTAACGAAAGATACACTGTGGCAGTGGCGAATCCGAGTAGTTAGATTGAGTCGTTCTGTTTAATCAGTTTTAATTAACACATCAATCCATATATCAGGGTGTGTAGAATGATTTATGATACCATATATAGCAAATTTTCAGTACAAATTAATAAAATTATTTATTATCATAATCATAATTAAAAATAGTAATAGCAATAATAGGAAAATCAAAAAATGTATTTTCCGAAATGTAAAAAAATTAAAATGTATTGAATATATCAGGAATGATACTATATAATATACTATATTATTCCTTATATATGAAATCGGCTCTTCTACATTTTGTTATAAATTGCTGCGTTACCTCATCATGAAACGTCTCTTTCGATTGAAGTTATTTCATTAAACGTTTTTCTATTGCCATTAATGATAAACCATGCAATCGATCTTGTAACATGGAATTTCTGCTATAACTCTTAATCCTTTTTAATACGGAAAATGTGCGTTCGACTTGCACTGTATTTGATGGAAGAGTAAGAATGAGTTCTGCTAATTTATGTACTTCTGAAAATTCTTGTTGCATTTTGTGGTTTATAAAAATTTTATTTATTTCAACAACGCTTTTGTTTTGGAAAATTTCGGAATTGTACAACACGGTTAATTCATTTTGCAATTTACATTGATCAAATTTCATCATCCCATATGAAGTATATAAAGAATTTATTACATTAGTTGGAAATGATTTACTATATGTAATGAAATTAAAACAATTTAATAATTCTAAAAATAATAACTCCTATAAGCTTTCAAATCGCACATCGATTTGCGTAACTATAGTGTCAATAATTTCATTATAGATTTGCTTATAATATAATTGGAAATCGCCAATATTCCGCTTCTTTTTTGGCGGTCCGCATTCAGATACAACCTCCGAATAAATTTCCTCAAATTTGCTTCTTAGTTCCAAAATATTTTCTTTCGTTCTTTGTACCTCACGAATACAAACGCTTATATTGAAACTTTGGCTTTGCATTATGGAAAACAATACATCAGTAAAACTGAATACTTTTGCTATAGCATTTAAAAGAAAAGCAGTTTCGAAAGACTCCAAGAATTGCAGAATTCCTCTTGCAAGTATTGTCGTGTCAACCTCCCATGCCTCTGGTGAATCTATGATGGATTGGAATAGAACCTGTAGATCATCCTTGTAAAGATTAACAGTATTTACAAGTCGAGATGTAAAATTCCATCTAGTTAATGATATCGTTGGAATTCGATGTTTTACAATTGCATCTAGAGCGTTAGTTCTCTTTGAAGAATGCGCGAAAAATGCTGAAATTCCGGATAATGTTGTGAAAAATATTTTGACCTCTTTAATAAATTCTAGAGATCTTGATAATACAAGGTTCAGAACATGTGCATTGCAGTGTATAAATTTGACAGCTGGATATTGCCGTCTTACCAAAGCCTGAACTCCACCTCGATCTCCAGACATAACTGCTGCACCATCATAACCTTGGCCAATAATTTTTTGGGAAATGTCGAGTTTATTTATATAACGAATTACATGCTCCGCTAATGCATTAGCCGATCTATCCACACTAACGTCAACGAATTCATAGAACCTTTCGACTATTTCACCATTTAAAACATAACGAAACACAACCGATAATTGGACTCTTCGCGAGATATCCAATGTTTCATCTAGCATGATTGACACAAATTTACATTCATTAATCTCTTTATGTATTGCATTCAGTATTACATTACCGATACTATGAATCAAATCGTTTTGAATCGCCGATGAAGTTCCTCGAAAAATGGTTGCGTCTTTCAAATGGTTTTGCAAGGGTTCGTGAATCTGTGATATAAAATGTAACATCTGTACATAATTTCCACGATTTACAGATTCTTCACTTTCATCGTGTCCTCTAAAAGCTAGTTCCTGGTCCCCAAAAATGTAGCAACATCTATCAAAATTTTTAAAATATGTCGGTTCTTTTTAACAATTTCATTGTGTCTGATCATCGAGATATGAGCGTGTTGATCCAACATTAAATCCAATCGTATAAAGCCAAATGTTTTAAATGCCAAAGCATTTGCAATGTGATTTTTTGACTTCTCGTGTTTGGATATACCTGAACTTAAATGATTAAGATCATCGAATCCTTCAAAGTTCCAAACGCAACGGTCTGCATGTTTAAAAAATAAAATACATGGCCAGCAAAATAGCTTATTTTTCACGGAACTGCCAGTAAGTCATTCAGTTGTTTTGTAATTGCTGGTATTAAAACTTCGAGTAAACGTTTGTCGTTTGGAAGAGCACAACGCCTTTAAATCAGGAAGTTCTGGCATTGGCCTTCCTTCACGCAAAATTGCATTCTTGTCCTCAATGCTGCGTGAACAAAAAGATTGCTTCTTCAAGCTACTTATCACGCAATTGTCTAGAAGTGTTTCCTCCATATTTATGATATTCTTTTATTTATAAACAATGCCTTTGATTTTAGGGCAGAATTGAAAATAATGGAATAATAATAATAATAAACAAATGAAAATAAAATTGAAAATCAAATTGTTTTGAAAAAAACACTTGGAATATTTGAAAATCAGTGGATTGTATGGTGGAATAATAATAATAATAAACAAATGAAAATACAATTGAAAATCAAATTGTTTTGAAAAAAACACTTGGAATATTTGAAAGTCAGTAGATTGTATGGTGGAATAATAATAATAATAAACAAATGAAAATAAAATTGAAAATCAAATTGTTTTGAAAAAAACACTTGGAATATTTGAAAATCAGTACAACAATTATTAATAATAAAATTGTTAATATAAAAGCGAAATTAAATCAATTTATAAGAAAATAATGAATGCAAAGAAAAAGATAAATGAATATTTGAGACGAATTTCAATCAAATGAACAATATGATCATTTAAATTAAAACAAAATCATCTCATATATACACAAGCATTCATACTTGATTTGATGAGTAGGTATGAAATTTGACTCAACTGTGTTCTGTGATAAAACAGAACCTAGTTGAGTTAAAATTTCGTATATGGAAACAAAATTTCCCTTTAAATTTTATGGTGGTATATAATTGTTTATTGTTGTTAGAGATGCAAAAAAGTATAATTTTGTAGGAACAGTTAATAACAGCGACTGTGATTTTAAAATAACAGTGAAAAATCGCTGTTCCTAAAATAACAGTTGTTATTTTTTAGATTCAAAAAATTTTTATTCCATGATCTCCGGCATAATATATAAATATATTATATATCTTGTTATTTCCATAAGTATGTATATAAACTACGTAGGCTACGAAAGTATAGGGAAAGGGCACATATTAAAAAAATAGTTCTTTGAGACAGACAATACTAATAGACTAGCCATATATATATTTAACAACAAATAGCATATAGATAGATATAGCATTAACAGCAACAACACGCAGACGATTCACACACAACACAATACGCATTCATATTATATTATATGTTTTTTTAAATATACATATGCATGTATCATAAATTCATAAATACAAATGTTATATATAGAAATATTGTATTGGAGTCTTTTTTACTACAATACAACGGCGTGGTGTCCATGTAATTGGTGTGGTTACAAAAACAATTACTGTGTAAAAAAGTCGTAAAAAAGGCGACATATATATTCTTCTGAAAATTATTGAAGAATATTACAAAAAAAAATGCTCCCAACACTTGGAAGGGTAAACACGTATGTATGACTATAACATGCGCCAAAATGCATTATATAGTAATGGGGAAATAGTATTGGGGAATTTTCATGATCGCATTGCTTAAGAAATTTTTGGGTATATAATTATAAAAAATCATAAAAAATCTTTAATTATACAAAATTAATAATATTATTTAATTTTATTGTTTGAATTACAATAAATAAAAAGAAAGCGTAAAAAATAAATAATTTCAGAAAATAAATAAATTCAAAAATGACAAATAACACAAACGAAATAATTGCAAAAATATTTAAAAATTAAATTAAGACTGGAGTTCATTTTTTTTATTTAAATATAAAATGTATTCAACTTTAATTGATTTTAAACGCGTTCGGCTATATTTTATTTTTTTTGATTTTGGTTTAAAAATAAAATTTGTTCTACTTTATTTGATTTTAAACGCGTTCGCCGATCATGTAATATATTTCCTGCTTTAGAAAACAGTCTTTCACAAGGCACTGATGTTGCCATTGCGCATAATGTTTCTCTTGCCAAAACCTTTAAATAAGGATAATTATGTCCATTTTTTCGCCACCAATGAAGCGGATCTTGGCTTCTTTCCAATGGCGGTTCTTCTAAATAGCGTTGAACTTCAATAATGGCCCTTGAGACCGCACTGCTTTTTGGTATCATTTTTGCCGCTGTTTCGTCATAAAGGCTCCATATAGATGTTTCATCTACAGCTTTTATAGAACCTGCTTCCACCTCATTGTCTGCTACATTCCTCAATTTCGTAGTAACTGCACAGATTGCAAATTCTTTTACTCGTTCGGAAATTAATTCACTTGAAAATCCAATATTCTTGAATCGTGGATCAAGAAATGTAGCAAAACAAAGAGCATCATTGCTTTCAATAGAAGAAAACCTCTTATTCACTCCATTTTTTAGTGATGAAATTAACCTCTCTATGGGCTCGGTTATTTCTTTAATATGTGCCGGAATTTTATTAATAAGATTTTTTAATCCGTTTACTAAAATAATCACCATAGAAGCAGATAAGTATTTGTCACCACTTGCAATTTTTGTAATCGACTCAAAAGGCTTTAAAACCTTTGTTGCTTGTTCAACAATTAGTCATTCTTCGGTTGTCAGGACAGGCAGATCTTTATCTAGAAGGGCCACAGTTGTTTTTATTGCATCTTTTGATTCCAAAAATCGTTCCATCATATAAAATGTCGAATTCCAGCGCGTGATCACATCAAGGATTAATTTTTTGGGTACAGTTCTATTTTCACTGCTTTGCTGCTGGTAGCTTAGAAATTTATTATTTGCGGATGTGCTTTTTTTAAAATGAATTACTACTTTTCTAATTTTATCAACAAGCTGAACAAGGGCCTTTAAGCCTTCTTGTACAATTAAATTAATTGTATGGGCCAAGCATCCAAAATGTTTCCAACCTAATATATTTATTATTGCCAATTTTATATTAGGGGCATTGTCAGAAACAGCCAACGATATTTTATTGGTAATATCATATTCATCTGTCATTTGTTTTAATTTATTGGCTAAATTTATGCCGGTATGGCTTTCATTATAATTCACACAGCCTAAAAGTAATGATTTTAGGTGAAAATCATTATCTATAAAATGATAAGTTATTCCCAAAAAACTTTCATTATTGCACGATGTCCAACAATCAGTGGTTAGACTGCATTTTATAACTGATGTGGCAAGTTGCTTTATTTCTACCAACGTTTTTTCATATAATGCCGGTAACAGTGTATTTGAAATCTTTTGCCGATTTGGCAAATTGTACGAAGGATTCAACGCTTTGACAAAACTTGTAAATCCATGATCTTCAACAATACGGAAAGGCTGCAAGTCTATTGTGAACATTTTCATGAATTCATCATCTATTTTTTGTTTGGTGGGCATTGACATTTTTTTAACGGCAAAACTTAGGGTATCTTGAACCATTGTAGCTTTGTGTTTTCGCGTTTTTTCATCGTTTTCGTTTCGTTTATGTTCTTGGTTTTTGGTTGCTAAATTTAGTTCGTTTTCGATTATAGTGCTGTTTGAATCTTCCAAAGTAGACATTTCATTATCATTTTCCCTGTTTTTACTCACCTAAATAAAAAAAAATCATTTTTTTTAAATATATTGATATGTGATTTATTTTTATAAATTAAATTATTAATTTGTTCTACTTACCAAAGAAGATTTTAATTCGATTGTTGGGTGCCTGTTTTTAATATGTTTTTTTAAATTGGAAATTGAAGACTTGTATGACAACTTGTTTTCACATATATTGCACTTTGCATAAGTACCATCGATTGCTGTAAAATTTTCCCAAATGAGGCTGGTTTTTCTATCAGCCCCGCTCATATTTAAAATTTTAATTAATCTTTGTAAACCGAAAAATTGTCTTATTCACTTGTTATTGTAATAATTTCTTTTTTAAATGTACTGATTACTTTAAATTTAATCTGCAATACTGATATTTCTATTTAAATTTAAATTAAATTTTTTATTTATTTTTCACGCACATCTATTTATTCACTTGTTATTGTAATAATAATTTCTAATTTAAATTTACTGATTAGTAATCAGTAATCAGTGATTACTTTAAATTTAATTTCCAATACTGATATTTCTATTTCTATTTCTAATTAAATTTCACGCACATCTATTTACCACACACTTAAATTTTATACGTTTTTTTTTTTCGTTTTGTATGTACAGGTAACCCTCGTACAACACGATATCTTGCAACACGGTTTCACTCTAACACGATAGAAAAATTACGGGAAACCTCCTACAACACGGTATCCTACAATACGGTTTTACTAAAAAACGTTAATAAAATTCCCGAAAGCATTTAAAGCGTTGGAATTACATTGGTGCTGATTCTTGGCACGTAATTTATTGTATTAAAATTTTAAAAAATCTACTAAATAATTTTTTTAATTTATTTTTTTGCGAAAAATAAAGTTGCTTAATGAAATTAAAAATAAATGTTAATAGGTTTTAGAACCTAACCTCTGTTTTTGCACTCGCTTATAGTCTCTAATAGCACGGTTTTAATATATTTTAGAACCTAAGCCCCTTTTTTGTACTAGCTTCTAGCCTCTTATAACACGGTTTTGCATAACACGTCATATCATAGGAACCGATCTACAGTGTTATAGGAGGGTTACCTTTATTGCATATCATATATTAAAAAAAATACGTTTTTGCCAAACGGAAAGCAATGAAATACAAATATACAATTAAGGTATAAAGAAAGCACAATACAAACAATACAAATACAGAACAATACAAATAAAATATCTACGAAAGTATAGGGAAAAGGCATATATTAAACGAATTGTTCTCTGAGACTGACAATGAGATAGTAATAGAAATATATATAATTAACAACAAATACCATTAACTGTAACAACACGCAGGCACATCACAATTCGCAACACAATACACATCATTCATATGATATGTTTTTTTTTCGCTTTGTATATATATTGCATATTGCATATAAAAAAAAACAGATTTAGCCAAACGAAAAAACAATACAATATAAATATACAATTAAGGTATACAGAAAACAGAAGAACATAACACATGCAAATTAAATAAAGTATACAGTGAAAGATGCCTTTTCGCTTTTCACTCACTCATTATCAATCAGTATTTTTTAATACCGCATCGCATGTTCTTCATTTTGTATATGGATCAAATAACCAAAGCGATCAAAAACAAAAAATAACAGTCGCTGTTATTTTTGATATTAAATAACAGGCTGTTCCTGTTATATACAAATAACAGCGACAAAATCGCTGTTCCATAAATATCGTACCATGTCTAATTGTTGTAATACTTTATACGCTTGCCGTATACATAAATAATTTATTTACCGAACCCAAAGCGAACAGTGTGAGTTAAGTTTGTGTAATGTAGAAGAAAAAAATATTGGTCTATTGCTTCTGTTTTTTTATATGAATATATGAATACATGAATATACACATATATGATTTATGATACTTATTATTATTGATTGTCCGTTAATATTAAAAAATTTATTCATATTGTCTGATCGGGTTCAGCGGACTTAATGATTTACATCTTATTTCATTATGTGTTAAAAGTTATCAATTAATAAAATAACATAACATAATTTTCGTTATAGATATAGTTTATTTAAAATCATCTACGTTTCGTGGAACATTAGTCCACTTCATCAGGATGTACACTGTAACAATAAAATGTATGATAACTATCTCATCTTATCTTCTATATAATTCACCTACCTTTAAATGTTAATAAATATAAATAAAATCAGCCATAAAATAATTTAAATTTATACACATTAATTAAAAATTAAAATTAACAATTATGACAAAATCAAATAAATATAAAAATAAAAATTCAAAATATATAAAATATCAATAAAATAACAAAATACAAATTATTAAAATATAACCGCACTCTACCAAAAACAAATATTCTTTACACAACTATTATACAAATAATATATATCCACAGTTAAAAATTAAACAATAAAAATTTTTTTTTTTAAATCATATTAGTTATGTATTATTAATTAGTGCCTTTATTTAACATTAACAGGTTATCATAACTTCCATGTATATTTTCACAATCGGATTTATAATTACATGCATTGGTGTTCATCTTTACATACATCGATTCTAATACCTTTCGTTTTTTACCATTCTTCTCTTGTATCATTATTTTTGTATTATTGAAATCAAACGTGTGCCCTGTATGAAAATGATGTTTTTGTAATGCCGTTCCAGCTTCCTTGTTTATTTCATAGTTATTTTTGGCTATGCTGGTTAGGTGTTCATGTACTCTAGTACCAAGACAACGTTCTGTTTCACCTATATAAATCGTATTACATGCATCACATGGTATGTTATACACCACCCCGGATTTTTGATCTGATGGAATCTCATCCTTAGTCCTAGTAAACGTGGATCTGACCGTTTTTTTGTTTTTATGAGCGATCCTAAAATTATCAATCAGTTCTTCCATTATATGCATAAGTCTTTCCGATAATCCCTTAACATACACCATACTTCTGTATGTCTTGTCTTGAGTGTTATTGTCTTTTGGATTGATATTGATCCATTTGTATTGTCGATCCTTGTCTCTAAGTAAAGATTCTATTAATCTCTCAGGATACGCATTCAATAACAAGATATCCCTAATCTTGCGTTTATTTTGTTCGTGGAACGATTCATCACTGAGCGTGTATACCCTATTAATAAAACCCTTGGCAGTACTCTTTTTATAACAAAATGGGTGGTGTGATTTATAATTTAGCAATCTATTTGTTGCCGTCGGTTTACTAAACCAATCCGTCTTAATCCTGCCGTTATGCTCCCTAATTAATAATATGTCGAGTTTCCCATCTTTTTCCATTTCGCATGTGAATTTTATTCGTTCATCATATTCATTGAATAGTGAAAGTGTTTGCTCAATTCTGTCCTCTGGCAAAAGAAGAAATAGATCATCAACATATTTATTAATTATTGGGCTTTTCCGTTTCATTTTCCGAATAGATTTATCCAATAGGTCATCCAGTAATATATTCGCCATAACAGGGGATAAAGGGTTTCCCATTGGGGCCCCATCTTTTGCTTGTATATTATTTTATTATAAATGAAATAATTACACTCAATTATACAATATCTAATCAATCCAATGAATTCCTCCTTAGGTATTTTAGTATGCTTTTTAATATCTTTCCATTTGTTTTGAATTGTTTCAATGGTCGTCTCAATTGGGACATTCGTAAACAGATTCACCACATCAAATGAAACCATTTTATAATTTTGTGGTATCTTAATCTTCCCTATTGCTATTTTAAATTCATATGAATTTCTTCTGTTGTATTTTTTATAATCCACGATATTGTTTAAAATTTTGCTTAGATGTTTGGCCAGTTCGTATGATGGAGAATCATAAGATGCCCATACAGGTCTTAATGGTATGTGCTCTTTATGTGTTTTGGGTAATCCATACAATTTAGGACCCACTGCATTATTGCTGTATATTATCTTTTTTGTATACTCATCAACGTACCCATTTTTGTAAAGTGATGTTATGAGTTTTTTATTTTTGGCCATTAAATGTTTCGTTGGATCTTTCGGTATAACCTCATAAGTTTCCGTGTCGTTAAGTAATTCTTTCATTTTATCATTATATTGATCTCTATACATAATAACCGTTGAGTTCCCTTTATCAGCATTAGTTATCATAATATTAGGATGTTTTCTGAAAAACTTTTTGGTTTCCTGGAATCTATGAATCAAAAACTTTTCATCATAATTGAATTTGTTTGAGTTGTGGTGAAGGAAATTCGTAACAATATTGACTGCCTTAGATCTGATGGATATTTGCCTTTCTTTGTTCTTCTCTTGACCATGTATTATATTCTCAATATCCGCCAATATTAAGGGTATGGGAATTTCTTTATCTGTATATGGGATACCCGTTTTAGGTCCCATTTTTAATATGATTTGTACATCGTCAGGAATATTAATATTAGTTAGATTTATTAACATATTATCGTTACTGTTGTTATTGTTATTTTTGTACTTATTTATCTGTTCGTTTTTTAAATTATTCAATTTTTTATCTAGTATTATTTTCTGTTTTTGAATTCTTTTATTAAAATGTAATTGTTGTGTTTGGATAAATTCACTATATTCTCCGTTGTGTTTTTCTTTAATTTCTCTTTCATTGTCATATCTTTTATTTTTAGTTAGGTTAATACAATTTATATTGATTTCAATCTCCAAATTAAGCAATTGTTTCCTCGTATTATTAGCTTTATTTTCGATCTTCTTTTTTAATGAGAAAACTTGTTTGGATATTTCATTATTCTTCAATACATCAAATATTTTGGTGTTATTATAAATGTTTTTTGGTAATATTCCCATTTCCCTACATTTTAGTAAAAACCACCTTTTGGCACTTAATTCTGCAATTCTGTTGTTGTTTGATGCATAATTTTTCATACATTGAATCGTACTCCTATTATAATCTTTTCGACCCATAATTATGTGATACTTATTATTATTGATTGTCCGTTAATATTAAAAAATTTATTCATATTGTCTGATCGGGTTCAGCGGACTTAATATATTTTAATAATTTGTATTTTGTTATTTTATTGATATTTTATATATTTTGAATTTTTATTTTTATATTTATTTGATTTTGTCATAATTGTTAATTTTAATTTTTAATTAATGTGTATAAATTTAAATTATTTTATGGCTGATTTTATTTATATTTATTAACATTTAAAGGTAGGTGAATTATATAGAAGATAAGATGAGATAGTTATCATACATTTTATTGTTACAGTGTACATCCTGATGAAGTGGACTAATGTTCCACGAAACGTAGATGATTTTAAATAAACTATATCTATAACGAAAATTATGTTATGTTATTTTATTAATTGATAACTTTTAACACATAATGAAATAAGATGTAAATCATTAAGTCCGCTGAACCCGATCAGACAATATGAATAAATTTTATATGATTTATTTTTAAGTATACATGGATTTAGATTCGCATATATTTTGTTCGTATATTCGTTTAATATACAGAACACAGTGAATGAGTGAGGTCATCCAAAAATCAGAATGTTTGACTATCGTTTTTTAGATATGTAACAATTTCGCATTTTATTTGCACCGAAAAGAATTTTATTTATAGTAAATTTAGAAATAAATTTCAAATAAAATACAAAATATAAGTGCTTAATTTGAAGTCGTTCGGCGAACACTAAGAACAGCTGGAGCATTCGCTACCGCACTGTGGTATAAACGAAAGATACACTGTCCAAAAAGCTCTAAATATTTCAAATTTAATATTTTAACTTTTTTAAAAATAAATTGAACTTCGACAAGGACAAACGCGCTTATTTTTATTTTATTTTTGGATGAAAATGATTCATGTGTTTGGAACCTCTATATATATTAGGTTGTCGAAAAAGTATTGATAATTTTTATAAATAGATGTCATTGTAATTGAATATTTCAAGTAGTACTAATCTGATCAGGTAACACTAACATATGTTCGAAAGATGACATTTCGTAGATAAAAAAAAAAAAAAAAAATTAAATTTGTTTAGTCATTTAAAAGTTGTAGTGCATTAAAGATGAGCGTAGTTAGTGAAAAAATTCGATACATTTTACAATTTTATTATGAAAAAGGTGAAAATGCAACGCAGGCACATGAACAAATTTGTGCAGTTTACGGTGAAGGAACTTTATCAAAATTAACAGCCTATAGATGGTTTGCTCGATTTCGTTCCGGTAATTTTGATGTCAAAGATGCACCTCGTTCTGGTCGACCAATCACTGAAAAAGTCGATGAAATCATATCAAAAATTGAAGAAAATCGACACGTAAGCAGTCATGATATCGCTAAAGAACTAAACATCCATCACCAAACAGTTTTAAACCATTTGACAAAGGCTGGATACAAGAAAAAGCTCGATGTTTGGGTACCACATGAATTAACACAAAACAATTTAATGAACCGAATTTCCATTTGCGAAACGCTGTTTAAAAGGAACGAAATCGCATCATTTTTAAAGCGAATGATTACAGGTGATGAAAAATGGATCACATACGATAATAATGTACGAAAAAGATCGTGGTCCAATAAGGGTGAAGCTCCTAAAACAGTAGCAAAACCTGGATTAACACCAAGAAAGGTAATGCTGTCTGTTTGGTGGGATTGGAAAGGAATCGTTCATTATGAATTACTAGCACCCGGTCAAACCATTGAAACGGCGCATATTTGGTTTAATAAAGTTCATTTGAAATATATAAAAAAATCGTTTGAATTTTGTAAAAAAAATTACCAATACTTTTTAGACAACCTAATATATATAAACTCAATGCTATAAATCAATGGAAAATGCTCTAAATAGTAGAGGAATAGACGATGTCTTTCGGACATGGATAAAAAAAATGCTAGAAAGCAGAATTATAACTGCGAATATAAAAAATAAAAAATAAATTTTTCGCTATACAACCAACAATCTAGTTTTAGCGTCCAACAACAGCCTTCTGTTATTAGTTACTTAATTTGTGGCTTTTACGGTGTCGGTAATTAGCCGTACGACCAACCGCAAGCGGAATATACAACTCTGTGTTAAAATTCAGATTCGAAAAATAACCGAAAACACAAAACATATTTTATGCATTCAGTAGGATTCGAACCGGAGCAGCGAATATGGGAACCGTAAACCTGGAACTGGGGACTACAAAGGGGTGCCCTCAGGGGGGGGGGTCCTATCACCATTGTTATGGTCGTTAGTGGTAGATGAGATGGACATCCTACATAGGGGGATATAAAAATATAAAACTATGCTGACGATATAACCATAATAATTAGGGGCCAGCATGAAAGCACGATAAGTGATCTAATGCAAAGGGCGCTAAACACCACAAAAGAATGGTGTACAAGAGAGGGCCTGGAACTAAATCCGGAAAAAACAAAAATTATACCATTTACGAGAAGAAGGAAAATAAAAATTCCTACGATTAACATGGGAGAAACTCAGATGGTCCTAAATTCAGAGACGAAATATCTGGGGGTCATTCATGACCAAAGATTAACATGGAACTCACACATAGAGTATGTGACGAAGAAATCTACAAAAGCCATATGGGCGAGCAGGCGAATGGTCAGCAGGACCTGGGGACTGAGCCCAATGTCGATGGACTGGATGTACAGGCAAATGATTAGGCCTGGCATAACATATGCAGCGGCGGTCTGGTGGAAAGAGACCGAGCAAGAAGCAATAGTAAAAAAATTAGGCAAGATTCAAAGGCTAGCGTGCCTTATGATAACGGAAGCAATGAGAACGACACCATTGGTGGCTATGGAGGGGATAATCGATCTCCAACCTATTCACATTGCCATAAAAAAAGTGGCCATGAAAGAATTAGTGGCACTACATGAAGTGATGAACTTTATGGAGGGTAATTTAAAGGGTCATCTGGAGCTACTAAAAGACAAAAAAAATATTATGCCTATGACGTCATACAGTGACCAATTAAAAGGGAAAATGGATTTTATTCCCAACTATGGGATATGTCCATAATACGGTAGAATGGGACCGGCCGGGCAAAAGGCTAAATGAAGACGCCCAGAAATGGTTCACGGACGGATCACAGACAATAGAAGGCACTGGTGCGGGAATATATGGTCCCAAGTGTTCTATCAGTATGTCTTTAAGTGGAGGTGCAAATGCATTCCAAGCGGAGATATATGCGATGAAAACGGCAGCGGAAATAATCGGTGCAAGTGGCATGAATGGTATTCGTGTCAACATAATGTCAGCTGTGATGGCACTCCAACAAAATACGTTCAACTCCAAGTTGGTCCTCGTATGTCATGAAGTCCTAAATGGTTGGCAAACAGGGGTGATGTAAAAGTCATCTGGATGCCGTCAAATATGGAACATTACCCTTCTGTGGATTTACAAAGGCAGACAAAATGGAAACAATCGATAGGTGGTCCAATGGAAAAACTAAGGGAAATTGGGATAACATCAGGGGCCTTAGGCATTCAAAAAAATTTATAAACTTAAATACAAAAAGAGCTGAACAAGCCCTGAGCCTGCCGAGAGAACAACTTAAAGTTCTCTGCTGGGCGCTCACGGGGCATGCGGCATGCAACTACCACCTCAAAAACATGGGGGTGGTCGAAAACGAAGAGTGCAGGTTTTGCAATGAGGACAGTGAGACGATGGAGCACGTACTCGCAAAATGTCCAGCGCTCTGTGTGAAAAGGAGGTTATATCTGGGGAAAAACTTTATAGGAGAAAGTGGATATAAAAACCTCGCAATAAAAGCGTTCATCAAATTCCTAATTGAGGACTTGTGAATAAAAGGAAAGGAGGAGGGGCACAATAGATCTTTATGGTAGTTGTGCAATGGGTACGTAAGAACCCCAACCCTATGGGAGAGGTTTTAGTCGGTAGGACGTCTCAGTGACGGGAGTCCGACACTTAGCCTATAAATAGATTTCCTCTTATGGAAAAAAAAATATAACAAAAGAATTTTTAAAAGTTAATAAAAAAAACAAAAATATCCCAACCAGCACTTTAAGTCTAAATTACGTTAAATCAACTTAATTAGGTTAAAATAATTTAGTTACAGTTGCCCTAATTAAGTGTACAAAACAGTAATAGCGTCGTCGTCTTCCCAAAGTGGGTAAAAAAATGCACGTAATGACGACCTCCTATCACCGTCGCGTATGACACTTTTACTTTAAAGTAATAAAAACATAGTGTTACAACTAACATAATATTTACCAAAAAATTACCAAAAAATGACCAAAAATATACCATTTTTCAACTTTGCATATGAAAATTTACATTTGCTTTAGGTAAAAAATAGGTAAATGTAATTAAGTTTTGTAATGTAATTACGTAACGAAGACTATACAAATGTATATATATTTATATACCTATGTAGCAAAGAAAAACACCATATGTTATAGTTTCATTATTGCTAAAAAGATAAAAAAGATAATTTTAGGTTTTTATATTTTTTTATTGTTGTATTTTTTTTCACTTTTTTTTTCTTGTATTCTTTTACTTATATTGAATTTTTTTTATTATGATTTTTTTTTTTAAATCTTTTATTAATTAATTATTAAGACAATTTCCTCAAATTCATTTGTACTTACTTTTTATTTATGTCCACCTTGGGAATATTGAACCGGGAACCTCATCAGTGTTAGTCTTCGATTTTACCATATCGCCACGCCTCGCATACAATATTAAATGCTAATAATTATATATAACGTATAGTCATATCGGCTGGATTGTATACATGAGTCAAATAATTAGTAAAAGATAACCAATCCATAATATATTTACCTAAATTTACATTTAAAGTTAACAATATTACACAAATATAGATATGCGTGAAATAATTAAATTAAATAGCAGTGTTTCGAATAGCAGCAATATATTATACATTACAATTTCTTTTTTATAATTCGCAAACCACAAATATTTAGATTTGTTTATTGTACTTGAGAAAATCTTTGATATAGGGACCTATAAGTAATTATTTCTTGTTTTTTTTACTTTCAACCCTAATTTACCTATAAGTAGGCAAAAAAAAAAACCAAAAAGTTAGAAATACTTATATTATCCACATTTACTTATATGGCATTTTATTTATGAGCTAAAAAGGGCTAATAATAACCAATTTTAAGCTCATTAGTGGTTATAATTGCGTATACAAACGTTTCTTTCACACACATGCCTTTTCATTATTTTTCATATTGTTTATTATTAGTAGTCATATATTTTTCAATTCGATGTGGTACAAATATATATTATAATAAAAAATATAATAATAAACAAAAAAAAATAAAATAAATTAATAAATTAAATATAAAATAATAAATTAAATATAAAATAATAAATTAAATATTAAAAACGATTGTTTTATAATAAATTATAGACAACTGTAGGACAACAAAATTTTACGTGAAGGACAAGAAATAAGTAAGTACATTTTATTCATAACCTCCTTTTGCGATAAAAACATCCAATTTTTTTAACGTAAAAAAGTCCACTTAATAAATGATTTAGTGTACCAAATTAAAGGATGAAAATATTTAAATAAATTGTGTATTAAATTCTTAAATAGAAAATTAAAAAGAAAATGATAATATATTAATGTTTAATTGGCATCTAAATTGTATTGCAGTTAACGTTAAAAGTATGCCTGATATTTTCAAAATCGTGGCTGTACTGAAAAAAAAAACGGTCGATTATTGTTATGTGCCATCTAATTGGGAGAAAGATGGTATTTTATATTGGCCAAAATCCAATTTAACGAATTTAAGAAAATCGGCTAATAGTATTCCCGATATTAATTGGAGTACATTTAAATGCAAAGTAAAAAAAGATTTCATACAAGGCCTTGAAGAAGCTGAACTGTGGGAGGAGCACTATTTAGAGACAAGCTGCTCAGTATCTGAAATGAAGTATGTATTTTTATTTATCTTATGTACAATTCCATATACTAATTTTTTAATTTTTATAGCATTCCTAATGGTATTTTGGTTTCTACTGATGATACCGGTAATCAAAACGTTAACAATTATGATACGATGATGTCATCAATAAATATCCCAAATGAGTTCATCATTTCTACAAATAATAATAAAAACGCAACTGAATCATTAGTTGAAGAATTATCACCACAATTAGTGATTTTGAAACAAATCATCAATCGCCTAATGGCTTATTTTTATCAGATTTAAATCAATGTAAGTAATTTAATCTTGTACATTTTAAATAGCTTAGATACGAGATACGTATATATTCAATAAATTAAATCCATTTTTTTTATATTTCACAAACGTTATTTTTAATATTGATATCATATTAAAGTACAAGCTGACGTAAAAGATTTAAAGTTAACAATGAAGACCATAACATCGCAAATGGATCATCACTTTTTTCAATTGAGAGTAACAACGGATAAAATTTATAATATTTTAAAGCATAATAATGTGAATAGTACACAAGGGTCTGAATCAATTAAAAAATTGTCAGCTAGGGAAGCATTTCATGTATTACATAAATTTCCAATCAATTCAGTGGATGAAGTAATAGCTTTGAATAAAACGATTGATCAAAATGCTGATTATAAAGATTATTTGGTAACTTTGAGAAATGAATTACATAGATTAAAAAATCATATTAACTCAAATTTTTTATTATTATTAATTAATTTTTTATTTCAAATAGATTGATAATTTTGTCAATATTGGAGGAAATACCGGAAACGAGGATGGAAAACTAATCATAAGGAAGGTAATGAACCAAATATTTACAAAAGAGGCCTCACTTTTTTTTCTTGGACTGGAATCTCAAGAACCGCTGGTATTGAAAAAAAGCATTCATTTCAAGCATGTGAATCAATAATATCTGTTATAAATTCATTAATATTGATGGCCGACAACCGGTGGAGTGCTAGCAAAAACGATAACTTTTTAAAAAATCACATCTTAAAGCATGCTAAGCAAGCTAACGAGCTTTATGAAAAAAGAAAAACAAATGCTGCTGATTTATTAAATAATAACAACAACAATATCAATATTCTCACAGAAAGTAATCATATTTTAGTTGATACTACAGATGATGAATTGAATACAACGAATTAGTTTCATTCGATCAAAATGCAAAAAAACCATTTTTATTGATTTATTGAATTCAAAATATATGATGGACTTCAATTCAATATTATATGCACATATTATAGATTTGTGAAAGATTTATCTTTTTTTATTCTAATACTACGAATATTTTCATTTATTACAAATTTATTTACATGTTTATTTAATATATTTAAATTTAAATGATAATAATACAAAATATAAACAATTGAACTTATGTATTGAAAGTTAGTGTTAACGTTTAATATTTTATTTTGTATTTATTTTTATAACTATTATAATGTATAAGGTAGATCTTAAATGTGGAATAAAACGAAAATGTATGCAAGGGAAATACATTATTGGATATGCAATAATTTAAATATATATATGTGATTTTTATACCAGCTGTATTGTTTTTATAGGATTATTTTAATATCTAATGTATGGAGTATGGGTAAAAATACGAATTCATCATGATATTGAAGGCAAAACAATTTACATTTGATATCGGTTACATTCCATAACTTTGCGTTATGAAATTTGCATTGTCATGTTGTGACATTCTGTAGTATTAAAATATTATAATATACTAGTTTTAAGTAATAAATATATTAATACGTAATTAAAATATTATAGTAGTTTTTAAGTAAACCAATAATATTATTTATGTTCAATAAATATTATATGGATTATAATTGGCATGTGTCCATAATATATTGCAATACTGGAAATCATAATAATATACACAAATATCCAAGATATTTTATGCATAAGTTCATTAATAAGTTTTTAAGTGCAATATTTAAGTGCATTTTTTTTTATATATATATTATTATTTTAAAATATTATTATTATTTTTATTATGTATAATTAGTTTATCATATTACATTTCATTTATAATATTTTTTTTTTATATATGTACATTTGTGAACGGATATCGTTATACATAACGATATCCGTATATGCATTCCAATCGATTTACATTTAACATTTTTTTTATTAATATTCGCATTCCGCAAATTCGGCGAATATATATATATTATATTGTATTGTTTTTTTTTATATAGGTTCTCACCTATAATTTTTTATATATATGATTTTACCTATAAGTTTTTATATATATTTCCTACAATTTTTTATATATAAGATTTTACCTACAATTTTTTATATATAAGATTTTACTTATAATTTTTTATATATTATAAAGCGGGAATTACACCCCATAATTAAACGCGTTCTCGGTTACCTTTTTCGGTCACCGGGAAACTCATGAATCTTTAGTTTTAAGCATAACAGACCTTACAAGTTCCAAGGGTTTTCATCTAGAGGACCCGGATTTGTAACGGTTTGCATCTATTTATTTTTATTTTTCTTTAAAATCATTGAATATTGGCGATTATCATATCTTCACCAATATTCAATATTGATGACGACGCATAGTCGATTTTTGTTTAAATAGCAGGGTAATTTTAAGGAAATAAACAGTTAAAAATATATAATCAAGATAAACAGTAAAAAATATAAAGTTAAAGAAAAAATAAAAAGTTTAAAATTATAAAACTAAATAAGAAAGCTTAACAATGTGTTAAGTAAAAATTGTATTAATATAATAGCAAATAAGAAAATTAAAAAAAGCATTAATAATAAATAAAATTTATCATAATCAAAAACCCAATTTGTTTCAGTAAAGATTTTTTTTATCTTTTACCAAATAATGGAATCATCACCACCACAGCATTCAACACTCTGTTTATTTTGTGTACCTGTTGGTTCTCCTTTTGTTGCATAAATATTAATATGCGAAGATTTGAATGGTTTTAAAAAAAAATCATATTTATTATGTAAACTACAGCCATATATTTGCAGCTGGTCATTTGTATTTATTGCATACGCCATGGAAACTATTTCTCCACCTTTTGTCATAAAATACCGATTTTTTTTGTCATTACGCAAAACAAAATTGCTTCCAAAATGAATTTGCTCGAAACATTTTGTAAAATGTGACAGCTTATGTTTTGCTTGTGTTATTTTATTTTTTACAAATGCATTTTCAGAAGAATTATTGTGGTTTTCGGAGTGTTGTTTTCTCGATAATTCAGTTACCCGTCTGCTTATTTGACTTAATGGTAAGTTTCCATTCCTGATGAAGGATTTTAAAATTCCAAGAAAATTTTCGAATGGATATGAGCTTATTTCACTCAATGGTCCAAATTTTCTCACGTCTTCAACAACATGGCTTAAATTGTGTAAGTTGCTGCTTATTGAATCTCTGCCATATATATTGATGAATTGATGTATGTAACCAATTAATAATTTTTCAGCAACACTGATGTACTTGAGATACTCTTTGCACGAGAGAAGTGTTACTGCACATGATAATGTTAAGAAATGTTCATACACGGTAGGTGAAAGAAAATCCTTTAACACGACTACACCTAGGTATAATAAAAAGGTTCGGTACTCGGAGCCTTTCCAAAATTTTAAGTGTTTTAAACCTCTTATAGATCGATTTATTTCTTGTGGTTTTGTACGGTTACAAATTTCCAACATTTGTGTCATTAAGTCTGCTTGATTTTTGGATAATTTGGTTTTGAAATTATAACTGCCTTCACGCCACCCATACAAACATCGTCTCATTATTCCTGAAATACCGAATTAATTATGAGCCCAAACAAATTTGAATAAATATATTACCTAAATCCAACAGGTGTAATGAATCTGCAATGACAAAATCTTCAACCATATCAATTGGTAATTCTGTTAATGGTGTGTTTTCTTTATGATGATCCGGATCAATTTTATCACGAAAACCTTTGTCAGTTCTACGAGGACAATTAATTTTCGGATAGCTCATATGGCGACCGTTTTTGTCCCATTCACCACTAACAGTACACTTTATGCAGCTGCTATTTTCCGCATTTGAACCCGGAGTACCTGCATTTATATTCTGTTATCACACAGTATGAGTATATGACATCTATGATTATCATTATATAATTACCTTTTATATAGCTTCTCGCTTGTGTATCACATACAAAACATTTAATTTTAACAATAACTTTGTGCCCGTTACCCAATATACCATCGTTCAAAATATTATTTAATTCACTTATAAAAGAATAAAAATAAGGTACCAATGGAGGTTTTCCTTCACCATAATATACGCCTGCAATCATAGGTTGCATGTTGGTAAAATTTTCAATTATAAATGATATTGGCCAAAATTGAAGCAGTGAACTTTTGAATGGAGACATTCCATCAACATTAAAAAGTAACGAAATTGTCATGGGTGCTTGAATATTTGATAGACGTAATAATAGATTGTGGCTTATTCCATTGTACCAATATTTGCCAGCACCCATGCTTATGATGTTTGTGATTTTTGGCGTTTTTAATAGAGTTCTACCATCCTTTGGTAGATTCAAATTACACTGTTTTCTCAAAATATTCAACAGATCACTAGTAGCACTTATACTTACCTTGTGTGATAATGCCCATCCGGTTAATTCCTCTACCAACGATATCGATTTGTTTTGCTTACATTCACCTGATTCTGAAGTGTTGATATTATCATCCGATTGATAATGATCACTTTCCATTTCATTGTGATTCGGAGATGGTGCATGGTTTCCAAAAAGATTTTGAATGATAGCATCAACAAATTGTTTATTCTTATTTTCGATTTTATTAAGTACTTTTAATTTATTAACTTTTCTATAATAATTGGATGTAAATCGGTAGGTTTTTTTAAATTTATTTTTATTCGACATCGTAAAACATTTTTATTTATCTTTTTACACAACACAGTAAATAGTTTATATTACTTGAATGCACTGTTCTTTACACGAATTTCCTGATAGTAACAACTTACTTGATTTGGTTTTATAAGTAAATAAAAAAATTTTGCTTATTATGATTTATTACTTTGTGAACCTTTATTAAATATTTTAGACTTACAGGTCAATTAATTTAGGTAATTTAAATTTACCTAACTTTGTAGTTATTAATTTAAGTAATTTTTACCCGGTATATTACCTTCAGCATTACCTTTTAAAAATCGCATTTATTGGTACGATACAGGTAAATAAATAAACATTAACCATATAAAGGTTACCAATTATTAACTTAATCGTATAATCGACTACAAAGCCATTTTTATGGGTTATTTTTACGTAAAATATTACCTTTTCTAATACTTTTAAGTAAAGCGTATTTATTGGTAAAATATAGGTAAATAAATAATATAAAAAAAACTACAAATATTACCAATATTTTACTTCATAGTTTAAAGACTACAAAGTCGTTTTGAAAGAATGTTGTGATTTATAACTTAATTATAAACTGCAAAGTTATCACGTTAATAAGGTCATTTTAAGAAGTTATATTTTAAATAATTTTGCCCTGACAAATAACTTAAAAATAATTCAGCTTTTCAACACATTTCTTTGGTTATAGATTACTCTGCGACCCCCTCCACGTCCCCTGCCACATGCCTCTCCACGCCCTCCACCCCCGCCCGTCCGCGACCACCAGGACTCGGGGCACCGCTTTCACCGTTATCGCCCGCGGCACCGCCTCTAGGCCTTACAAAGAGTTGCCGTTCCAACTCGTGGAGGCGGCGCCGCATGCGCACGGCCTTCCTGATCATTTATTTGGCCCTATTAAGAAAATGTTATTCATTACTACATTATTAAAATAAATATTCAAAAATGTTTACCGTTCGTCACTCCCAATTTCCACCCCCGCCCTCGGTTCCGCCCCCGCCTCCACCTCCGATGTGCCCTGCACCTCCACCTCCACCTCCCATGTTTGGGGTGCCACCTCAGCACCAGGGTTTGTATCAGCCATAATCTTTAAAAAATGACAACAAAAGAAATATAATATAAATTGTATTGTTATAATATAATAATAGATAATAATATAATAGAATATGAAATTATGAAAAAAATTTAACACCCCAAATGCCCAAACCAAATTTTCTTCAAATTCCCACTTATAATACAAAAAATAAAAAAACAACAAAAAATAAATATTACTTACCAATTACGATATATATTCGTTAAAAATTATTATTTTATTAATGAATTTAATCCATTATTTTTTTTTATTTTTCATAATACAATATTTTTTTTTTAATTTTTTTTTGGCCAGCAATTCACAAACACAACAAAACAAAGAGTATCAAACAGAAATATATATATAAGGGAATAAGTCTGTGAAGTTAGCCCGAAAACCATCCCGAAAAAATTATATTTGTTTGAAAAAGACTATATTTTGGTTTCAGCCCGAAAAATAATTTGATACATTTACGTATATCCGTAAACAAACTAAATTATCTGAAATCATTGCTATAACTAAATTATCTGAAATCATTGAAAATAATACACGTATAAAAATTAATAAAATAAATAATGAAAGTATTTCAAATTGAAAATAAATCGGTATTTAAAACAGTTTAGATAGTAATTTAAATTTATAGTACACTAATGTATATTTATGGAATATATAAGGTGAACAATCGGATAGCTATATCTCAGCACACAGAGATTTTACCACAAGGGTGGATAGCATAGGTTGACAGGGCATTAATATCAGTGTTATTCATACAAGTCCCATATCCATATGATGGGGAAACCTATATCACATATTTCAATATTTCGACGTAATGACGTGATTTTCTTATATTCTATAGGAAATTGAACAATCGGATAGCTATATCTCAGCACACAGAGATTTTACCACAAGGGTGGATAGCATAGGTTGACAGGGCATTAATATCAGTGTTATTCATACAAGTCCCATATCCATATGATGGGGAAACCTATATCACATATTTCAATATTTCGACGTAATGACGTGATTTTCTTATATTCTATAGGAAATTGAACAATCGGATAGTTATATCTCAGCACACAGAGATTTTACCACAAGGGTGGATAGCATAGGTTGACAGGGCATTAATATCAGTGTTATTCATACAAGTCCCATATCCATATGATGGGGAAACCTATATCACATATTTCAATATTTCGACGTAATGACGTGATTTTCTTATATTCTATAGGAAATTGAACAATCGGATAGCTATATCTCAGCACACAGAGATTTTACCACAAGGGTGGATAGCATAGGTTGACAGGGCATTAATATCAGTGTTATTCATACAAGTCCCATATCCATATGATGGGGAAACCTATATCACATATTTCAATATTTCGACGTAATGACGTGATTTTCTTATAATCTATAGGAAATTGAACAATCGGATAGCTATATCTCAGCACACAGAGATTTTACCACAAGGGTGGATAGCATAGGTTGACAGGGCATTAATATCAGTGTTATTCATACAAGTCCCATATCCATATGATGGGGAAACCTATATCACATATTTCAATATTTCGACGTAATGACGTGATTTTCTTATATTCTATAGGAAATTGAACAATCGGATAGCTATATCTCAGCACACAGAGATTTTACCACAAGGGTGGATAGCATAGGTTGACAGGGCATTAATATCAGTGTTATTCATACAAGTCCCATATCCATATGATGGGGAAACCTATATCACATATTTCAATATTTCGACGTAATGACGTGATTTTCTTATATTCTATAGGAAATTGAACAATCGGATAGCTATATCTCAGCACACAGAGATTTTACCACAAGGGTGGATAGCATAGGTTGACAGGGCATTAATATCAGTGTTATTCATACAAGTCCCATATCCATATGATGGGGAAACCTATATCACATATTTCAATATTTCGACGTAATGACGTGATTTTCTTATATTCTATAGGAAATTGAACAATCGGATAGCTATATCTCAGCACACAGAGATTTTACCACAAGGGTGGATAGCATAGGTTGACAGGGCATTAATATCAGTGTTATTCATACAAGTCCCATATCCATATGATGGGGAAACCTATATCACATATTTCAATATTTCGACGTAATGACGTGATTTTCTTATATTCTATAGGAAATTGAACAATCGGATAGCTATATCTCAGCACACAGAGATTTTACCACAAGGGTGGATAGCATAGGTTGACAGGGCATTAATATCAGTGTTATTCATACAAGTCCCATATCCATATGATGGGGAAACCTATATCACATATTTCAATATTTCGACGTAATGACGTGATTTTCTTATATTCTATAGGAAATTGAACAATCGGATAGCTATATCTCAGCACACAGAGATTTTACCACAAGGGTGGATAGCATAGGTTGACAGGGCATTAATATCAGTGTTATTCATACAAGTCCCATATCCATATGATGGGGAAACCTATATCACATATTTCAATATTCCGATTCAATTCTAAGACCTTTTTTATTCTTCAGGGGTTTTTTTTTTTTTTTTTTTTTTTTGTTTCAGGTTTCTGGAAATCTTCTAAAGATACCTAAAGGTTATGTGGGATTCTTACCCACTAAAACCAGTTTCCTCTGTGTGCAAATAATGCAAACAATTAGTGATGTAATGGAGAAGAAATTCGATATTAAAAATTGAAATATTCTGTAAAAGTAATTTAACTGCCAGTATGTCATTTAATATTTTAGCTAAATCTTCATTAGACTGAATTAGGTGCCATCATTAATTAAATATAACAAATCATGCATACAAATCAATCTTTATGAACTTTAATATAAAATAGTAAATGAGGAACCACAAATTTATTACTTATGTTTCTAATTTTAATAACCGATTCTTTTAAATCATCAAACTCTTCCCAAATATCATTTTTTCTTTTGCAAATAGCATTATAGTGCATCGGATATATAAAATTAATTACAGAACTTAATTCAAATTCGCTGTTATTAATATTTACGACATTTATAATATCCGATAATCGTATACCACTTGGTCTTGTCCCAACATTACTTTCAATATAAACTGCGATGAGGTCAGATAAAATTTGAGATTCATATTCCATGATTCCACCACATTGCTTACAACACAATGGTGGAGGGCATTCAATACAGTCATCCCATTTTCCACATCCGTTCATCTCAATTTTTTCATCATTCAGTTTGATGTGAAGTCGATCCTCAGTGTATATATTTTCACATTTTAAACATTTAAATTTCGCGATTACACTAGGGATGTAATGTAAAATTGATTTGGCAATTTTAATTATATTTGTAAAACAATCACCCTCGTTTCCAAAAATTTCTGCCAAAACCTTGAACCGGAGGTTATAGTTTTCATCATTATCGTTATAAACATTTGCAATGAATTTAAAAAACTGAACGGTCGTTTTGTCCATTATAATCCTTTTTATCTCTTTATTTTCCATTAAATTAATAAAACATTGACTAAAGGCATCAAATGCACAAGTATTCGAATAAAAATCACTTGTTATATTACCATTTCGGAATAGGTATAAGTCTCTCTCTGTATTACTACCAAAATCGACTTTTTTTCCTAAATATTTGCAACTTGATGTTGGACTATTTTTTTTTGATGCGTATCCTATTGCTCGAATACGATCGTCAGTTGTTATGATTTTTTTTAAATTCAATAAATTAAATGTGGATCGTTTTTTCTTTGATGAGTTGGTTTTGCCCCAAGTTTCCTCTTTTTCTAATGCGTCATTGTATTGGAGCTCGACATTGTCCTGTTTGCCATAATTATATTTTTTTAACGATTTTTTTGGAATGCCTGTTTTTATTCGGTTACCAATGTATTGGTTTCTTGTGTTAATTTCTTTTAAAAACCTAAGGCATTTCATTGGCAAATTTTGTTTCAAATCAGTTCCTGAACAACGTTTTTTGATTACCGCGAAATAATTTTCGACGTTGGAATTATTATGACGACCATCACACAAAATTGACGACCATAATGGTAAGTATGTGATATATTTTTTCAAAAATTTCAACAAAAATTTTGGATTATAAAATAAGTTTAAGTTTGACTTATCACTTGTTTTATTCAATAAAGCTACGGATTGTTCAATGGCTATAAATTCAATATAAAAGGGAGATTGTTCGTATATACTCTGTTTAAATAGCGTAGTGTTAACTTCATGTTCATTGGTTAGCTCTGTATTCGTGTATAAAATATTATTAGAACTAACTGCATTTGATGTTATGGATGAAATAATTTCTGTCAACGTATTTTCAATTTCTGCTGTCACATACTTAGTTTTTAGAAGAAAACAAAGCTTAAGCCATATTTGTTTTAATATTACATAATCTGATATTAAAAAGAAAGAGGCAATAATTTCTTTAATTAAACGATTTTGTGGTAATTTATTGTTATAATCGTCGTTAATATCAACTGATAAATTTTTTTGTAAATGACTGCAGCACAAATAAAGTTTAATTTTTGATTTTTCATTTTCATGACTTAATTCACCTTTAACTAATTTAAAACAAAATTTTAAATATTCTACGATCGTCATAGAATTCCATACATCCAATACAGAATTTATTTCAGCAAAACTGAAATCAGTAACTACGCCATCAATAACTGGCCAGGTTTTGAACTCTTCTACGTTAATTCGATAGCTACGAAGCCAACCACCAATTGTATCACGGTTATGACTTGCACTAACCATATCACTTAATGGAAACGGTTGTGCAGGATCACCATCAGAAAATTTTATGGTTATAACTAGTGCATAATAATAGATACTTTGATTAATGTTAAAAGGAGATCTAACTAAGCCCCCTGTTGCATCCAAATAGGCAAGTATTTTACCATCTTTGCATAATCCTTTCTGTTGTTTTAAAACTTGGTGTTGGTGATTAGAAAAACAAATTACATAAAATGGCTCTATTGATAATTTCTGTATGTATTGCTCATTCATTTTCTTCTGAATGTGAATTTCTTTCAAAATATCAATAACATCATCTTTATCATTATCATAAGCATCTAATATTTCCTGGCGCATTTTTCGTAGAACATCATCCGTTTTGGCGGTTAGAATTGTATTTGTACGCTCAACAAAATTCACTTCTTCTTCATTACATAATTCTTCACTTACCTTTTCAACATTTTTATTTACAAGAATTTTTTTATATTGATTCCTCTCAAATTTGGATGTTGACCGGAACTTTTTTGTGGGGTGGGACACATTATCATTTGTAGAAAATACTTTAAATAAACCTTTTTCTAAATTTTCGTTAATTATTTTATATCGTTTGCACTTATTATCTTTACTATTGTGACCACAATACGCTTTAATGGTTAAATGGTGCTTAGAGTGATCAAATCCTTTAATGTTTATAAGACAGTCTGTAGCGTGAGATAGTAAATTTGATATTATGGATGTATATTTATAGGTATTTAGTAAACCTTTACTATAATCGTAAATATCATTCCATATACTTTGAAGGACCAGAATATCATTACATCTGATATCATAAACTGTTTTTTTGGCAGATGGTTGTTTATTTGTTTGTTTTGGTTTAATCACATTTTGATTGTTTACCTCAAGATAATTAGACAATGTTGTATCAATTACCAGGTTATTATTATTTACAACAGTAGCAGCATAGTCTTGTTCATGATTGTTAGAAGATGTAATGATAATTGGTGGTGTAATTACAGAACTGTTATTTTCTATATTATTGTCAATATCAACGCATTCTACATTGCCAGGATGATTATCGTCATCGAAAAACATAATTGGAATATTCATTATATCATATTGCGTTTCACATATTGGAGATTCAATATTACAAAACGAACCGTTGTTGTTTTCCAAGTTTACACCTGCATTTTCATTATCGGGTTGTAATTTAGACAAACAGTAGATGGTTTTCCTGTTCGCGGTAGTATTTTTAATGGAAAGCTCTTTACAAAGATTGCTCATAAAAGTAGAATTCCTTTGTGAAATAACTACATTTTTATGTTTTGTTAAAATTTTTCTCAAATCTTCTTTCGTCCACGTTCTACGTTTTATTTTGTAAGAGTATTTACCCATGTTAAAAGATTTATTTATATTTCAACAATGATATAGAATATTCTGAAATTCTAAAATAAATCGTGCTGACGGTGCTATGATTAGCTGTAGCTTCAAAATTTGAAAACGAAATCGTTGTAAATAAAATTCAAAATAAAATCAATAAACCAATTCAATAATTGTATAATCAGTAAGAAAAATCGTGTCAATGTAAATAGCCGTTTAAATAGAAAAATATCAATAATCAATGTTTAAATGCAAAATAAATCGTTGTCCAGAAAAATAGCCAAAATTCAAAATAAAATCAATAAACCAATTCAATAATTGTATAATCAGTAAGAAAAATCGTGTCAATGTAAATAGCCGTTTAAATAGAAAAATATCAATAATCAATGTTTAAATGCAAAATAAATCGTTGTCCAGAAAAATAGCCAAAATTCAAAATAAAATCAATAAACCAATTCAATAATTGTATAATCAGTAAGAAAAATCGTGTCAATGTAAATAGCCGTTTAAATAGAAAAATATCAATAATCAATGTTTAAATGCAAAATAAATCGTTGTCCAGAAAAATAGCCAAAATTCAAAATAAAATCAATAAACCAATTCAATAATTGTATAATCAGTAAGAAAAATCGTGTCAATGTAAATAGCCGTTTAAATAGAAAAATATCAATAATCAATGTTTAAATGCAAAATAAATCGTTGTCCAGAAAAATAGCCAAAATTCAAAATAAAATCAATAAACCAATTCAATAATTGTATAATCAGTAAGAAAAATCGTGTCAATGTAAATAGCCGTTTAAATAGAAAAATATCAATAATCAATGTTTAAATGCAAAATAAATCGTTGTCCAGAAAAATAGCCAAAATTCAAAATAAAATCAATAAACCAATTCAATAATTGTATAATCAGTAAGAAAAATCGTGTCAATGTAAATAGCCGTTTAAATAGAAAAATATCAATAATCAATGTTTAAATGCAAAATAAATCGTTGTCCAGAAAAATAGCCAAAATTCAAAATAAAATCAATAAACCAATTCAATAATTGTATAATCAGTAAGAAAAATCGTGTATACAATAGATGCCAATAGTTATCAAAAATTAAAAAATATCGAGTCACTAAATAAAATCAACCGATCGCTAGAAATATATACGAATATTGAAATGAAAAATTAAAAAATGAAATGAATAATAATATTTAAAAGAAATTGTTGGTTTTCTGTTGCATTATTTTTTTGGATATATGTATTTATATGAGTCATTACACGACTCATATGATCATTTATATGAGTTATATGATTATATGAGTTAATAGTTGAGTTTATGTACGGACTTGTTGTGTCCGAAAAATATATGTAGATTTTTTTTGCATGTAATTTATGTGCTCGAAAATATTTTATAGACTAAATTGTATATAAGTTATGTGCTAACTTTATCGATTTTTTTTCGACTAAAGCAGAACCTTCATTTCTATTGTTGTTTTGTGTTTATCACGTTTTTTTTTGTGTTGTTCGTTTATCATTATTTTTTTAAATGCATTTATTCATTTCATTTTTTAATTTTTCATTTCAATATTCGTATATATTTCTAGCGATCGGTTGATTTTATTTAAGTAATGCTTTTCATGAAATGCCGACGGCAGACGACGGCAAATGTCAAATTGAAAATACATGCATTTCAATGGCGGTGCTTTTTATGAATATTGGACGGCGGACTGACGGCGGACATTGATATTTTTTCTTCTATTGCCGTCGGCTGACCGTCGTCCAAACTTCATTTTTCATTTTATTTACATTTTATTTAATTTTTATGATTTAATTTCATAATAATAAAATATCCAGTTAATTTACAAACTAATAAAAAATGGAATTATTTAACAGCAATTGGTATTTATTATTAAATTTCGGTTTTTTTATCCAGGCAAAATAAATTTCAGAAAAAGCACATTTTTTTTTATATCACAAATATCATATTTGTGATAAATAAAATATTTTCATAGAAATCGAGGCTTTAGTGACTCGATATTTTTTAATTTTTGATAACTATTGGCATCTATTGTATACACGATTTTTCTTACTGATTATACAATTATTGAACTGGTTTATTGATTTTATTTTGAATTTTGGCTATTTTTCTGGACAACGATTTATTTTGCATTTAAACATTGATTATTGATATTTTTCTATTTAAACGGCTATTTACATTGACACGATTTTTCTTACTGATTATACAATTATTGAATTGGTTTATTGATTTTATTTTGAATTTTGGCTATTTTTCTGGACAACGATTTATTTTGCATTTAAACATTGATTATTGATATTTTTCTATTTAAACGGCTATTTACATTGACACGATTTTTCTTACTGATTATACAATTATTGAATTGGTTTATTGATTTTATTTTGAATTTTGGCTATTTTTCTGGACAACGATTTATTTTGCATTTAAACATTGATTATTGATATTTTTCTATTTAAACGGCTATTTACATTGACACGATTTTTCTTACTGATTATACAATTATTGAATTGGTTTATTGATTTTATTTTGAATTTTATTTACAACGATTTCGTTTTCAAATTTTGAAGCTACAGCTAATCATAGCACCGTCAGCACGATTTATTTTAGAATTTCAGAATATTCTATATCATTGTTGAAATATAAATAAATCTTTTAACATGGGTAAATACTCTTACAAAATAAAACGTAGAACGTGGACGAAAGAAGATTTGAGAAAAATTTTAACAAAACATAAAAATGTAGTTATTTCACAAAGGAATTCTACTTTTATGAGCAATCTTTGTAAAGAGCTTTCCATTAAAAATACTACCGCGAACAGGAAAACCATCTACTGTTTGTCTAAATTACAACCCGATAATGAAAATGCAGGTGTAAACTTGGAAAACAACAACGGTTCGTTTTGTAATATTGAATCTCCAATATGTGAAACGCAATATGATATAATGAATATTCCAATTATGTTTTTCGATGACGATAATCATCCTGGCAATGTAGAATGCGTTGATATTGACAATAATATAGAAAATAACAGTTCTGTAATTACACCACCAATTATCATTACATCTTCTAACAATCATGAACAAGACTATGCTGCTACTGTTGTAAATAATAATAACCTGGTAATTGATACAACATTGTCTAATTATCTTGAGGTAAACAATCAAAATGTGATTAAACCAAAACAAACAAATAAACAACCATCTGCCAAAAAAACAGTTTATGATATCAGATGTAATGATATTCTGGTCCTTCAAAGTATATGGAATGATATTTACGATTATAGTAAAGGTTTACTAAATACCTATAAATATACATCCATAATATCAAATTTACTATCTCACGCTACAGACTGTCTTATAAACATTAAAGGATTTGATCACTCTAAGCACCATTTAACCATTAAAGCGTATTGTGGTCACAATAGTAAAGATAATAAGTGCAAACGATATAAAATAATTAACGAAAATTTAGAAAAAGGTTTATTTAAAGTATTTTCTACAAATGATAATGTGTCCCACCCCACAAAAAAGTTCCGGTCAACATCCAAATTTGAGAGGAATCAATATAAAAAAATTCTTGTAAATAAAAATGTTGAAAAGGTAAGTGAAGAATTATGTAATGAAGAAGAAGTGAATTTTGTTGAGCGTACAAATACAATTCTAACCGCCAAAACGGATGATGTTCTACGAAAAATGCGCCAGGAAATATTAGATGCTTATGATAATGATAAAGATGATGTTATTGATATTTTGAAAGAAATTCACATTCAGAAGAAAATGAATGAGCAATACATACAGAAATTATCAATAGAGCCATTTTATGTAATTTGTTTTTCTAATCACCAACACCAAGTTTTAAAACAACAGAAAGGATTATGCAAAGATGGTAAAATACTTGCCTATTTGGATGCAACAGGGGGCTTAGTTAGATCTCCTTTTAACATTAATCAAAGTATCTATTATTATGCACTAGTTATAACCATAAAATTTTCTGATGGTGATCCTGCACAACCGTTTCCATTAAGTGATATGGTTAGTGCAAGTCATAACCGTGATACAATTGGTGGTTGGCTTCGTAGCTATCGAATTAACGTAGAAAAAGAGTTCAAAACCTGGCCAGTTATTGATGGCGTAGTTACTGATTTCAGTTTTGCTGAAATAAATTCTGTATTGGATGTATGGAATTCTATGACGATCGTAGAATATTTAAAATTTTGTTTTAAATTAGTTAAAGGTGAATTAAGTCATGAAAATGAAAAATCAAAAATTAAACTTTATTTGTGCTGCAGTCATTTACAAAAAAATTTATCAGTTGATATTAACGACGATTATAACAATAAATTACCACAAAATCGTTTAATTAAAGAAATTATTGCCTCTTTCTTTTTAATATCAGATTATGTAATATTAAAACAAATATGGCTTAAGCTTTGTTTTCTTCTAAAAACTAAGTATGTGACAGCAGAAATTGAAAATACGTTGACAGAAATTATTTCATCCATAACATCAAATGCAGTTAGTTCTAATAATATTTTATACACGAATACAGAGCTAACCAATGAACATGAAGTTAACACTACGCTATTTAAACAGAGTATATACGAACAATCTCCCTTTTATATTGAATTTATAGCCATTGAACAATCCGTAGTTTTATTGAATAAAACAAGTGATAAGTCAAACTTAAACTTATTTTATAATCCAAAATTTTTGTTGAAATTTTTGAAAAAATATATCACATACTTACCATTATGGTCGTCAATTTTGTGTGATGGTCGTCATAATAATTCCAACGTCGAAAATTATTTCGCGGTAATCAAAAAACGTTGTTCAGGAACTGATTTGAAACAAAATTTGCCAATGAAATGCCTTAGGTTTTTAAAAGAAATTAACACAAGAAACCAATACATTGGTAACCGAATAAAAACAGGCATTCCAAAAAAATCGTTAAAAAAATATAATTATGGCAAACAGGACAATGTCGAGCTCCAATACAATGACGCATTAGAAAAAGAGGAAACTTGGGGCAAAACCAACTCATCAAAGAAAAAACGATCCACATTTAATTTATTGAATTTAAAAAAAATCATAACAACTGACGATCGTATTCGAGCAATAGGATACGCATCAAAAAAAAATAGTCCAACATCAAGTTGCAAATATTTAGGAAAAAAAGTCGATTTTGGTAGTAATACAGAGAGAGACTTATACCTATTCCGAAATGGTAATATAACAAGTGATTTTTATTCGAATACTTGTGCATTTGATGCCTTTAGTCAATGTTTTATTAATTTAATGGAAAATAAAGAGATAAAAAGGATTATAATGGACAAAACGACCGTTCAGTTTTTTAAATTCATTGCAAATGTTTATAACGATAATGATGAAAACTATAACCTCCGGTTCAAGGTTTTGGCAGAAATTTTTGGAAACGAGGGTGATTGTTTTACAAATATAATTAAAATTGCCAAATCAATTTTACATTACATCCCTAGTGTAATCGCGAAATTTAAATGTTTAAAATGTGAAAATATATACACTGAGGATCGACTTCACATCAAACTGAATGATGAAAAAATTGAGATGAACGGATGTGGAAAATGGGATGACTGTATTGAATGCCCTCCACCATTGTGTTGTAAGCAATGTGGTGGAATCATGGAATATGAATCTCAAATTTTATCTGACCTCATCGCAGTTTATATTGAAAGTAATGTTGGGACAAGACCAAGTGGTATACGATTATCGGATATTATAAATGTCGTAAATATTAATAACAGCGAATTTGAATTAAGTTCTGTAATTAATTTTATATATCCGATGCACTATAATGCTATTTGCAAAAGAAAAAATGATATTTGGGAAGAGTTTGATGATTTAAAAGAATCGGTTATTAAAATTAGAAACATAAGTAATAAATTTGTGGTTCCTCATTTACTATTTTATATTAAAGTTCATAAAGATTGATTTGTATGCATGATTTGTTATATTTAATTAATGATGGCACCTAATTCAGTCTAATAAAGATTTAGCTAAAATATTAAATGACATACTGGCAGTTAAATTACTTTTACAGAATATTTCAATTTTTAATATCGAATTTCTTCTCCATTACATCACTAATTGTTTGCATTATTTGCACACAGAGGAAACTGGTTTTAGTGGGTAAGAATCCCACATAACCTTTAGGTATCTTTAGAAGATTTCCAGAAACCTGAAACAAAAAAAAAAAAAAAAAAAAAACCCCTGAAGAATAAAAAAGGTCTTAGAATTGAATCGGAATATTGAAATATGTGATATAGGTTTCCCCATCATATGGATATGGGACTTGTATGAATAACACTGATATTAATGCCCTGTCAACCTATGCTATCCACCCTTGTGGTAAAATCTCTGTGTGCTGAGATATAGCTATCCGATTGTTCAATTTCCTATAGAATATAAGAAAATCACGTCATTACGTCGAAATATTGAAATATGTGATATAGGTTTCCCCATCATATGGATATGGGACTTGTATGAATAACACTGATATTAATGCCCTGTCAACCTATGCTATCCACCCTTGTGGTAAAATCTCTGTGTGCTGAGATATAGCTATCCGATTGTTCAATTTCCTATAGAATATAAGAAAATCACGTCATTACGTCGAAATATTGAAATATGTGATATAGGTTTCCCCATCATATGGATATGGGACTTGTATGAATAACACTGATATTAATGCCCTGTCAACCTATGCTATCCACCCTTGTGGTAAAATCTCTGTGTGCTGAGATATAGCTATCCGATTGTTCAATTTCCTATAGAATATAAGAAAATCACGTCATTACGTCGAAATATTGAAATATGTGATATAGGTTTCCCCATCATATGGATATGGGACTTGTATGAATAACACTGATATTAATGCCCTGTCAACCTATGCTATCCACCCTTGTGGTAAAATCTCTGTGTGCTGAGATATAGCTATCCGATTGTTCAATTTCCTATAGAATATAAGAAAATCACGTCATTACGTCGAAATATTGAAATATGTGATATAGGTTTCCCCATCATATGGATATGGGACTTGTATGAATAACACTGATATTAATGCCCTGTCAACCTATGCTATCCACCCTTGTGGTAAAATCTCTGTGTGCTGAGATATAGCTATCCGATTGTTCAATTTCCTATAGAATATAAGAAAATCACGTCATTACGTCGAAATATTGAAATATGTGATATAGGTTTCCCCATCATATGGATATGGGACTTGTATGAATAACACTGATATTAATGCCCTGTCAACCTATGCTATCCACCCTTGTGGTAAAATCTCTGTGTGCTGAGATATAGCTATCCGATTGTTCAATTTCCTATAGAATATAAGAAAATCACGTCATTACGTCGAAATATTGAAATATGTGATATAGGTTTCCCCATCATATGGATATGGGACTTGTATGAATAACACTGATATTAATGCCCTGTCAACCTATGCTATCCACCCTTGTGGTAAAATCTCTGTGTGCTGAGATATAGCTATCCGATTGTTCAATTTCCTATAGAATATAAGAAAATCACGTCATTACGTCGAAATATTGAAATATGTGATATAGGTTTCCCCATCATATGGATATGGGACTTGTATGAATAACACTGATATTAATGCCCTGTCAACCTATGCTATCCACCCTTGTGGTAAAATCTCTGTGTGCTGAGATATAGCTATCCGATTGTTCAATTTCCTATAGAATATAAGAAAATCACGTCATTACGTCGAAATATTGAAATATGTGATATAGGTTTCCCCATCATATGGATATGGAACTTGTATGAATAACACTGATATTAATGCCCTGTCAACCTATGCTATCCACCCTTGTGGTAAAATCTCTGTGTGCTGAGATATAGCTATCCGATTGTTCAATTTCCTATAGAATATAAGAAAATCACGTCATTACGTCGAAATATTGAAATATGTGATATAGGTTTCCCCATCATATGGATATGGGACTTGTATGAATAACACTGATATTAATGCCCTGTCAACCTATGCTATCCACCCTTGTGGTAAAATCTCTGTGTGCTGAGATATAGCTATCCGATTGTTCAATTTCCTATAGAATATAAGAAAATCACGTCATTACGTCGAAATATTGAAATATGTGATATAGGTTTCCCCATCATATGGATATGGGACTTGTATGAATAACACTGATATTAATGCCCTGTCAACCTATGCTATCCACCCTTGTGGTAAAATCTCTGTGTGCTGAGATATAGCTATCCGATTGTTCAATTTCCTATAGAATATAAGAAAATCACGTCATTACGTCGAAATATTGAAATATGTGATATAGGTTTCCCCATCATATGGATATGGGACTTGTATGAATAACACTGATATTAATGCCCTGTCAACCTATGCTATCCACCCTTGTGGTAAAATCTCTGTGTGCTGAGATATAGCTATCCGATTGTTCAATTTCCTATAGAATATAAGAAAATCACGTCATTACGTCGAAATATTGAAATATGTGATATAGGTTTCCCCATCATATGGATATGGGACTTGTATGAATAACACTGATATTAATGCCCTGTCAACCTATGCTATCCACCCTTGTGGTAAAATCTCTGTGTGCTGAGATATAGCTATCCGATTGTTCAATTTCCTATAGAATATAAGAAAATCACGTCATTACGTCGAAATATTGAAATATGTGATATAGGTTTCCCCATCATATGGATATGGGACTTGTATGAATAACACTGATATTAATGCCCTGTCAACCTATGCTATCCACCCTTGTGGTAAAATCTCTGTGTGCTGAGATATAGCTATCCGATTGTTCAATTTCCTATAGAATATAAGAAAATCACGTCATTACGTCGAAATATTGAAATA